>CM065636.1:49815236-50415236 GCA_033220585.1 Dipteronia sinensis | reverse complement strand
CTGTTGTGAAAGAAATTGGAGCACGTTTGTGGGGGTAAGTTACTATGTTAGATTTATAGATTATTAGTATTGAATATTGATACCTACTTAACTAGGAAGTTACTTTCAAAGTTTCACTTTTAAATATCTATTTATTTTACTTTGATTTAGATACATACGAAGAAAAGGAATCGACTAGACAATCTAGTGTACGTCCACTTTAATTATAGATTTATGGACAAGTGAAAAAGGGGGACAGATAAAAAAGTAGATATACTACTAGCAAATGATGCTAGTAATGCATAATGATGGATTGTTGATGATGGTGATGATGAAGTCGAGCTCAGTTCGGGGCTAGATGATGGTGAAGTGAGAGATCTTGAAGATTATTTTCAATCCCACAACGATGCGGTCAAAGAAAATGTTGAGTTTGAATCCGATGATGGCGTTGTCTTTCAATTGGATGAATATGTAGTTGAAGACGAAGCATTAGAAACTCTATCTTAGATATTTTGATTTTATTTTGATTTGTGTCTGAAACTTTGAATGTCCAATACTTTGTGATTGGATTTCATTCGGTTTTGTGGATTTGGACTATATTTATTATTTTGATGCTTTTGTTGTTGGAATATTGGACTAGATTTATTATTTTGATGATTTTTTTGTTGGAATATTGGATAGTGAAATGTGAATTGTGAAATTGAAAATTTGTTATTGGATTCCATTTGGTTTGTGTGGATTTGGAGTATATTTCGATGATTTTGTTGTTGGAATATTGTATTGTGAAATGTGAAATGTAAAATGTGAATTGTGAAATTGACAATTTGTGATTGGATTTCATTTGGATTATATAGATTTGGACTAGACGTTAGGGTTTTGATTGAATTTGGTCATACCATGAGTTTTATTATTGGTTTTGCAGGTAGGAAAAACAAAAAAAAAAATCGGCCGCCTAGAAGCTAGGCGCTGGTCTGCCGCCCAACTAGCGCCTAGCATTTACTAGAACACTGGATTTGGAAGGTCTTTCAAATGATTTTAATATCCACCTAAAATATAATACTCGTTTCACATGTACGAAACTAGTACATTTGAAAAGTTATTATTTCTAACTTGAAAAAAATTGAGGGTAATTAGATTTGTTGGTGGGGACGTGGGTAATTTGAGTGCTTTCAATAAAATAATATAAACCTATTTCTAATTGTGAGTCTTTTGGAAACACTACAAAAAAAAAATGCAGTGACGAACTATTTCCGACGGTGCTAATTGCCGTCGGTAATGGTTCCTTTTCCGATGGCCATATTAGTGCCGTCGGAAATGAGTTAAATCATAATACCACATTTACGACGGCCCAATAACCATCAGAAATAGTTGAACAAGCAGTCAATGTTGTTCACATTTCCGTCAGTGCAAAACGTGTTGTCGGAAAAGAGCAAAAATGTAATACCACATTTTAGACGGCCCAATAACCGTCAGAAATATTCTTTATGCCGTCGAAAATGAGGAAAAAGTAATACAACATTTCTGACGGCCATATGACCCTACTTTTAGCTACTCATGACAAATACAAACAAATAACTAGGAGAAGAGAGATAGAGAAGACCCATGTAGAGACCCTCTTTTCTTCTTGAAGCTTGAATTCCAACCTCCTAATGTTCTTCTTGATTAGGTAAAGGATGAAGATGATGTAAGATGGTTTGGGTTTTGGTGAGGAATGATTCCTAGATCTAGGGTTAGTGTTACTGATGTAAGGGTCTAAAAGAGAGAGAGAGAGAGAGAGAGTGTGTGTGTGTGTGTGTGTGTGTTCGAAGAAAAAGGGAGAGTGGAGAGAGAGAGAGTTCGAAATCATGGAAGGATGTATTTATAGGATTCCAAAATTAGGTCTAAAATGCTGATGTGACAAGTCTGATGAACGTAGTGCGTGGGTAGGGAACCCGCGCAGTGACCCGCACACTGACACTCTTCAATTACTTCATTTTTTGGTTCACTGGTCACTGTTCGGGTATGTACCCGCGCAGTACCAGCGATCTGGGTACTTGGTTTTTTTTTTTTTGAGGATTTCTGATCTCCGGTTCATTGATTGTTGCATTGGTATGAACCAGCTAAGTTCTAAGGCTTGGAATGCAGGGGTCGTGTACGGGTAGAGACCCGCGCAACTACCTTCGAACTGAGTTCTTCTTTCTTGGTTTCTCCGACTGGTTTCGCGCTCGAAATTCATGCTTCCATTTCTAAGACCAGAATCACACTAATTGCCTAAAATCATAACACAAGAGTTTATAAGACACGAAAATATGCTCAAAAACAAGACGAATGACAATGAATGAGGGCCAAAATATAGCACAATTTTGGCACGGTTAGTACTTTTATGAAATATTTATTTAGTATGAATCAAAACACTTAACTTTGTTTCTTCCCATATGTTAGTAAAAATCATTGTCATATATAATTTATTTTTCTCTGTTTTTTTACGGTACATACCTTATTTATGTATGTTACTATTTTTAATTTCTAATTCCGCTATGTTTTTTTTTTGTTAAAATTTTTCTAGGTAATTTTAGGAAAGATTTATTTAGCATGAATCAAAACACTTACTTCTGTTTCTTTCTGTATGTTAGTAAAAATCATTGTCTGATATAATTTATTTTTCTTTGTTTTTTTCCGTACGTACCTTATTTATGTATGTTATTATTTTTAATTTATTTTCTTAAACTTTTTCTCACTTCTGTACCTAATGATTTCATCTCTCTCTTACACAGACTTTATATTTTGTCTAGCTATCAACTCCGGTTCTCACCTATTCATGTTTTCATTATATCCAACCAGGTATGCTATTTTCTTTCTTGCGGTACCTTAATTATGTATGTTATTTATTTATTCTTTTTTGTTAAAATTTTTATGGTTACTTTTTAGAATGATTTATTTAGCATGAATCAAAAAATTTAATTTTGTTTCTCCCAGTATGTTAGTAAAAATTATTGTTTGATATAGTTTATTTTTCTCTGTTTCTAATTTTTTTCTTCAGTTAGGAGTGATACCCATTATTATTTTTCTTTCAAATTTTTTTTTTTAGCAAAATGGACCATGTGGAGCTATCTTCAAACTCTCTTGATATTACATATATACCTCAAGTGAGATATGACTGCAAGTCAAAGCTAGGTCAAGAATTTGCATCATTAAAGGAAGTTCTTGATTTTTATAATGATTATGCAAAAGAGGCTGGTTTTAGTGTTAGGGTTAATTCTAGTAAGAAAAGTAAAGACAACATAGAGATTGTTAGAAAAGAATATGTATGCTCTAAGGAAGGAAAATCGTTTTTAGGGGAAAACGGTGAAAGAAAAATGCGTCGCAGTATGGTTCGGGAGGGTTGTAAAGCAAGACTTGCTGTGGTTAAGTCTAAAATCGAAAATTATGTTGTGAGCACATTTTTTGGGGATCATACTCATCCGTTAACAACTCGGAGAGTACATCTTTTAAGATCATATAGAAATGTGTGTGATGCAAATCTTTGTCTCAACAACTATCGATTGTAAATATCTCCACACATCAACAAATTAGCATTCTTGAGGTCCAAGTTGGGGGCTTACAGAATATTGGATGCACAAAGAGGGATATTTACAATTATGAGAGAGATGTACGTAATGATGTAAAAGGGCATGATGCAGATTTGTTGATTGAGCACTTTCAATCATAGCAAGAAAAAAAATTCAGCTTTAACTTTTGAGATTAAATTAGGGGAGGAGAATATAATCACTCACTGCTTTTGGGCTGATGCAACATTAGGGCGATCCAATAAATACTTTGGTGATGTGGTTGTTTTTGATACAACCTACAACACCAATCGATATGGTATGATATTTGCACCCTTGGTTGGAGTCAACAATTATGGACAATCTACACTTTTTGGTTGTTCATTTTTAAGTAACGAAACTACTGACTCATTTATTTGGTTATTTGAGCAATTCAAGAGAGCTATGCCCGGTGCTCCACCAAAGATGATTATTACCAATCAAGATCCAGCTATGGCAAAAGCCATTGCCCAAACTCTTCAAGGTATGTTCCATAGATATTGCATTTGCCATATCCTGAATAAAGTTTCTGAAAAGTTAAATACAATTGTCTATAGGGAATACTATAATGCTTTTTAAAAATGCATATGGGATTCCCATAGTTTGGAAGATTTTGAGTTTAAATGGATGGAGGTGATTGACAATAGTAAGTTGGATAATAATGGGTGGCTTTGCTCAATTTATGAAATTCGTTCAAAATGGGTGCCTGTGTATGTAAATCATGTTTTTTCTGCTGGAATGTTAAGTAGTTAGCGAGTAGAAAGTTTCCATAGATTTCTTAAGAAGTTTGTTTGTAAAAAGAATTCATTGGTGGATTTTATTATTCGGTTTATAGGGCTATTGCACACCAACTCCATGAGGAATTAATTGTCAATCATATTGATATCAATGAAAAGCCTCTGTTGAAATTGCCTTTAGAAATGGAAAAACAAATGTCCGAAATTTATACACGTAAACGTTTTCAAGAATTTCAAGATGAACTTTCAGAGCACTTTTCATATAAAGTTGAATTGATGGAAGAGAATGATGTTTGTTGTATGTTCAAAGTTTTGAAGAGAGATGGTGGTAGTACAAAATTTGAAATTGTGTATCAAAAGGAATAGGATTGTGCACTACAAGAAAAAAGGGCTATTGGGACGATTTTTTTTGTCCTAATAGCCCCAAATTCGTCCCTATTGATCTATTGGCACGAATGAAATTCATCCCTAAATCTGTCGCTTCAGGTGGGTCTCAATAGCTTCTTTGGGACGAAAATTAAAATTCGTCCCTAGAGACTACCAATAGAGATGATTTTTTGATTCGTCCCTTTTGATAACCTGTTGTGACGAAATTGTATTTCATCTCCTTTGACCACCTGTAGGGACGAAACTTTTCTTCCCTTTTAAATAAAATTTAGTCCTACAAAAATATTTATAGAGACGAAATTTGAAAAAAAATAAAACCAAATTTTTTTAGAACCCATTACCCACCCACCGACCAGCTTCACAATAAATATTTGGTTCTCAGCCAAAGTTGAACTCATGACCAACACCAACACATGAAGCAAAGCTTATCCACTTTGCTAAAGGTTCGAATTTGTCATTAATAGCATACTATTTATATATAAACCCTATATGTTATTAACTTTTTATTGTAAATTAATTCCAATAATTTAAAGTTTATTTTTATATAATAAACAAATTGATATTTAAAAACGTTTATTGTAGCATTTAATTAAACTATTTTTTTTATAAATATTACAAGAACTATCTACTCTTATAATGGGAGATAACTGCTTCCCACAATCCGGGAAGAAAACTCCCCACACATGCTTGTAAATGCGCATATTGGGATTTAAGCCCCTCACCACTTATGTGAAAGGGAGGTGCACTGCCACCTCTACAAAGGAGTGATGTGCAATTAAACTATTTTTTAAAAACATATATTGTCAGATCAAAGGGTCTATCGTTAATCGTATATGAAAATAATATATATATATATATATATATATAATTTCTTAATTTTTTGAATTAATATAAAAATGAAAAAAATTTAATTATTAATATGTCTATTAGAAAAAACTTAAAAAAAATAATGATAAAGAAAAAAGAAAAATTAAATCCCGATAAATCATTATCAGCAACAAATATTATGTTTGTCTTAATAAGTCCCCAAGGACCCAGAAATCCAAAATGAATGAAGACTTTAATGGTTGATCAACCATTCAATGTGTCAGAATGAACGGCTAAATGGAACCTCCTACTAAAATGGATCGTAAAGGTGGATTGATTGTTCAATGAGATCAATCTTAGCCATAATCCAATAACAGCCTCCGATGTTGCACTATACCAAAAACTACAATGAAATATAAAGTAATTTAAGATACGTTGAAATATAAAATCAAATATCCAATTTCATTTCCAATACACTCACTGTGTTAACCTCGTGCATTGGCCGACATCCAGGATTTCTGAGTCCGCAGACCCAAATTAAAGCGTCCTCGGCCCAAGTGTGAGTTAGCATGGGCTATACCGACGGCGGTGTCTTGACATCACCGAATATATTCACCCACTGGATATACATATATGTCTGTTTAAGAATTTACCATATAAAACTCCACCCTAAAAAAATGGACGCTCTGGTTACCCAACATGAACCTCCTCTCATCGGTGGGTCCGCCGTGGTGTAACTCACGCAATAGCAATCGATGCATAACACCATCGGAAAACTTCATTCCACGCTACATGTGTAGAAAATGGCCAAAACAAGAGCAATAAAACTTCTCCTGCTCTTGGATTAAATCTTCCGGTAATCCGGTAATTGCGTCCTCAATTACTGTGAGAAGCCCAAAGTGATTTTGTTGGGTGATTTTTATGCTGTCCAAGAACCACCGAGTGTTAGGAAGTTTTAAGTTGTCCCTCACATTCACCATCTGCAATTCACAAACAATACGCATACATAATTAAAAACAGAGGTCTGAAAATTTTCCAAGTAAGTCTCGGAAGAAAATAGAAAAGTCTCAGAAAGTATTTAGTAAGTCTCGGAACATGTTATCAAAGTCTAAGAAAATAAAGCTTATAGAAAATTATACAAAAGCCTCAGATAAAAGTCTCGAAGAGTGTTACAAAAGTCTCGGATCATAAAATAAAAGGTCTCAGAAAAATTATCCAAAAGTCTCGGATATAAGTCCTAGAGAGTGTTACAAAAGTCTCGGATAAAAGTCTCGGTGAGTGTTACAAAAGCTTTATTGATCCGAGACTTTTGTAACACTCTCTGAGACATTTATTAAGACTTTATTGTTCCGATACTTTTATAACATACTCTGAGACTTTTACTAACGTATTTATTGTTCAGCGTCTACCCTAATCTAACCTTAGAAACTAGAAACCAGATCTAAAACTAAATACCCTAGAAACCAAATCTAACAATGTAAAAATACAAAACGAATGAATAACCCAACAAAACACAATCAAATCGGTATTCAAAATCAAATCGTTAAAGTTACATACCTTGTTTTTGACCGAAATGGAAATGGAAAAGAAATCGTCATCGTCTACTGTCAAAATCCGGTTGGTTAGCTTCTCTGAACCGTCGCAGTAACTTCTCTCTCTACTCTTTCAAGTCTCTAAAAAATAAAAATAAAACGAGACTAAATTATAGATAACTGACATGGAACAATTGTGGTGGGCATTTTTGGAAAAAACTCATTTTAGGTGTTTTTTAAACATAAGTTTTTTAAATAGAGACAGTGTTGAAAATCCACCTATAAACAGTGTCATTTAAATTTTAAACTCAAGTTTTGTATTTTGGTCAAAGTGTTTCAAGTTTAAAGAAACGAACAATTTCATTTTTACTTTTTATTATTATTATTATTATTATTAGTATTATTATTATTGACGTTTTTTTTACTTGACAAGTGTTTATCTCGATGACAATCTAGAAATTAATTTAAAATAAACAATACTATTTTACATTGTATAGAAAAAATATATTTATATTCAATACATCATTTTCAATGATAGAGACCGAACCTAAATAACCAAATTGGATAATTTAAGAGGTCTCTACTCTCCAATTCAGTACATCATTTTCAGTGAAAGAGACTGAAACTATATACATATATTTATGATGCACAACATCGTCAGTGATGGCTATATACGATTCCTCTCGACGGTCCATTGCTTGATAGTCGGAGAATTAAAAATAAAACTCAGACCATCGCCAGGTTTTAAAACCTGGTATATTGTAAACAAAAATTCATATTTGTCCATTAAAAACCAAAGTGTGGGGAGAACCCTTTTTTTGTCTTAGAGTTGTATTCCAGATCGTGTTTATAGAGCCCAATCTCGCCAACATATCCCGATAGACCCTTGACTCACAAGGGTGTAGGGATGGGCATTTCCTTCACGGGGCCCCATCCCCATTTGCCCCCACCCCCATTTCCCCATTTCCCCATTTCTTAAAATGGGGGTGGGGCCCCATTCCCCAATTTCCCCATATGTATATAATATACATATATATTTATATTTTTAATATCATATATATATTTTTTAAAATCACTTTAACTTTATTATTATTGGTTTCACCACTAATTGACTACCTAACAATTGAATGTACTTAGTTTTTTGTGAATTTGTTTAGACTTTTATGTTTAATACTAAATTACTATAGTTAATTATATTAATTTTAGACAATTATATAGATTGGATATCGAAACATGGTAATTTGTACGATTTTAATGATCGAATTTCGAATCCATAATTATAAATTTAGGATTTCGGTTTTAAAAATATTAGGATTGGAAATTACAGAAATGAGGGAAATGGGGGACAGGGGTGGGGGCAAGGGAACCTCCCCTCAAACACTCCTATCCCCACTTCCCCCAAATGAGGTTTGAGGGCGGGGATGGGGGGAGGTTTCAGAAATGGGGGTGGGGGTGGGGGTGGGGGTGGGGGGACCCTCCCCAGCCCCAATGGGCCCCATGCCCATCCCTACAAGGGTGTCAGCTTTCAGTAAATATAAATATATATATAATAATAATGTTCTAGTAATCTCAAAGATTATCACATATGACAATCCGTGTAAATGATGTTTAATTGATTATCACATGTGATAATTCTTAAAACCCCACGAAAAATTTCAGATCTTGTTTGACGGGGAAATAACCTTTTATTTATATATAGGTGAATTCATAAAGAGCCAATAAATTTATGAGTTTATTTTTTTTAGCCACAAATTTATTTTTTATTGATTTCGTCACTTTTTATCACTTTTGGACATAAAAGCCCCTAAATTTGAAATTTGAAAAAAAAAGTAAATGTGTGGTAAAAACGAGTTAGCTATCAGTTGTTTTTGTTAGGGATACAGTAATATCAAGTAAAAAACAAGAAAGAGAGAGAAAGGAAGAGAAGCTGCCGCTCGCCGTTGCTCGGACCTCTCTCGCCGTCGTTTGCCGTTGTTGCTGCTGTCGTCGTCTTTGCTGTTGTCGCCACACCTCTGGGCGTCGCTGACCTCTGGCCATCATGCACATCTCATCATCGAAGACATCTCGCCGTCACACACCTCTTTTCTCAGGTCTGGTAGCCGTCACTCAACTCTTGCCATCGAACACATCTCACCGTCGCACACCTCTGGTCTCAGTCTGGTAATTTTGCAAACTCTTATTTTGATTTTGATTTGTGTCTGAAGTTTGATTTGTGTTTGATTTTGCAAACTCTTATTTGTATTTTGATTTGTGTCTGAGATCCATATGTTTTAAACAAGTTGTTTATTGGTTTCTTATATGGGAATTGAATAAGTTGAGTGTCACTTGTGAAATTGTTGAAACTGATCAGTCAAATTGTGTTTCAAATAGTGCAAGGCTTGATATAGATTCAGATTCTCTTTGAAATATATTTCGAGTAGAAGATACACTTTTTCTAAATTTTTACTTCGTGGTTCAGTATCTAGTAATTTAATTTTAAAGTAAGTTTGAACTGAGATCGGGCTTCAGATATTTCAGAAAGGGATGTCCAGAGATCCATATGTTTTGAACAAGTTGTTTACTGGTTTATATGGGAATAAATTTATTGTCACTTATCTTGTCAAGTTGATGAAACTGACTAGTCAAATTGTGTTTCATCATACTCAGCTTCTCTTTGAAATATGTTTGGAGTAGAAGATACACTTTTTCTAAATTTATACTTTGTTGTATGTAGTAATTTAATTTTAAAGTAAGTTCGTATATATACAAAAAAAATGTTACTTTCCTTGATATCTACACTCTACAATTAACTTCTGTATACTCCAAAAGGTTTACAAATCAAATATAGGCTGCGTCAATTTTGTTTTTACTGTCAAATTTAATGCCCACATAAAAATGGAATTACTTGTACCATACAATATAATGACTGTTAAAATTATAAGGCTCAATTGAATTTCCTTGGTCAAAGAGTGGGGCAATTTTGTACCGATACACCAGGAGCTGTAGGGCAATCAAATATTGAAATCTATAAAATACCTAATTTTGTGATAATAGGTTTTTATGTTGTATATCATAATCGTGGAGTAGGTATCTTTGATTGAATTAATTTGTGTGTACTGCAAAAGAGTATATATCAAGCACTTTTACCATAACTTGCACAATGTGAGATTCTTGGTAATCTTGTTTTCTTGAAAGAAGATAGTAATTCGAATCTTGAAAGCTGGTAACTTGTTTATATTGTCATGTAACTTGTTTGTACTGGCTTGTACCTTGTTTATACTAGCATGTAGCTTATCTGTACTGGCATGTAACTTTTTTATGTTGGCATGTAACTTGTTTATACTTGCATGTAAGTTTAATAGACAGTAATGCATTTATTTATGTGATTTTGTAGATGGAGAACATAAACTATGCAGATTTCCTCACAAAACCAAGGAATTCGTGGATAAAAAAATCTACCACCAACTTGTATTGCAATTTGAATGGCCTCCCTGATATTGTAAAGGTTATCCAAGAACTTGGAGAATTACAAGAGTTGCGGACTACCTGTTTTGGGCACCTACTTGGTATCCCTAAAGAGTTGACTTTTTTCTACTGGCGTACTTCATAACTTGCTGTTGAGGCAGATACATGTACCTGGTGTACCGGAGCATATGAGTTACACTTTTTACATATGGACATTCGATCTTATGTCTAATTGATTTGGATAAACAAAGTGTTTGCATATATGATCCATTACATCGTCAAAAGAAGATTGCCACACGTCGGAAGCAAATCACCCGACTTTTGCGTTTCGTTCCAGCCATTGTACAGGAGTCCGGACATTTTCAGCAAAAAGGCATACCACCCAATAGGACAATGTTGGGTGTTCAATAATCACTTCCAAAGAAGTTACCGACACAACTGGATAACGATAGTTGTGGTGTTTTCATATGTCGATACACAGACATGTTGATGCGTCATAAATGTTTTTGGGGATGGGGAACCAAGAATGTGCCCGTGTTTAGGGAAGAAATGGCACTGGCAATATTTGCAAATAGTGTAGCGTCAGATTGATAACATTGTTGGTAAATCATCATTGCTTTTGAAGTTCTTGAAATGTATGAAGTTTTTTACTTTGTCTTTCAAGTGTGACTAATTGGCATGCAACTTCAAATTGCACTGGCATGTAACTTCAAATTGCACTAGCAAGTAAAAAGACTGGACTTTGTTTTTAGTACAAGTGTCTTTCAATTGTGACTAACTGGTATGTAACATCAAATTGCACTGGCATGTAACTTCAAATTGCACTGGCATTTAACTTCTAGCATATAAAAATACAATACATTGTTTTCTGCACAAGTTTCTTTCAGCTGTGACTAACTGGCATATAACATCAAATTGCACTAGGATGTAACTTAAAATTGCACTAGCATGTAACCTTTGGCATGTAAAAATACTGGAATTTATTTTCAGTACAAGTGTCTTTTAACTGTGACTAACTGGTATGTAACATCGAATTGCACTGCATGTAACTTCAAATTGCACTGGCATGTAACTTCTAGCCTGTAAAATAATAGACTTTGTTTTCAGTACAAGTGTCTTTCAGCTGTGACTAACTGGCATGTAACATCAAATTGCACTGGCAGGTAACTTCAAATAGCACTAGCATGTAACTTCTAGCATATAAAAATACTGGAATTTGTTTTAAGTACAAGTGTCCTTCAATTGTGACTAACTGGTATGTAACATCAAATTGCACTGGCATGTAACTTCAAATTGCACTGGCATTTAACTTCTAGCATATAAAAATACAATACATTGTTTTCTGCACAAGTTTCTTTCAGCTGTGACTAACTGGCATATAACATCAAATTGCACTAGGATGTAACTTAAAATTGCACTAGCATGTAACCTTTGGCATGTAAAAATACTGGAATTTATTTTCAGTACAAGTGTCTTTTAACTGTGACTAACTGGTATGTAACATCGAATTGCACTGCATGTAACTTCAAATTGCACTGGCATGTAACTTCTAGCCTGTAAAATAATAGACTTTGTTTTCAGTACAAGTGTCTTTCAGCTGTGACTAACTGGCATGTAACATCAAATTGCACTGGCAGGTAACTTCAAATAGCACTAGCATGTAACTTCTAGCATATAAAAATACTGGAATTTGTTTTAAGTACAAGTGTCCTTCAATTGTGACTAACTGGTATGTAACATCAAATTGCACTGGCATGTAACTTCAAATTGCACTAGCATTTAACTTCTAGCATGTTAAAATACTAGAATTTGTTTTTAGTACAAGTGTCCTTTAACTGTAACTAACTGGTATGTAACATCAAATTGCACTGGCATGTAACTTCAAATTGCACTGCAAGTAACTTCTAGCATGTAAAAATACTATACATTGTTTTCTGCACAAGTTTCTTTCAGCAGTGACTAACTGACATGCAACATCGAATTGCACTAGCATGTAACTTTAAATTGCACTAGCATGTAACTTCTAGTATGTAAAAATACTAGAATTTGTTATCAGTGCAAGTGTCTTTCAACTGTGACAAACTGGCATGTAACATCAAATTGCACCGGCAGGTAACTTCAAATTGCACTAGCATGCAACTTCTAGCATATAAAAATACTAGATTTTGTTTTAAGTACAAGTGTCTTTCAACTGTGACTAAATGGTATGTAACATCAAACTGCACTAACATGTAACTTCTAGCATGTAAAAATACTATACATTGTTTTTTGCACAAGTTTCTTTCAGCTGTGACTAACTGACATGTAACATCAAATTGCACTAGCAGGTAACTTCAAACTGCACTAGCATGTAAATTCTGGCATGTAAAAATACTGGAACTTGTTTTCAGTACAAGTGTCTTTCAACTGTGACTAACTAGCATGTAGCATCAAATTGAACTAGGATGTAACATCAAATTGCACTGGCATGTAACTTCTAGCATGTAGAAATACTGAACTTTGTTTTCTGTACAAGTATCTTTAAACTATGACTAACTGACATGTAACATCGAATTGCACTAGCATGTAACTTTAAATTGCATTAGCATGTAACTTCTTGTATGTAAAAATACTAGAATTTGTTTTCAGTGCAATTGTCTTTCAACTGTGACAAACTGGCATGTAACATCAAATTGCACCGGGAGGTAACTAGAAGTTACACTAGCATGCAACTTCTAGCATGTAAAAGTACTAGATTTTGTTTTAAGTACAAGTGTCTTTCAACTGTGACTAAATGGTATGTAACATCAAACTGCACTGGCATGTAACTTCTAGCATGTAAAAATACTAGACTTTGTTTTTAGTACAAGTGTCTTTCAGTTGTGACTAACAGGCATTTAACATCAAATTGCACTAGCAGGTAACTTCAAATTGCACTAGCATATAACTTCTAGCATGTAAAAATACTAAACTTTGTTTTCAGCACAAGTGTCTTTCAACTGTGACTAACTGGCATGTAACATCAAATTACACTAGCATGTAACTTCAAATAGTAATGGCATGTAACTTCTAGCATGTAAAAATACTGGAATTTGTTTTCAGTACAAGTGTCTTTCATATGTGACTAACTGGCCTGTAACATCAAATTGCACTGGCAGGTAACTTCAAATTGCACTAGCATATAACTTCTAGTATGTAAAAATATTGGAATTTGTTTTCAGCACAAGTGTCTTTCAACTGTGCCTAACTGGCATGTAACATCAAATTACACTAGCATGTAACTTCAAATAGCAATGGCATGTAACTTCTGGCATGTAAAAATACTGGACTTTGTTTTCAGTACAAGTGTCTTATAGCTGTGACTAACTGGCATGTAACATCAAATTGCACTAGCAGGTAACTTCAAACTGTAATAGCATGTAACTTCTAACATGTAAAAATACTGGAACTATTTTTCAGTACAAGTGTCTTTCAACTGTGACTAACTAGCATGTAGCATCAAATTGAACTAGGATGTAACATCAAATTGCACTGGCATGTAACTTCTAGCATGTAGAAATACTGAACTTTGTTTTCTGTACAAGTATCTTTCAACTGTGACTAACTTACATGTAACATCGAATTGCACTAGCATGTAACTTTAAATTGCACTAGCATGTAACTTCTAGTATGTAAAAATACTAGAATTTGTTTTCAGTGCAAGTGTCTTTCAACTGTGACAAACTGGCATGTAACATCAAATTGCACCGGCAGGTAACTTCAAATTGCACTAGCATGCTACTTCTAGCATGTAAAAATAATAGATTTTGTTTGAAGTACAAGTGTCTTTCAACTGTAACTAAATGTTATGTAACATCAAACTGCAATGGCATGTAACTTCTAGCATGTAAAAATACTATACATTGTTTTCTTCACAAGTTTCTTTCAGCTGTGACTAACTGACATGCAACATCAAATTGCACTAGCAGGTAACTTCAAACTCCACTAGCATGTAACTTCTGGCATGTAAAAATACTGGAACTTGTTTTCATTACAAGTGTCTTTCAACTGTGACTAACTAGCATGTAGCATCAAATTGAACGAGGATGTAACATCAAATTGCACTGGCATGTAACTTCTAGCATGTAGAAATACTGAACTTTGTTTTATGTACAAGTATCTTTCAACTGTGACTAACTGATATGTAACATCGAGTTGCACTAGCATGTAACTTTAAATTGCACTAGCATGTAACTTCTAGTATGTAAAAATACTAGAATTTGTTTTCAGTGCAAGTGTCTTTCAATTGTGACAAACTGGCATGTAACATCAAATTGCACCGGCAAGTAACTTCAAATTGCACTGGCATGCAACCTCTAGCATGTAAAAGTACTAGATTTTGTTTTAAGTGTAAGTGTCTTTCAACTGTGACTAAATGGTATGTAACATCAAACTGCACTGGCATGTAACTTCTAACATGTAAAAATACTAGACTTTGTTTTCAGTACAAGTGTCTTTTAGCTGTGACTAACAGGCATTTGACATCAAATTGCACTAGCAGGTAACTTCGAATTGCACTAGCATGTAACTTCTAGCATGTAAAAATACTAAACTTTATTTTCAGCACAAGTGTCTTTCAACTGTGACTAACTGGCATGTAACAACAAATTACACTAGCATGTAACTTCAAATAGCAATGGCATGTAACTTCTAGCATGTAAAAATATTGGAATTTGTTTTTAGTACAAGTGTCTTTCAGCTGTGACTAACTGGCATGTAACATCAAATTGCACTGGCAGGTAACTTCAAATTGCACTAGCTTGTAACTTTATAGCACGTAAAAATACTGGAATTTTTTTTCAGTATAAGTGTCCTTCAACAATGACTAACTGGTATGTAACATCAAATTGCACTGGCATGTAACTTCAAATTGCACTAGCATGTAACTTCTAGCATGTAAAAATATTGGACTTTTTTTTCAGTACAAGTGTCCTTCAACTGTGACTAACTAGCATATAACATGAAATTGCACTAGCAGATAACTTCGAAATGCAATAGCATGTATAAATACTGAAATTTGTTTTCATTAGAAGTGTTTTACAACTGTGACTAACCGGCATGTAGCTTAAAATTGCACTGGCAAGTAACTTCTAGCATGTAAAAATAATAGACTTTGTTTTCAGTACAAGTGACTTTCAGCTGTGACTAATTGGGATGTAACATCAAGTTGCACTGGCAGGTAACTTCAAATTGCACTAGCATGTAACTTCTAGCATGTAGAAATACTGGAATTTGTTTTCAGTACGAGTGTCTTTCAACTGTGACTAACTGGTATGTAACATCAAATTGCACTGGCATGTAACTTCAAATTGCACTGGCATTTAACTTCTAGCATATAAAAGTACAATACATTATTTTCTGCACAAGTTTCTTTCAGCTGTGACTAACTGGCATATAACATCAAATTGCACTAGGATGTAACTTAAAATTGCACTAGCATGTAACCTTTGGCATGTAAAAATACTGGAATTTATTTTCAGTACAAGTGTCTTTTAACTGTGACTAACTGGTATGTAACATCGAATTGCACTGCATGTAACTTCAAATTGCACTGGCATGTAACTTCTAGCCTGTAAAATAATAGACTTTGTTTTCAGTACAAGTGTCTTTCAGCTGTGACTAACTGGCATGTAACATCAAATTGCACTGGCAGGTAACTTCAAATAGCACTAGCATGTAACTTCTAGCATATAAAAATACTGGAATTTGTTTTAAGTACAAGTGTCCTTCAATTGTGACTAACTGGTATGTAACATCAAATTGCACTGGCATGTAACTTCAAATTGCAATAGCATTTAACTTCTAGCATGTTAAAATACTAGAATTTGTTTTCAGTACAAGTGTCCTTCAACTGTGACTAACTGGTATGTAACATTAAATTGCACTAGCATGTAACTTCAAATTGCACTAGCATGTAACTTCTAGCATGTAAAAATACTATACATTGTTTTCTACACAAGTTTCTTGCAGCTGTGACTAACTGACATGTAACATCAAATTGCACTAGCAGGTAACTTCAAACTACACTAGCATGTAACTTCTGGCATGTAAAAATACTGGAACTTGTTTTCAGTACAAGTGTCTTTCAACTGTGACTAACTAGCATGTAGCAACAAATTGAACTGGGATGCAACATCAAATTGCACTATCATGTAACTTCTAGCATGTAGAAATACTGAACTTTGTTTTTTGTACAAGTATCTTTCAACTGTGACTAACTGACATGTAACATCGAATTGCACTAGCATGTAACTTTAAATTGCACTAGCATGTAACTTCTAGTATGTAAAAATACTAGAATTTGTTTTCAGTGCAAGTGTCTTTCAATTGTGACAAACATGCATGTAACATCAAATTGCACAGGCAAGTAACTTCAAATTGCACTAGCATGCAACTTCTAGCATGTAAAAGTACTAGATTTTGTTTTAAGTGTAAGTGTCTTTCAACTGTGACTAAATGGTATGTAACATCAAACTGCACTGGCATGTAACTTCTAACATGTAAAAATGCTAGACTTTGTTTTTAGTACAAGTGTCTTTCAGCTGTGACTAACAGGCATTTAACATCAAATTGCACTAGCAGGTAACTTCGAATTGCACTAGCATGTAACTTCTAGCATGTAAAAATACTAAACTTTGTTTTCAGCACAAGTGTCTTTCAACTGTGACTAACTGGCATGTAACAACAAATTACACTAGCATGTAACTTCAAATAGCAATGGCATGTAACTTCTAGCATGTAAAAATATTGGAATTTGTTTTTAGTACAAGTGTCTTTCAACTGTGACTAACTGGTATGTTACATCAAATTGCACTGGCATGTAACTTCAAATTGCACTGGCATGTAACTTCTAGCATATAAAAATACAATACATTGTTTTCTGCACAAGTTTCTTTCAGCTGTAACTAACTGCCATGTAACATCAAATTACACTAGCATGTAACTTCAAATTGCACTAGCATGTAACCTCTGGCATGTAAAAATACTGGAATTTGTTTTAAGTACAAGTTTCTTTGAACTGTGACTAACTGGTATGTAACATCGAATTGCACTGGCATGTAACTTCAAATTGCACTGGCAAGTAACTTCTAGCCTGTAAAATAATAGACTTTGTTTTCAGTACAAGTTGTCTTTCAGCTGTGACTAACTGGCATGTGACATCAAATTGCGCTGGCAGGTTGTTAGGATTATGCTCAATAGCAAGAGTGTAATATTGTAATTGACAATCTTTTCATATAAATAAAGTGATTTCTGATTCTGTAAAATCTTATAGCATTGTTTGTACATCCGGATATGTATGAGGTAGACACAATTCTTTAGTTAGTCTTGAATAACGTTCACAACTTAAGTTAAAGGTTTGGCACCTCTATCTTGATAAAGTGTTAGAATTCTTTTACTAGCATTTGAGTGGGATCAAATGAGTTATGATGAGTCTAAAATCATCGAAAGGTTTTCGAGTAAAAGAATCTAGTGCACTGGGTGCATTGAACAGGATCACAATGAAATACTTTATCTACAACCGTCACTAGATATAAGTCTTTTCATTATCAGGAAAATCGGAGAGTGTATCTAAATCCTGAGATAAATGATGGACTTATGGTTGCAAGTGTTATCATTTGAGCTATCAATGAGTACAATTATATAGCATAGTCTGTCCTCGATAGTTTGGTGGTATTCATTTGTTAATCGATAGAGGACTTCATTTATAGATATGGACATCGTGGCTCCATTTATTAAATGAGAGTATAATATCATCATATGGATGTTTTGAGGTATTGGATATTAAATCTCAACGTTGAGTTTTCAATAATGATTATTGAAGACATGGCTTCTGGACAAGTCAAAATATCCAAGTTCAAAATGTGGTCATATGAGGAAATAAGGTAACTTGGTGAGCTATAGGCGGTCTATGAGCTCTTGGCGATTACTGATATTATTCACGAGGATACACCAGAGGTTTCACAACTGGTGTATCCTCATGAATAATATCATGTCAGGAGATACAATTCCACAAGAGGTTTCACAACCTAACCCAATGGTAATTTCCACTCCAACATAAAATCAACAACCTACCATTCCTCGTCATAGTGGGAGGGTTAGAACCCAACCTGAAAGATACATCGGTCTAGGAGAATCTGTTGAGAATCTCCCTAACGACGATGATCCCTACACGTACAAGGAAGCAATGGAGGATGTTGATTGTCACCATTGGCAAAAGGCAATGCAATCTGAGATTGAATCCATGTTCGATAACAAAGTCTGGTCCCTTGTAGACTTGCCTAAAGGGATAAAACCCATTGGGTGCAAGTGGGTATACAAGAGGAAAAGAGGTATGGATGGAAAGGTGGAAACTTTTAAAGCTAGATTGGTAGCTAAAGGTTACACACAGAAAGAAGGTATCGATTTCGAGGAAACCTTCTCTCCTGTGGCCATGCTTAAATCCATTAGGATACTCTTATCCATTGCAGCATCTTTAGATTTAGAGATTTGGCAAATGGACGTCAAGACAGCTTTCCTTAATGGAAGTCTTGACGAAAGCATCTATATAATGCAACCAGAAGGATTCATTGAAAAGGGCCAAATGGAAAAGGTATGCAAGTTGCAGAAATCAATTTATGGATTAAAGCAAGCATCCAGATCCTGGAACATAAGGTTCGACCAAGCTGTAAAAGGTTTTGGATTTTTACAGAACCTTATGGGATCAAAGGTGACAAGTTGGTTTTCCTTATTCTTTACGTAGATGATATATTACTCATTGGAAACGATGTGGGAGTATTGACATCAGTAAAAGAATGGTTAGCAAAACAATTTGATATGAAGGACTTAGGAGAAGCAAGTTTTATTCTAGGTATCCAAGTAATAAGGGATAGAAAGAATAAAACGATTGCACTATCCCAAGCTTCATACATAGACAAAATCTTGTCTAGGTTTTCCATGCAAGATTCCAAGAAAGGTATGTTACCTTTTAGGGATGAAATCAAACTTTCTAAGGAACAAGTTCCGAAGAATGAGCATGAAGAGCAATTCATGAGTAGAATTCCATATGCCTCGGCAGTTGGAAGTCTCATGTATGCAATGCTCTGTACTAGACCAGATATTTGTTTTGCTGTTGGCATAGTTAGCAGGTTTCAATCGAAACCTGGTCCTGATCACTGGACGGTAGTCAAGCATATTTTCAAGTATCTTAGGAGAACGAAAGATAATATGCTTGTATACTCTGGAGGGGATTTAATCCCCGTTGGGTATACAGATTCTGATTTCCAATCGGATTCTGACTCTAGAAAATCCACATCAGGATCTGTGTTTACTCTTGGAGGAGGAGCAGTCATTTGGAGGAGTATCAGGCAATCTTGTATTGCTGACTCCACCATGGAAGCAGAGTATGTAGCTACATGCGAAGCTGCCAAGGAGGCTGTTTGGCTTCGCCAATTCTTGATTGACTTAGAAGTAGTTCCTAGTGCGAATAAGCAGATCACTATCTACTGTGACAACAGTGGAGCAGTGGCTAATTCGAAAGAACCAAGAAGTCATAAGATAGGAAAACACATTGAAAGAAAGTATCATCTTTTAAGGGAGATTGTTCATAGGGGAGACGTGACGATTACCAAAATCGCGTCGGCAGAAAATCTAGCAGATCCTTTCACAAAGGTTCTACCTCAAAAGAGTTTTGATGGGCACCTAGAGAACATGGGAATGAGAGATATGACACATTTGCTATAGCGCAAGTGGGAGATTGTTAGGATTATGGTCAATAGCAAGAGTGTAATATTGTAATTGACAATCTTTTCATATAAATAAAGTGATCTCTGATTCTGCAAAATCTTATAGCATTTATAATTATAATTGTCAAGGTAAATAATCATAAGGTCAAAAGACTATGAGATATGAAGAATTGTTTGTACATCCGGATATGTATGAGGTAGACACAATTCTTTAGTTAGTCTTGAATAACGTTCACAACTTAAGTTAAAGGTTGGGCACCTCTATCTTGATAAAGTTGTAGAATTTTTTTACTAGCATTTGAGTGGAATCAAATGAGTTATGATGAGTCTAAAATCATCGAAAGGTTTTCTAGTAAAAGAATCTAGTGCACTGGGTGCATTGAACTGGATCACAATGAAATACTTTGTCTAGAACCGTCACTAGATATAAGTCTTTTCATTATCAGGACAATCAGAGAGTCTATCTAAATCCTGAGATAAATGATGGACTTATGGTTGCAAGTGTTATCATTTGAGCTATCAATGAGTACGAGTATATAGCATAGTCTATCTTCGATAGTTTGGTGGTATTCATTTGTTAATCGATAGAGGACTTCATTTATAAATATGGACATCGTGGCTCCATTTATTAAATGAGAGTATAATATCATCATATGGATGTTTTGAGGTATTGGATATTAAATCTCAACGTTGAGTTTTCAATAATGATTATTGAAGACATGGCTTCTGGACAAGTCAAAATATCCAAGTTCAAAATGTGGTCATATGAGGAAATATGGTAACTTGGAGAGCTATAGGCGGTTTATGAGCTCTTGGCGATTACTGATATTATTCACGAGGATACACCACTTCCTATAAGATTGTCTAGGGTATGAATGAGAAACATCTCCTTATTCTATCTTTATTTAAGAGTTCAATTTTAGCCATTTAGTGGAATGAGTTAAAATTAATAGATCGGACCTAAGTGAATCATTTGTTGATTGTGATTAGGTTATGTCTATTGAAGCTTAAATTTAGATAGCCCGCCAAGATCCACAATCCACACATACTTGCATGGATCACTTGATATATTCTACCGGACCAATTTATGAGTCCATCTAGAATTGCATTTAATATATTAAGAATATAATATGTCTATTATTTATGTAATGGGCAGCGCTATTATATTAATATATTAAAAGGAGACATGTAGGCTTGTTTCTTTTAGTAAGAATAAGTCTGGTTCACATGTGGGCTTTTATTTAAAGTCTAATGGATTAAATAAAATAAGAAAAATAATATTAGACCCATACATATATGGTGTGGGCGGCAAGGCTAATAAAATAGCCCAAGATATTATTTTATTTTATTGTTTTGATTAAATGGGAATTAATTAATTATTTAATTAATTAATAGTTTAAATCAAAATCTTTTCCTGATCAGTAAATTAAATACTATGTGTTGGATTAGGGTTGGAATTCTTTTTAGTGATAGGAGTCCTAATGTGGTAAGGATTAAGTCCACATACACTCCTTATATACAAAGAATTCGGCCACCACTAGTCCTACAAGGGTTAGAATTCTTGAATTGATAGGAATTAGGGAAACGGACAATTCCTTTTCAAGTAAGGAAATTAACCAACCCTAGATTTCCTATTCAATGAATTCGGCCAACCCTACTTGGTGAAGGAGAAAATTCGGCCAACCTATAAATATAAGGTTATGAATTTTCGGCCACCAAGAAGCAAAATAGAGAGTTTTTTGTTTGTTTTGAAAATAAAAAATCCTACTCTATACACATAGATTTTCGGCCAAGAGAGAAAAAGAAAATAAGTTCTCATTCGATAGTGCACTTACAAGCCTTTAACATCAAAAGGTTTTGTGCACACTTTCGATTTAGGGTTACGCGAGTTTCAATCATATTGATTGTGAATTCAAAAGTGACCGGAACTATTTTTTTAGGCTCTTGGTGTTTTACTATTGAAGATCAAGATCAGAAATTCCATACATCCATTCTAAGGTAAGCAATTAAAAGAAAAAGGGAGACCACGCTCCTAGGTGATTCACGTACGTGCTAGGATTGAAGATCTTGCGGATTACCATCGACGTAAGTCAATCGGATCACGCGACAAGAGGTATTTAACTCTAACCGTATATTTGAGTTTAATTAATTAAAGGGTTAAGGTTCAAATCTTTAGAAAAATTTTAAACTATATGAAAATCTACTTTTCGCCTTCCGCTGCGGTTTTAAGCAATTTTTCCCTACACAAATTTCACTAGCATGTAACTTCTAGCATGTAAAAATACTGGAATTTGTTTTCGGTACAATTGTCTTTCAACTGTGACTAACTGGTATGTAAGCTCAAATTGCAATGGCATGTAACTTCAAATTACACTAGCATGTAACCTCTAGGTTTAACATCAAATTGCATTGGCAGGTAACTTCGAATTGCAATAGCATGTATAAATACTGGAATTTGTTTTCAGTACAAGTGTATTTCAACTGTGACTAACTGGCATGTAGCATCAAATTGCACTGGCATATAACTTCAAATTGCACTGGCATGTAACTTCTAGCATGTAAAAATACTAGAAGTTGGTTTCAGTACCAGTGTCTTTCAACTGTGACTAACTGGTATGTAACATCAAATTGCATTGGCATGTAACTTCAAATTGCACTGGCATGTAACTTCTAGCATGTAAAAATACTATAAATTGTTTTCAGCACAAGTTTCTTTCAGTTGTGACTAACTGGCATGTAACATCAAATTGCACTAGCAGGTATCTTCAAATTGCACTAGCAGGTAACTTCTGGCATGTAAAAATACTAGAATTTGTTTTCAGTACAAGTGTCTTTCAACTATGACTAACTGGCCTGTAACATCATATTGCACTGGCAGGTAACTTCAAATTGAACTGGCATGTAACTTCTAGCATGTAAAAATACTAAACTTTGGTTTCAGCACAAATGTCTTTCAACTGTGACTAACTGGCATGTAACATCAAATTACACTAGCATGTAACTTCAAATAGCACTGGCATGTAACTTCTAGCATGTAAAAATACTGGAATTTGTTTTCAGCACAAGTGTCTTTCAATTGTGGCTAACTGGCATGTAACATCAAATTGCAATGGCAGGTAACTTCAAACTGCACTAGCATGTAACTTCTTGTAGGGAAAAATTGTTTAAAACCGCAGCGGAAGGCGAAAAAATAATTTTCATATAGTTTAAAATTTTTCTAAAGATTTGAACCTTAACCCTTTAATTAATTAAACTCAAATATACGGTTAGAGTTAAATACCTCCTGTCGCATGATCCGATTGACTTACGTCGATGGTAATCCGCAAGATCTTCAATCCTAGCACGTACGTGAATCACCTAGGAGCGTGGTCTCCCTTTTTCTTTGAATTGCTTACCTTAGAATGGATGTATGGAATTTCTGATCTTGATCTTCAATAGTAAAACACCAAGAGCCTAAAAAAATAGTTCCGGTCACTTTTGAATTCACAATCAATATGATTGAAACTCGCGTAACCCTAAATCGAAAGTGTGCACAAAACCTTTTGATGTTAAAGGCTTGTAAGTGCACTATCGAATGAGAACTTATTTTCTTTTTCTCTCTTGGCCAAAAATCTATGTGTATAGAATAGAATTTTTTGTTTTCAAAACAAACAAAAATCGCTCTCTATTTTTGCTTCAAGGAGGGAAGAGAAGCTCCACCTTGAGGAGAGCGCGAGACGTGTCGGGTGGCTGGCTCCACGACAAAGACTGTGAATAAACAGATAAAAAAAATGTTAGAACCAAGCTAAGTAATAAGAAGAAGCGACACAAGGACACTTACGAGGAATAGCATCTGAAATTCGTAGATATTGGTTCACCCTACGAGGGTCAAAAGATTCAGCGGTAGGGAACTTCGGATTCAGGTAATTCCGGGCTAGAATAGCCTTTAAGACGGCTTCGAACTCGGCAGGCAGGGAGTCCCGATCCCAGGAGGGCTTGTCACTGAAAGCCGTAGGAACCTCGAATTCATGCCCTCCGATGAAAATTGAGCTCCCCCAATTATCCCCCGCCAGGATCCATTCTTCTTTCCATGCGAGATCCTTCTTCGAAGCACCAGGAACGATGAAATTGAGCTTATTCTTGGCCTTGGCGTAGAACTGACCCCGAGGAGCCCCAGACAAGCTCCCAATCTGAAAAAGATACGCCAGCTCCTCTGCACCTGGCTCCCTTGTCACTTTACTCATCTGGCATTGTTCCTTCCATAACACAAGGAAGCCAATCAAATGCCTCCAGAAGCCCGGCGTTAACTGGAGGGGAGCGAGCTGGATGGCGTTTAGAGCCCGTCGAAGGGTTGGATGGAGGGGAAGCCTGACCCCGTTCTCAAGAGCGGCCACATAGATCGGAAGCACGCCTTTAGGGGGTTGAAAAACTCGAAATTCTTGGGAGGCACCGAGATGGATACACTGTAGGGGATGCCAAACTTTGATCTCAAGCGGTCAATCGACACCGGGTCAACGGTGGAATCTGGGATAACCCGGAAATTGTAGGGAGGGAGCCTCTCCCCAGGAGGACCAGGAGCCGAGACCCGACGCTTCCCCGTAGCACCACCGGCCATTTCTATCAATGAATAATCTCTTCTCTCTTTTATGTTTAGTAGAATAAAAATTATCCTTTTCTATGAATTGAGAAGAAGAAGAAAAATTGAATCATTCAATCAACTATGGTGGCCGAATTCTATATGTGGTATTATATAGGTGGCCGAAATTTTACTTCCTCTTCTATTTAGGATTGCCGAAATCTTCCTCTAAATGGACTAGGGTTGCTGCAAATCACATACCAAAAAGAGTTTGTGTTGCACCCTAATTTCCATCAACCTTTAGACTTCAAAACCTAATCCAACTCATAGATATTTTTATTCTTTTATTGACTAAATAAAAAGACTTCTTATTTGATTAAATAAATAAAATTAATTATTTATTTTCTTATCAAACAAGTCTTTTACTTTTAATATACTACTACCAATAGTATAACTTTAGAAAATATATTTCCTGATCAGAAAAAGATTTGTTTCTTAATTAAACAATTAATTAATAAATTAACTAATTCTTATTTAATTAAAACAATGAAACAAAATAATATATTAGGTTAATATATACACCTTGCCGCCCCACTTATATAAATGGGCCATATATTATTTTCTTATTTCATTTAATCCATTGGACTTTAAATAAAAGCCCACATATGAACCAAACCCATTCTTACTAAAAGAAACAAGCCCACATGTCTCCTTTTAATATATTAATATAATAGTGCAGCCCATTAGTTTAAATAATAGACATATTATATTCTTGATATATTAAAAACAATTCTAGATGGACCCTTAAATCGGCCCGGTAGAATATATCAAGTGATCCATGCAAATACGTGTGAATTGGGGATCTTGGCGGGCTATCTAAATTTAAGCTTCAGTAGACACAACCTAATCACAATCAACAAATGATTCACTTAGGTCCAATCTATTAATTTTAACACATTCCACTAAAGAGCTAAAATTGAACTCTTAAATAAAGATAGAATAAGGAAATGTTTCTCATTCATACCCTAGACAATCTTATAGGAGATGGTGTATCATCGTGAATAATATCAGTAATCGCCAAGTGCTCATAGACCGCCTATAGCTCTCCAAGTTACTATATTTCCTCATATGACCACATTTCGAACTTGGATACTTTGACTTGTACAGAAGCCATGTTTTCAATAATCATTATTGAAAACTCAACGTTGAGATTTAATATCCAATACCTCAAAATATCCATATGATGATATTATACTCTCATTTAATAAATGGAGCCACGATGTTCATATCTATAAATGAAGTCCTCTATCGATTAACAAATGTATACCACCAAACTATCGAGGATAGACTATGCTATATAATCGTACTCATTGATAGCTCTAATGATAACACTTGCAACCATAAGTCTATCATTTATCTCAGGATTAAGATAGACTATCCGATTGTCCTCTTTAATGAAAAGACTTATAACTAGTGATGGTTCTAGATAAAGTATTTCATTGTGATCCAGTTCAATGCACCTAGTGCACTAGATTCTTTTACTCGAAAACCTTTCGATGATTTTAGACTCACCATATTCATTTGATCCCACTCAAATGCTAGTAAAAGAATTCTACAACTTTAACAAGATAGAGGTGCCTAACCTTTAACTTAAGTTGTGAACGTTATTCAAGACTAACTAAAGAATTGTGTCTACCTCATACATATCCGGATGTATGAACAATTCTTCATGTCTCATAGTCTTTTGACCTTATGATTATTTACCTTGACAATTATAATAATAAATGCTATAAGTAATTGTAAGAATCAGAATTCACTTTATTAATACGAGAAGATTGTCAATTACAATATTACACTCTTGCTATTGAGCATAATCCTAACAATCTCCCACTTGCTATATAGCAAGTGTGTCATATCTCTCATTCCCATGTTCTCTAGATATCCATCAAAGCTCTTCTGAGGTAGAGCCTTGGTGAAAGGATCCGCTAGATTTTCTGCTGACGCGATTTTGGTGATCGTCACGTCTCCCCTATGAACAATTTCCCTCAAAAGGTGATACTTCCTTTCAATGTGTTTACCTCTCTTATGACTTCTTGGTTCTTTCGAATTAGCCACTGCACCACTGTTGTCACAGTGTATAGTGATCTGCTTATTCGCACTAGGAACCACTTCTAAGTCAATCAAGAATTGGCGGAGCCAAACAGCCTCTTTGGCAGCTTCGCATGCAGCAACATACTCAGCTTCCATGGTGGAATCAGCAATACAAGATTGCTTGATACTCCTCCATATGACTGCTCCTCCTCCAATGGTAAACACAGATCCTGATGTGGATTTTCTGGAGTCAGAATTCGACTGGAAATCAGAATCTGTATACCCAACGGGAATTAAATCCCCTCCAGAGTATACAAGCATATAATCTCTAGTTCTCTTGAGATACTTGAAAATATGCTTAACTGCCGTCCAATGATCAGGACCAGGTTTCGATTGAAACCTGCTAACTATGCCAACAGCAAAACAAATTGTTAATAGCCAAAATTGGCTAAGGACCAAAGGGAAATTTTCCACTTCCTAGACCTGGTTCCATACCCGAAAGTTTCACGTGAAGACCTCTATATCCAGAGCCAAGCTACGATACCACCCCAAGCACAAGAGCGGGCTCCAGAGACATCTGGGATAAAGCCCGGACCCGAGGGCTTTCACCAGGAGACCTCTCTATCCAGGGCCGAACTGCGATACCACCCCAGGAACAAGGGCGGGCTCCGGAAACATCCGGGATAGAGCCCGGAATGATCGGACTTAGCCCGCATCATCAAAACTAGAAGCTCCCCGAAGTCAAGGTCATCTCGCAAATGCTCAAGAAACTCGTCTGTACCTCGATTGACACAGAAGAATGTCCCTAGAAGGCCGCGAGGTCAGTCGAAGCCACACCTAGCTTCAAAAAGGTCAGTCGAGGCCACATCTAGCTTCGAAAAAGTCAAGAGAAGCCAGATATGGCCCAAGCTGGATGAAACTTCTCAGACATCAAGGTCGAAATACTAAACAACCTCCCTGTTGATGCATCATACCATATCGTCATGTCCCACGACTTCTATAAGGATCATACTGAAAGGATAAGATGAATGCATTAAATCATACCTGGAAGCGTTATCTACATGCAGAACAAATAATGAAATCCAAAAAAGGAAACAAACTGATCTCCACCATGATACTCTCAATTCGGGCGTCAATCTAAAAGTCAAATGATATTAACGCAAGAAATCCCGCCCGATAAGGAAGAGACTGAGACAATCACTGAGACAATCAAGGGAGAATCAGTCTGTTGACCTGCAAACCATGTATGAATAGAAAAGAAAAGAAATGAAAAGAGGAGACTACTATTCGACAGGCATACGACTAGCAATCGACCATTCACCAAAGAGAGTTGAGAGAAAAGAGAGAAGAATCCTTGTATTCGTGTACCATGCATGCTAAATAAAAACGTTATTGTTTATTTGTCACTATATAAACCACTGTCACATATATAGAGAATTTTGGCCACCACCTACGTGGTAGGGGTCTCGAGGGAGTTAACAGAGATTTCTCATCCCGAGCAAAATTTCTGTTAACACAAATATCTGGTCTAGTATAGAGCATTGCATACATGAGACTTCCAACTGCCGAGGCATATGGAACTCTACTTATGAATTGCTCTTCCTGCACATTCTTAGGTGCTTGACCCTTAGAAAGTTTGATTCCATGTCTAAAAGGTAACATACCTTTCTTGGAATCTTGCATGGTGAATCTAGACAAGATTTTATCAATGTATGAAGCTTGGGATAATGCAATCATTCTATTCTTTCTATCCCTTATTACTTGGATACCAAGAATATAAATTGCTTCTCCTAAGTCCTTCATATCAAATTGTTTTTCTAACAATTCTTTCACTGATGTCAATGCACCTACATCGTTTCCAATGAGTAGTATATTATGAACATAAAGAATGAGGAAAACCAACTTGTCGCCTTTGATCCTCTTGTATACACAAGGTTCGTCAGGGTTTTGAATAAATCTAAATCCCTTTACAGCTTGATCGAACCTTATGTTTCAGGATCTGGATGCTTGCTTTAGTCCATATATGGACTTTTGCAACTTGCATACTCTTTCTTCTTGGCCTTTTTCAATGAATCCCTCTGGTTGCATCATGTAGATGCTCTCGTCAAGACTTCTATTAAGGAAAGCTGTCTTGATGTCCATTTGCCAAATCTCTAGGTCTAGAGATGCTGCAATGGATAAGAGTATCCTAATGGATTTAAGCATGGCCACAGGTGAGAAGGTTTCCTCGTAATCGATACCTTCTTTCTGTGTATAACCTTTAGCTACTAGTCTAGCTTTAAAGGTTTCCACCTTACCATCCATACCTCTTTTCCTCTTGTATACCCACTTGCACCAATGGGTTTTATCCCTTTAGGCAAGTCTACAAGGGACCCGACTTTGTTATTGAACATCGATTCAATCTCGGATTGCATTGCCTTTTGCCAATGACGACAATCAACATCCTCCATAGCTTCCTTGTACGTGTAGAGATCATCGTCGTCCGGGAGATTCTTAACAGATTCTCCTAGATGGATGTATCTTTCGGGTTGTGTTCTAACCCTCCCACTACGACGAGGAATGGTAGGTTGTTGATCTTGTGTTGGAGTGGAACTTACAATTGGGCTGGGTTGTGAAACCTCTTGTGGAATTGTATCTCCTGACATCTCATTCAGGAAAATTATACTTTTGGGCACAAAATTATTCATATAGTCCTTTTCTAGAAATGAAGCATTTGTTGAAACAAATACTTTTAGATCAGAAGGACTATAGAAATAATATCCTTTAGTTCCTTTTGGATACCCCACAAATATACATGTTTTCGAACGGGACTCCATCTTTTCTGTCTTTCCTTTCAACACATGTGCAGGAAAACCAAATATCCTCATGTGTTGTAAACTAGGCTTTCGCCCAGTCCACAATTCATGTGGGGTTTTAGGGATAGATTTAGATGGTACATCGTTTAGAATATATATTGCTGTTTGTAGAGCATATCCCCAAAAAGAAATAGGAAGTGTTGAATAACTCAATATTGATCTAACCATCTCTACAAGAGTCTTATTTCTCTTTTCTGCTACCCTATTTTCTTAAGGTGTACCTGGTGCAAAAAGCTGAGAAACTATCCCATTATCAATAAGATATTGCTGAAACTCTCCAGATAGATATTCTCCACCACGATCAGATCTCAAGATTTTTATATGTTTCTCAAGCTGATTTTCTACTTGAGCTTTGAATGCTTTGAACATATCAAATGCATCCGACTTATGTCTCATGAGATACACATAACCAAATCTTGAGTAATCATCTGTGAAGGTGATGAAGTACTCATATCCACATCTAGCTTGAATGCTCATAGGACCACATACATCAGTGTGTACTAGTCCTAAAGATTCAATGGCTCTTGCACCTTTGGTATTGAACGGCATTTTGGTCATTTTACCTTCCAAACAAGATTCACAAGCTGGTAGATCATCAACCTTTAAGTCACTTAAAGGTCCGACACATACCAATCTTTTAATCTTATTAAGGTTAATGTGACCTAGGCGTAAATACCAAAGATAGGTTTCATCTTTTGATAATTTTACTCTTTTATGATTAGGTTCCGTTATTTCTGTGTCTAACGAGTGAGAGATATTTCTATGCAAAAAGAATAAACCGTTTTCCAATGTACCTTTGCAAACAACTTTGTCATTCTTACTAATAATAAAAGTTTTATTAAAAGTAACCGAATATCCAAACTTATTTAAACAAGAAACTGAAATTAAATTCCTCTTGAATTGAGGTACATAATAAATGTCTATTAAATCTAAATGCCTACTAGAATCTAAAATAACTCTAATATCTTCCATTGCACTTGCAGACACTAACGTTCCGTTGCCCAAGTGCAAATTGACTTCATCTTCATTCAACCTTCTCTTTTCTTGAAACCCCTGCAAGGAATAACAAACATGATTAGTGGCTCCAGAGTCTATGATCCAAGAATCAGTAGAATCTGCCAGAAAACATGTTTCTAGATAATTAACATTACCTTCTTCCTTCTTTTTCTGGGACTTTGGGAAATCTCTTTTCCAATGTCCCTTTTCACCACAAAGGAAGCATTTCCCTTTGATCTTGGTTACTTTCTTGGTTTCCTGCTTGGTAGGCCCAAGTTGCTATTTCTTCTGTTGTTTCTTGACCTTCTTACGGGTCTTAACATTAGCAACTTTACCAACCAAATGAATCTCTTGACCTTTGTTTTTCACAAGGATCTTTTCAGCGCTTTGAACATCTTGCATCAGGCTCTGTAAGGTGTATTCCTTTTTGTTCAAGGTGTAGTCCAACTTGAACTGATCAAAGGAATCTGACAGTGAGTTAACTACCATATCAATTTTGGTCTCACCATCAATCTCAGCACCATTTAGTTCAGCAATATTGAGATGTGCTATGACTTTCATCATGTGATCTTTCACAGATTGTCCAGGTTTCATCCTAAGATTCATAAAAGCAGTCACTGCCTCTCTCTTAGTCGTCCTAGACCTCATAGCAAACGTTTCCTCTAAAGACATCATTATATCAGCAGCGGACTCCATTCCTTCATGTTGTTGTTGCAACATGTCGGAGATAGTGGCCATAATGTAACATTTTGCCATATCATCAGAAGTCTTCAACTGCTTATACTCATCTCTTTGCATCACATTAGATTCATTATTAGGAAGGGGTGGTTTAAGAGTGGTCAGAACAAACTTATGTTTTTCACTTTGCAGCAACAACCCAATTTTCCTTTTCCATGTTACGTAGTTATCTCCAGTTAAGGTGTTATCTTTCAGGATGTTCATAAGTGATGGGGTCATGATTTCTGATTAAAACAAAAACATATATAAGTAAATAATCATGATAATAGCACTTTTAAAAATTTATCTTGAATTAAAATAAATAATTCAATCATAAAAATTCAACGGTGATCCAACACCCATAAATATTACGCCTCCTTTGGGAGTTCGCACTATTTACTAGTTAGACTAGGTCCCACCTAATTGTTAACATAACAACCAGCGTTTTTAATTTTAGCCTTGTAATTTTTATTAACAAGAACTCTTGGGAGGATGTTAATAAAATTACATTGAGTGTGTTACCAAGATATCGACCCTCAATTTTCTCTCATGAAAATCCCTCCTTGGGGAGTAGATTTCGTTTAAGTCAATTGTCTAGTCTATCCTTGTAAGGAAGTATATTGTTAAATTCCATTTATGGACGCCCCCTGGGGGGATTACCAAAAATAATAAAACTCAACTAATCCTGGAGGCCATAGGCGTTCTTGCACACCTTCTCCCACTCAATTATTTAAGGCGTGTGATTAAATCCCAAAGAATGATTTTTACCAAGTTATCTAGATGCCAATTAGATACCTAAATCATATAATGCATGTTCATACCAAAAGAGATATATGAGTGGCACTCCTATTCTAAAATGTCATGTTATCATACAACAACAAATATTGTAATATTTAAGCAAAAATTAAATAGCAACAATTTTAGCCCATCCTAGAAGCTCAAGTAAATTACAATTGTTAGGAATACAAGATCTTCAGGTGGCCATCAACCATACGCTCACCCCTCGGCCTCTTCCCATGGACATGCACAGCCCACAAAGGGGCTGCCTTGCGCAGCCCATAAGGCCACACAAGGCTGCCGTGCGCAGCCCACCAAGGATTGGGCTTGCCATGCGCAGCCCAATCCAGTCCTAGGGTGCGCACGGTGCTCGTTCTCGGTTCCGGTTGCTTCGATTTTCTTCGTGTCTTCGAATTTTCAATACCCGAATACATTACATCATATTACGAATAAATTACTGCAGCAAATATATATATTTTTTTATTTTACTGCAGTAAGATTTACAAAAAAAAATACTGCACCTGATTACAAAAAAAAATACTGCACTTATTTTACATACAAAAAAAATAAAACCCTAGCAACTACTAAGAAGGAATTATGACGATAATAGACCACCCTTCTTGTAACAAATCCGAAACAAAAATTACATTGAAATTCTAGGACCAAAATCGAGCAATAACAATTCACTTTATAAAACATATATAAATCCATACATTCAACATGTAATTATATATGCGAATACTTAGAGTGCCATCTCTTTCTAAAACATGTATAATCACAATAAAAAAGAAATAGATTCACGTATATATACGTTAATTAATTAAAAAGTACAACCAAGGCTTTGATACCAATTGTAGGGAAAAATCGATATAAAACGCAGCGGAAGAAACGAAAAATAGATTTCGTATGGTTTTAAAATTTTTCTCAAAGTTGAACCTTAACCTTTTAATTAATTAAACTCAAATATATATGGTTAGAGTTAAATACCTCTTGACGCGTGATCCGATTGACTTACGTCGATTGGTAATCCGCAAAATCCTTTCCGATGCCCGTGAACAGTACCCGTGTGAACAGTGATTATGAACAGTACCGCGTGAACAGTGATCGTGAACAGTACCGCATGAACACTGATCGTGAACAGTACCCACCCCCCCCCCCCCCCCGTGAACAGTGATCGTGAACAGTACCGCGAGATCTTCCAATCCGAACACGTACGTGAATCACCTAGGAGCGTGGTCTCCCTTTTTCTTTGAATTGCAAACCTGAGAATGGATGAACAAAGTTTTCTTTTTCTTTTGTTAGTCACAAAAGAATCAAAAGAAGACAAAAATTATTCCAGTCACTTTTGAGTTCTCAATTTAATGATCGAAACTCGCGTGAACCTAATTCGATGTTGTACACACAAGCTTATTGATGAACAAGCAATCAGTGTACTATCAAAGAATAATCTCTTCTCTCTTTTATGTTTAGTAGAATAAAAATTATCCTTTTCTATGAATTGAGAAGAAGAAGAAAAATTGAATCATTCAATCAACTATATTGGCTGAATTCTATATGTGGTATTATATAGGTGGCCGAAATTTGGCTTCCTCTTCTATTTAGGATTGCCGAAATCTTCCTCTAAATGGACTAGGGTTGCCGCAAATCACATACCAAAAAGAGTTTGTGTTGCACCCTAATTTCCATCAACCTTTAGACTTCAAAACCTAATCCAATTCATAGATATTTTTATTCTTTTACTGACTAAATAAAAAGACTTCTTATTTGATTAAATAAATAAAATTAATTATTTATTTTCTTATCAAACAAGTCTTTTACTTTTAATATACTACTACCAATAGTATAACTTTAGGAAATATATTTCCTGATCAGAAAAAGATTTGTTTCTTAATTAAACAATTAATTAATAAATTAACTAATTCTTATTTAATTAAAACAATGAAACAAAATAATATATTAGGTTAATATATACACCTTGCCGCCCCACTTATATAAATGGGCCATATATTATTTTCTTATTTTGATTTAATCCATTGGACTTTAAATAAAAGCCCACATGTGAACCAGACCCAATCTTACTAAAAGAAACAAGCCCACATGTCTCCTTTTAATATATTAATATAATAGTGCAGCCCACTAATTTAAATAATAGACATATTATATTCTTGATATATTAAAAACAATTCTAGATAGACCCTTAAATCGGCCCGGTAGAATATATCAAGTGATCCATGCAAATACGTGTGGATTGAGGATCTTGGCGGGCTATCTAAATTTAAGCTTCAATAGACACAACCTAATCACAATCAACAAATGTTTCACTTAGGTCCAATCTATTAATTTTAACTCATTCTACTAAAGAGCTAAAATTGAACTCTTAAATAAAGATAGAATAAGGAGATGTTTCTCATTCATACCCTAGACAATCTTATAGGAGTTGGTGTATCCTCGTGAATAATATCAGTAATCGCCAAGAGCTCATAGACCGCCTATAGCTCTCCAAGTTACCATATTTCCTCATATGACCACATTTCGAACTTGGATACTTTGACTTGTCCAGAAGCCATGTTTTCAATAATCATTATTGAAAACTCAACGTTGAGATTTAATATCCAATACCTCAAAACATCCATATGATGATATTATACTCTCATTTAATAAATGGAGCCACGATGTCCATATCTATAAATGAAGTCCTCTATTGATTAACAAATGTATACCACCAAACTATCGAGGATAGACTATGCTATATAATCGTACTCATTGATAGCTCTAATGATAACACTTGCAACCATAAGTCCATCATTTATCTCAGGATTAAGATAGACTCTCCGATTGTCCTCTTTAATGAAAAGACTTATATATAGTGACGGTTCTAGATAAAGTATTTCATTGTGATCCAGTTCAATTCACCTAGTGCACTAGATTCTTTTACTCGAAAACCTTTCGATGATTTTAGACTCATCATATTCATTTGATCCCACTCAAATGCTAGTAAAAGAATTCTACAACTTTAACAAGATAGAGGTGCCCAACCTTTAACTTAAGTTGTGAAAGTTATTCAAGACTAACTAAAGAATTGTGTCTACCTCATACATATCCGGAAGTATGAACAATTCTTCATGTCTCATAGTCTTTTGACCTTATGATTATTTACCTTGACAATTATAATAATAAATGCTATAAGTAATTGTAAGAATCAGAATTCACTTTATTAATATGAGAAGATTGTCAATTACAATATAACACTCTTGCCATTGAGCATAATCCTAACACAAACTCCACTAGCATGTAACTTCTAGCATGTAAAAATATTGGAATTTATTTTTAGTACAAGTGTCTTTCAACTATGACTAACTGAAATGTAACATCAAATTGCACTGGCATGTAACTTCAAATTGCACTAGCATGTAACTTCTAGCATGTAAAAATACTGGAATTTGTTTTCGTTACAAGTGTCACTTAACTGTGACTAACTGGTATGTAACATCAAATTGCAATGGCATGTAACTTCAAATTACACTAGCATGTAACTTCTGGCATGTAAAAATATTGGACTTTGTTTTCAGTACAAGTGTCCTTCAACTGTGACTAACTGGTATGTAACATCAAATTGCAATGGCATGTAACTTCAAATTACACTAGCATGTAACTTCTAGCATGTAAAAATACTGGAATTTTATTTTTAGTACAAGTTTCTTTCAACTATGACTAACTGGAATGTAACATCAAATTTCACTAGCATGTAACTTCAAATTGCACTAGCATGTAACTTCAAATTGCACTAGCATGTAACTTCTAGCATGTAAAAATACTGGAATTTGTTTTCAGTACAAGTGTCTTTCAACTATGACTAACTGGAATGTAACATCAAATTTCACTAGAATGTAACTTCAAATTGCACTAGCATTTAACTTCTAGCATGTAAAAATACTGGAATTTGTTTTCGGTACAAGTGTCTTTAAACTGTGACTAACTGGGATGTAACATCAAATTACAATGGCATGTAACTTCAAATTACACTAGCATGTAACTTCTGACATGTAAAAATATTGGACTTTGGTTTCAGTACAAGTGTCTTCCTGTTAGGATTAAGCTCAATAGCAAGAGTGTAATATTGTAATTTACAATCTTTTCATATTAATAAAGTGTTTTTTGATTCTTACAAATACTTATAGCATTTATTATTATAATTGTCAAGGTGAATAATCATAAAGTCAAAAGACTATGAGATATGAAGAATTGTTCATACATCCGGATATGTGTGAGGTAGACACAATTCTTTAGTTGGTCTTGAATAACGTTCACAACTTAAGTTAAAGGTTGGGCACCTATATCTTGATAAAGTTTTAGAATTCTTTTACTAGCATTTTAGTGGGATCAAATGAGTTATAATGAGTCTAAAATCATCGAAAGGTTTTCGAGTAAAAGAATCTGTGCACTGGGTGCATTGAACAAGATCACAATGAAATACTTTATCTAGAACCGTCAGTAGATATAAGTCTTTTCATTATTAGGACAATCGGAGAGTCGATCTTAATCCTGAGATAAATGATGGACTTATGGTCGCAAGTGTTATCATTTGAGCTATCAATGAGTACAATTATATAGCATAGTCTATCCTCGATAGTTTGGTGGTATTCATTTGTTAATCGATAGAGGACTTCATTTATAGATACGGACATCGTGGCTCCATTTATTAAATGAGAGTATAATATCATCATATGGATGTTTTGAGGTATTGGATATTAAATCTCAACGTTGAGCTTTCAATAATGATTATTGAAGACATGGCTTCTGGACAAGTCAAAATATCCAAGTTCAAAATGTGGTCATATGAGGAAATATGGTAACTTGGAGAGCTATAGGCGGTCTATGAGCTCTTGGCGATTACTAATAGTATTCACGAGGATACACCATCTCCAATAAGATTGTCTAGGGTATGAATGAGAAACATCTCCTTATTCTATCTTTATTTAAGAGTTCAATTTAAGCTCTTTAGTGGAATGAGTTAAAATTAATAGATCGGACCTAAGTGAATCATTTGTTGATTGTGATTAGGTTATGTCTATTGAAGCTTAAATTTAGATAGCCCGCCAAGATCCACAATCCACACGTACTTGCATGGATCACTTGATATATTCTGCCGGACCAATTTATGGGTCCATCTAGAATTGCATTTAATATATTAAGAATATAATATGTTTATTATTTATTTAATGGGCTGCTCTATTATATTAATATATTAAAAGGAGACATGTGGGCTTGTTTCTTTTAGTAATAATAAGTCTGATTCACATGTGGGCTTTTATTTAAAGTCTAATGGATTAAATAAAATAGGAAAAATAATATTAGGCCCATATATATATATGGTATGGGCGGCAAGGCTAATAAAATCGCCCAAGATATTATTTTATTTTTGATTAAATGGAAATTAATTATTTATTTAATTAATTAATAGTTTAAATCAAAATCTTTTCCTGATCAGTAAATAAAATACTCTGTGTTGGATTAGGGTTAGAATTCTTTTAAGTGATAGGAGTCCTAATGTGGTAAGGATTAAGTCCACATACACTCCATGCCACACAAAGAATTCGGCCACCCTAGTCCTATAAGGGTTAGGATTCTTTAATTGATAGGAATTAGGGAAAAGCACAATTCCTTTTCAAGTAAGGAAATTGGCCAACCCTAGATTTCCTACACAAAGAATTCGGCCAACCCTATTTTGAGATGGAGAAATTTCGGTAACCTTATAAATATAAGATGATAAATTTCAGCCACCAAGAAGCTTGAGTGAGAGAGATTTTTGTTTGCTTTGAAAAATAAAAATCTTACTCAATACACATAGAATTTCGGCCAGGAGAGAAAAAGAAAAATAAGTTCTCATTCGATAGTGCACTTGCAAGCCTTTAACATCAAAAGGTTTTGTGCACACTTTCGATTTAGGGTTACGCGAGTTCCAATCATATCGATTGTGAGTTCAAAAGTGACTGGAACTATTTTTCCAGGTTCTTTGTGTTTTGGGATTGAAGATCAGGATCAGAAGTTCCAACATCCATTCTCAGGTAAGCAATTCAAAAAAAAAGAAAAAAATGGAGACCACGCTCGTAGGTGATTCAGGTACTTGCTAGGATTGAGGATCCTGCGGATTACCATCGACGTAAGTCAATCGGAACATGCGACAAGAGGTATTTAACTCTAACCGTATATTTATGTTGAATTAAATAAAGGGTTAAGGTTCAAATCTTTAGAAAAATTTTAAACTATATGAAAATCTACTTTTCACCTTCCGCTGCGGTTTTAGTTATTTTTCCCTACAATTAGTATCAGAGCCCTGGTTGTACCCTTTAATTAATTAACGTATATATACGTGAATCTATTTCTTTTTATTATGATTATGCATGTTTTAGAAAGAGATGGCACTCTAGGTATTCGTATATAAAATTACATGTCGAATGTATGGATTTATATATGTTGTTATAAAGTGAATTGTTATTGCTCAATTTTAGTCCTAGATTTTCCATGTAATTTTTGTTTCGGAATTATAACAAGAAGGGTGGCCTATTAAATAGTTGCTTAATTTTTTGTTGTTGTATAAAATAGTGCAGTTTTTTTTAATGTATTAAAAATACTGCAGTTTTTTATTTGTAAAAAAAATACTGCAGTGGTTAATAAAAAAGAAAAAAATTGCTGCAGTATTTTATTGTATAAAATAAGCTGTAATATATTCAAGATTCGAAGACTCGAAGATTTGCAGAAATTGGAGCATCTGGAACCCGTCTTGGCACCCGCGCACACCAAGACAACAAGTGCGCACGCAATCAAGCTTGCAGCTGCGCTTGTTGCGGTGCAGCAGCGCATGACCCATGCATAGGCTGGCCGTGCGGCAGCTCATGCCCTTGCATGGGCTAGGCGTGCGCATGGGCTGCTGTGGTGATCTTTGGGCCCGTGAGTTTCGTGCCCGAGATGGTCGCTTGAAGTCTTGTCCGCCAAGAAAGGAGTTTTTGTATTCTGTACAATTGTAATTTACATGCTTTTCTAGGATGGACCAAAATTGTGGCTATTTATTTTTTATGTATAAATATTACAATATTTGTTATTGTATGATAACATGTCATATAGAATAGGAGTGCCACTCATATATCTCTTTTGGTATGAACATGCATTGAATGATTTAGGTATCTAATTGGCATCTAGATAACTTGGTAAAATCATTCTTTGGAATTTAATCACACGCCTTAAATAATTGAGTGGGAGAAGGTGTGTTAGAACGCCTATGGCCTCCAAGGTTAGTTGAGTTTTATTATTTTTGGTAATCCCCCCAAGGGGCGTCCATAAATGGAATATAACAAAATACTTCTTTACAAGGATAGACTAGACAATTGACTTAAACGAAATCTACTCCCCAAGGAGGGATTCTCGTGAGAGAAAATTGAGGGTCGATATCTTGGTGACACACTCAATGTAATTTTATTAATATCCTCCAAAGAGTTCTTGTTAATAAAATTGCAAGGCTAAAATTGAAAACGCTGGTTGTTATGTTAACAATTAGGTGGGACATAGTCCAACTAGTAAATAGTACGAACTCCCAAAGGAGGCGTAAGATTTATGGGTGTTGGATCACCGTTGAATTTTTACGATTGAATTATTTATTTAATTCAAGATAAATATTTAAAAGTACTTTATGATGATTATTTACTTATATATGTTTTTGTTTTAATTAGAAATCATGACCCCATCACTTATGAACATCCTGAAAGATAACACCTTAACTGGAGATTATTATGTCACATGGAAAAGGAAAATTGGGTTGTTGCTGCAAAGTGAAAAACATAAATTTGTTCTGACTACTCCTAAACCTCCCCTTCCTAATAATGAATCTAGTGTGATGGAAAGAGATGAGTATGAGCAGTGGAAGACTTCTGATGATATGGCAAAATGTTATATTATGGCCACTATCTCCGACGTGTTGCAACAGCAACATGAGGGAATGGAGTCTGCTGCTGATATAATGATGTCTCTAGAGGAAATGTTTGCTATGAGGTCTAGGACGACTAAGAGAGAGGCAGTGACTGGTTTTATGAATCTTAGGATGAAACCTGGACAATCTGTGAAAGATCACATGATGAAAGTCATAGCACATCTCAATATTGCTGAACTAAATGGTGCTGAGATTGATGGTGAGACCAAAATTGATATGGTAGTTAACTCACTGTCAGATTCCTTTGATCAGTTCAAGTGGGACTACACCTTGAACAAAAAGGAATACACCTTGCATGGCCTGATGCAAGATGTTCAAAGCGCTGAAAAGATCCTTGTGAAAAACAAAGGTCAAGAGATTCATTTGGTTGGTAAAGTTGCTACTGTTAAGACCCGTAAGAAGGTTAAGAAACAACAAAAGACAAAGCAACTTTGGCCTACCAAGAAGGAAACCAAGAAAGTAACCAAGATCAAAGGGAAATGTTTCCTTTGTGGTGAAAAGGGACATTGGAAAAGAGATTGCCCAAAGTCCCAGAAAAAGAAGGAAAAAGGTAATGTTAATTATCTAGAAACATGTTTTCTGGTAGATTCTACTGATTCTTGGATCATAGACTCTGGAGCCACTAATCATGTTTGTTATTCCTTGCAGGGGTTTAAGGAAAAGAGAAGGTTGAATGAAGATGAAGTCAATTTGCGCTTGGGCAACGGAACGTTAGTGTCTGCAAGTGCAGTGGGAGATATTAGAGTTATTTTAGATTCTAGTAGGCATTTAGATTTAATAGACGTTTATTATGTACCTCAATTCAAGAGGAATTTAATTTCAGTTTCTTGTTTAAATAAATTTGGATATTCGGTTACTTTTAATAAAGCTTTTATTATTAGTAAGAATGACAAAATTGTTTGCAAAGGTACATTGGAAAACGGTCTTTTCTTTTTGCATAGAAATATCTCTCACTCGTTAGACACAGAAATAATGGAACCTAATCATAAAAGAGTAAAATTATCAAAAGATGAAACCCACCTTTGGCATTTACGCCTAGGTCACATTAATCTTAATAGGATTAAAAGATTGGTATGTGACGGGCCTTTAAGTGACTTAAAGGTTAATGATCTACCAACTTGTGAATCTTGTTTGGAAGGTGAAATGACCAAAAGGCCGTTCAATACCAAAGTTGCAAGAGCCACTGAATGTTTAGGACTAATACACACTGATGTATGTGGTCCTATGAGCATTCAAGCTAGAGAAGGATATGAGTACTTCATCACCTTCACAGATGATTACTCAAGATTTGGTTATGTGTATCTCATGAGACATAATTCGGATGCTTTTGACATGTTCAAAGCATTCAAAGCTGAAGTAGAAAATCAGCTTGAGAAACATATAAAAATCTTGAGATCTAATCGTGGTAGAGAATATCTATCTGGAGAGTTTCAGCAATATCTTATTGATAATGGGATAGTTTCTCAGTTTTCTGCACCAGGTACACCTCAACAAAATGGGGTAGCAGAAAGAAGAAATAGAACTCTTTTAGAGATGGTTAGGTCAATGTTGAGTTATTCAACACTTCCTATTTATTTTTGGGGATATGCTCTACAAACAGCAATATACGTTCTAAACGATGTACCATCTAAATCTGTCCCTAAAACCCCACATGAATTGTGGACTGGGCAAAAACCTAGTTTACAACACATGAGGATATTTGGTTGTCATGCACATGTGTTGAAAGGAAAGACAGAAAAGATGGAGTCCCGTTCAGAAACATGTATATTTGTGGGGTATCCAAATGGAAATAAAGGATATTATTTCTACAGTCCTAATGATCTAAAAGTATTTGTTTCAACAAATGCTTCATTTCTAGAAAAGCACTATATGAATAATTTTGTGCCCAAAAGTAGAATTTTCCTGAATGAAATGTCAGGAGATACAATTCCACAAGAGGTTTCACAACCTAGCCCAATTGTAAGTTCCACTCCAACACAAAATCAACAACCTACCATTCCTCGTCGTAGTGGGAGGGTTATAACACAACCCGAAAGATACATCGGTCTAGGAGAATCTGTGGAGAATCTTCCGGACGACGATGATTCCTACACGTACAATGAAGCAATGGAGGATGTTGATTGTCATCATTGGCAAAAGGCAATGCAATCTAAGATTGAATCGATGTTGAATAACAAAGTCTGGTCCCTTGTAGACTTGCCTAAAGGGATAAAACCCATTAAGTGTAAGTGGGTATACAAGAGGAAAAGAGGTATGGATGGTAAGGTGGAAACCTTTAAAGCTAGACTGGTAACTAAAAGTTATACTCAGAAAGAAGGTATCGATTACGAGGAAACCTTCTCTCCTGTGGCCATGCTTAAATCCATTAGGATACTCTTATCCATTGCAGCATCTCTAGACCTAGAGATTTGGCAAATGGACGTCAAGACAGCTTTCCTCATGAAGAAACTCAAGCCATCACCAAATGTTTATCACTTGCAGATTTCAAGATGGGTGGCCTTGAACTTGGAAACCGAAGAGGAGCATGCTTGAGTGAAACAAGCCTTGATGATATGACTCTCACAAGCACAAGTGGGAGAAGCCTTGATTGTGATGGCTCATGCTCCGAGAACTCTTGTGACAACATGGTGCATAACCAAGAGTTCATTGACTTTCTTCAAAAGTCCTTGAAGGAGAGAGAAAATGATATCCTTAGATTGGAAAAGGATAATCTTCAATTAAAGGCTAAGTTAGATGACTCCTCGAAGACGGACATGATTGATGTGTCCAAGTACGAAAAGGAGATTGAAGATTGCCACCAAAGGATAAAGGCAATGAAGGATGAACTTGCCATCAAAGATAATTCCTTGAAGATTGTCAAGGAAAGAGAGATGAGGTGTCTTGAAGAACTAAAAAAGGCCAAGATTAAACAACCTCAAGCTCAAGGCAAAAGCAAGGCCATATCCAAGCAACCTTCAACTCAAGGGAAGTCCTCACAAGCTTTGGCAACCCAACTAAAGCCTAGGCAATTCAAGAAGAAAGGACAAGTCCTTGAGAAGTCTATCACCTCCTCCAACAAGCCAATTACGGAGAAAGGAGGTGATCTCAAGAGGCATGATCAACCGACTCAACCACCTCTATAAGCAAAACCACAAAGGTGCCACAAATCGGCTCAAGCTCCAAGGAAAAGCAAACCGATGCACCATCAAAGACAACCTCATCAACATGGCGATGCCTCGATGAGATCTCAATGCTATGGTATAAATCCTTACTTTGTACCTACTTGTCATTATTGTGGTATGATTTGTCACTTAAGACCAAATTGCTTGAATTACATTAAGAGGTGTAGATTAAAGAGCATGAAAGAAAAACGGTTGAAAAAGGGGGCAAGTTTGCATAAACCTAGGGAACCTAGAAACATGTCTATGACCACTAAAAATGTTAAAGTGGAACCTAGGTGGGTTAGACAGAATGAACCCGCTTGCCTTAGTGCCCATGTGACACCCGTAGATGCAACTAGGTCCATTGGACTTGGTAAGTCTATAAGGGCTCATGCCTCCCATTGACTTGGTTGGAATTAACCCCATGAGGGGAGCTCAAGCAAAGAGAGCAAACTTGCATGATTTGCCATATGCAAAAAGTTGATTAATTTTATGCTCTTTTATAATTGCTTGAGATGATTGGTTGTACATATGCTTATATGTTATTTTCATAATAAGTGTGCAACCTTGCTTTACTTGCAATCCATGTCATATTTTAGTTCAACAATGCATTTTTGGACTAGGAGATTTTGATTGGGAAAGTACATTTGAATTACCCATAATTTAACTCCATGACATGAGAACTTTTAATGACATGCTTAAAATGATATGCATGAAATGTTTTTGATTGCTTTAGTGCAAAATATGTGTGAAATCAAATGAGAAGACTAAACCCAATAAGGATCTAGTATCCATGCAATAAATAAGGATGTCTCATCCAAATTTAGTCTTCTCTCTCTCTTTATTAGTTGAACAAGGCTACTATCATACGGGTATCTTACCCGGAAAAATCAAAAAGGGTGCAAAAGTCGCTCATGTCTTGTTTCGCTTATAAAGTTTGATATAGTTGCTCTTTTCATTGAAATTCTTTTTAAAAAAACTATATCTTGTTTGCTTATGACAAAAGGGTACAAATTGGTTTGAATTCTTTTGGAAACCCTTTTGATGTTTGCTTTGCCAAATACCATTGCTTGAACTTGAATGCTATATGTCTTGCATGCAAAGCAACAATTTCACACATTTTTTTTATTGTAAATAAAACTCCTTGAATCTCTCTCAATTATTTAAGTTGCATAAAGTTTGTGTATATGATTATGCAATGTATTTGTGTGAATAGCTCTCTTTGCTAAAGCAACCCGATAGAGGGAGCTCCTTTGCCTATCTCATGACAAAAAGGGGGAGAAGTCTTGAGAGATATAGGGGGAGCATTGTTTATGCTTTAGGGGAGATATCATGAGAGAGAGTAACCTTTTGGGGGGAGCATTGCACATGCATTCTTTGTATTGCTTTATTTGTATTTGAATGCAATGCTTGTTATTATTTGTTCACCTCACTTGCACTTGTTCTTGGAAAGTGCTTCTTGCTATTGTGTGTAGGTACAATGATAATTCTACAAAGAGATTGAAGAAATTGAAGATTTAGAATCTAGGTATCTCTTTTGTAATGTAGAATTAATCTCATGGACAATAGCTTTGTTTTGTTTTGTGAGGAATTTTTTGTGAGTGGTTGTTTTGTCATGAAATAGCCAAAGGGGGAGATTGTAAGGACCTCGATTTTATGATTGGCTTATTTCATGACAAACCACACCACATTAGGGATGATTGTGTAATGGGTTGCTTAGGTCCATGTTGGCAAGCTTCCAAGCATCTCCATGACTTCAAGAGCAAAAGGTATACTCACTTGACTTTGTCTCTTGAAGAGTTTAGGTGCACACACACTTCATGCATGCTTTGTCCATCTTGCATTTGTGTTCTTTATTGTTTATATGTGTGCATCCATTATACAACTCACACGAGCACGTCTTTGTTTGTCTTTACATGTGGTTGTTTCGTTTTACGTTTTCCGTGTGTGTTCGGAAACGTCCTCACTCGCACGATGGTGTGCTTGTGTTGTGTCCACGCTTGCACATTGGTGTGCTTGAGTCTTAGCATGATTTTTGACCATAGAGAGGTTCCATTTGTCCTCTCTTGGATTGTTATTTGGTTACATGGTTTTATACCATGGTTGTGGGAATTTTTGTTATTGACCAATTCTGACCTTTGGTCACTCTTTTAACCATAAATCTTTTTACGTTTATCAAAATCTTGTTTTGTTAATTGGAGTAGATAGAAAGTAGACTTCCATACCTTTCTAACGGTATATTATTCGTAATATTTTATGACCGTTTGGTTTGGTTTTGAAGTCTCCAAAGAGACCACTGAAACAGAGCATCTCTGTTGTTATCCGGTTTTGACCTTTGGTCACTTAAATGACCATAACTCTTTCTAAAGACATCAAAACCTCATTCTGTAAATTAGAGTAGAAAGTAGACTTCCATACCTTTCCAACGGTATATCATACAAAAGGTTTCCATGTCGTTTGGTCATGTTTTGGGTCTCTTGTTTCTGGAGCTGGAGTGCTGTCCAGTGTGTTAGGCGACATGCAAGGCCACTTGTGCATGTCGCCTCCAATGTCGTCTCAGACATATTTTTCTTCTCCAAAACGTTAGGCGACATCTTAGGCGACTTCCATGTAGCCTCTTAGGCGACTTCCATGTAGCCTCTCATGTCGCCTGACACCAAAAACAGGGCATTTTGGTCTTTTCACGTCAGCTCGTGTTTTCCCACTATAATTACATCTTTATCTCTTCTTCTTCATCAAGCTCTCTGAAATTGCAGAAACCATAGAGAGAGATAGAGAGAGTCTAGAGAGAGAAAGCTTCCTTTAAGCTTCATTAACTCTCCAAACCCAAAACCCATGCATCCAAAGCATCAATCATACATGGGTCTTCTTTGTTTCATGACTAGGTAAGCAAGAACTTCCTTGAATATCATTTATCATTCTTCTTACACTAGATTAGGTATTTATTACATGATTAAATACCTAGACTCTATTTATTGCATATTTATGAGTCTTGATAACATGATTGGGTTTGTATTTTGATAGCTTAATTGATTAGGTCATTTTTGCCTAAAAGCTAGGTCATAAATATTCATGTGTGATTTATTGATAACTAGGTTGAGAAATTGTGTTTTAGTCAACTAGTTAATGTTCATGAATATTTGATTTGTTTTGTTTGTGATAGCTTGCATCATTAGGTAATATATGCCTAAATAGCTAATCCATAAATATTCATGTATGCTTAATTGATGATTAGGTTGGCTTTGTGTATCTAGTCAAGTTTATGAATGTTTATGAGAATATATTTGACAATTAGGTTGTTAGAATTTCTCTACAACTAATTGAGACCTCATGTGTGTACCTGTAGGCATTGTTTGATAACTAGAGTGTTTAATTGCATTATAACATCTAGTTAAGCATTTTGTGTTTAGTCTTGCACATTATTGCATTGAGTATATTGTCATATACACACTTAGACTTTTATACGCTTCTTGAGTCAAAGTCTTGTGGCTTCGGGGTGAAGTTGCACAAGCATTGAAGTCTTGCAACCAAGGTGTGGTTGGCAAGCATCGGTCAAGAGCCGCTATAAAAGGCCCGCTGGGTAGAGTAGGTGGTGCTCACGCCAAGAGTAGTGTATCATGGGATATCACTAGGGACTGAAGCAATAGTGGCGAGTGGTAGTGTCCATAGCCTGAGGTTGTCAAGAGTGAGAGTCCGAGTATCACTTAAGGGTGTAACTTTTTACTCATATAGTGGATTTCTGTGATCGTCTGTGGCTAGAAGGATAGCTCATGGTTTTTCCCTTGTCGAAGGGTTTCCACGTCAAAATCAAGTGTTCTTTATATTTCCGCACTTTACACTTGATTTTGTATGTTTGTTTATGTTGGGTTATATTATTAATATTGACTAATCGAAAAGTTGATAATAATCGATTATAAACCCATTCACCCCCTCTCTAGGTTGTTAGACACACGTTTGAGAAATATTTTCGCTTTGTTTTCAATACAAATGTCTTTCAACTGTGACTAACTGGCATGTAACATCAAATTACACTAGCATGTAACCTCTAGGTGTAACATCAAATTGCACTGGCATGTAACTTCAAATTGCACTAGCATGTAACTTATAGTATGTAAAAATACTGGAATTTGTTTTCGGTACAAGTTTCAACTATGACTAACTGGTATGTAACATCAAATTGCAATGGCATGTAACTTCAAATTACACTAGCATGTAACCTCTAGGTGTAACATCAAATTGCACTGGCATATAACTTCAAATTGCACTAGCAAGTATATTCTAGCATGTAAAAATAATAGACTTTGTTTTCAGTACAAATGTCTTTCAGCTGTGACTAACTGGCATGTAACATCAAATTGCACTGGCATGTAACTTCAAACTGCATTGGCATGTAACTTCTAGCATGTAAAAATATTGGAATTTGTTTTTTGTACAAGTGTCTTTCAACTATGACTAACTGGAATGTAACATCAAATTGCACTGGCATGTACCTTCAAATTTCACTTGCATGTAAATTCTATTATGTAAAAATACTGGAATTTGTTTTCGGTACAAGTGTCTTTCAACTGTGACTAAATGGTATGTAACCTCAAATTGCAATGGCATGTAACTTCAAATTACACTAGCATGTAACCTCTAGGTGTAACATCAAATTGCATTGGCAGGTAACTTCAAATTGCAATAGCATGTATAAATACGGGAATTTGTTTTCAGTACAAGTGTCTTTAAACTGTGACTAACTGGCATGTATCATCAAATTGCACTGGCATATAACTTCAAATTGCACTGGCATGTAACTTCTAGCATGTAAAATTACTGGAATTTGGTTTCAGTACAAGTGTCTTTCAACTGTGACTAACTAGTATGTAACATCAAATTGCATTGGCATGTAACTTCAAATTGCACTGGCATGTAACTTCTATCATGTAAAAATACTATAAATTGTTTTCAGCACAAGTTTCTTTCAGCTGTGACTAACTGGCATGTAATATCAAATTGCACTAGCAGGTAACTTCAAATTGCACTAGCAGGTAACTTCTGGCATGTAAAAATACTGGAATTTGTTTTCAGTACAAGTGTCTTTCAACAATGACTAACTTGCCTATATCATCATATTGCACTGGCAGGTAACTTCAAATTGAACTGGCATGTAACTTCTAGCATGTAAAAATACTAAACTTTGTTTTCAGCACAAATGTCTTTCAACTGTGACTAACTGGCATGTAACATCAATTTACACTAGCATGTAACTTCAAATAGCACTGGCATGTAGCTTCTAGCATGTAAAAATACTGGAATTTGTTTTCAGTACAAATGTCTTTCAACTGTGACTAACTGGCCTGTAACATCAAATTGCAATGGCAGGTAACTTCAAACTGCACTAGCATGTAACTTCTAGCATGTAAAAATATTGGAATTTGTTTTTAGTACAAGTGTCTTTCAACTATGACTAACGGGAATGTAACATCAAATTGCACTGGCATGTAACTTCAAATTGCACTAGCATATAACTTCTAGCATGTAAAAATACTGGAATTTGTTTTCGGTACAGGTGTCTTTCAGTTGTGACTAACTGGTATGTAACATCATATTGTAGTGGCATGTAACTTCAAATTACACTGGCATGTAACCTCCAGGTGTAACATCAAATTGCACTGGCATATAACTTCAAATTGCACTAGCAAGTATATTCTAGCATGTAAAAATAATAGACTTTGTTTTCGGTACAAGTGTCTTTCAGCTGTCACTAACTAGCATGTAATATCAAGTTGCACTGGCAGGTAACTTCAAACTGCACTAGCATGTAACTTCTAGCATGTAAAAAGACTGGAATTTGTTTTTAGTACAAGTGTCTTTCAACATATGACTAACTGGAAGTAACATCAAATTGAACTGGCATGTACCTTCAAATTTCACTAGCATGTAACTTATAGCATGTAAAAATGCCGAAATTTGTTTTCGGTACAAGTGTCTTTCAACTGTGACTAACTGGTATGTAACCTCAAATTGCAATAGCATGTAACCTAAAATTAGACTAGCATGTAACCTCTAGGTGTAACATCAAATTGCACTGGCAAATGTATTCTAGCATGTACAAATAATGGACTTTGTTTTCAGTACAAGTGTCTTTCAGCTGTGACTAACTGGCATGTAACATCAAATTGCACTGGCAGGTAACTTTACACTACACTAGCATGTAACTTCTAGCATGTAAAAATATTGGAATTTGTTTTTAGTACAAGAGTCTTTCAACTATGACAAACTGGAATGTAACATCAAATTGCACTAGCATGTAACTTCAAATTGCACTAGCATGTAACTTCTAGCATGTAAATATACTGGAATTTGTTTTCGGTACAAGTGTCTTTAAACTGTGACTAACTAGGATGTAACATCAAATTTCAATGGCATGTAACTTCAAATTACACTAGCATGTAACTTCTGGCTTTAAAAAATATTGGACTTTGTTTTTCGTGTAAGTGTCTTTCAGCTGTGACTAACTGGCATGTAACATCAAATTGCACTGGCAGGTAACTTCAAACTGCACTAGCATGTAACTTCTAGCATGTAAAAATATTGGAATTTGTTTTTAGTACAAGTGTCTTTCAGCTATGACTAACTGGAATGTAACATCAAATTGCATTGGCATGTACCTTCAAATTTCACTAGCATGTAACTTCTAGCATGTAAAAATACTGGAATTTGTTTTCGGTACAAGTGTCTTTCAACTGTGACTAACTGGTATGTAACCTCAAATTGCAATGGCATGTAACTTCAAATTACACTAGCATGTAACCTCGAGGTGTAACATCAAATTGCATTGGCAGGTAACTTCGAATTGCAATAGCATGTATAAATACTGGAATTTGTTTTCATTACAAGTGTCTTTCAACTGTGACTAAGTGGCATGTAGCATCAAATTGCACTGGCGTATAACTTCAAATTGAATTGGCATTTAATTTCTAGCATATAAAAATACTGGAATTCGGTTTTAGTACAAGTGTCTTTCAACTGTGACTAACTTGTATGTAACATCAAATTGCATTGGCATGTAACTTCTAGCATGTAAAAATACTATACATTGTTTTCTGCACAAGTTTCTGTTAGCTATGGCTAACTGGCATGTAACATCAAATTGCACTAGCAGGTAGCTTCAAATTGCACTAGCATGTAACTTCTAGCATGTAAAAATACTGGAATTTGTTCGGTACAAGTGTCTTTCAACTGTGACTAACTGGTATGTAACATCAAATTTCCATAGCATGTAACTTCAAATTACACTAGCATGTAACTTCTAGCATGTAAAAATATTGGACTTTGTTTTAAGTACAAGTGTCTTTCAACCGTGACTAACTGGCATGTAACATCAAATTACAATAGCATGTAACTTCAAAAAGCACTGGAATGTAACTTCTAGCATGTAAAAATATTGAAATTTGTTTTTAGTACAAGTGTCTTCCAACTATGACTAACTGGCTTGTAAGGACCTCGATTTTATGATTGGCTTATTTCATGACAAACCACACCACATTGGGGATGATTGTGTAATGGGTAGCTTAGGTCCCTGTCGGCAAGCTTCCGAGCATCTCCATGACTTCAAGAGCAAAAGGTATACTCATTTGACTTTGTCTCTTGAAGAGTTTAGGTGCACACACACACACTTCATGCATGCTTTGTTCATCTTGCATTTGTGCTCTTTATTGTTTATATGTGTGCATCCATTATACAACTCACACGAGCACGTCTTTGTTTTGTCTTTACGTGTGGTTGTTTCGTTTTACGTTTTCCGTGTGTGTTCGGAAACGTCCTCACTCGCATGATGGTGTGCTTGTGTTGTGTCCGCACTTGCACATTGGTGTGCTTGAGTCTTAGCGCGATTTGTGACCATAGAGAGGTTCCATTTGTCCTCTCTTGGATTGTTATTTGGTTACATGGTTTTATACCATGGTTGTGGGAATTTTTGTTATTGACCAATTCTGACCTTTGGTCACTCTTTTGACCATAAATCTTTCTACGTTTATCCAAATCTTGTTTTGTTAATTGGAGTAGAAAGTAGACTTCCATACCTTTCTAATGGTATATTATTCGTAATATTTTATGACTGTTTGATTTTGTTTTGAAGTCTCCAAAGAGACCACTGAAACAGAGCATCTCTGTTGTTATCCGGTTTTGACCTTTGGTCACTTAAATGACCATAACTCTTTCTACAGACATCAAAACCTCTTTCTGTAAATTGGAGTAGAAATTAAACTTCCATACCTTTCCAACGGTATATCATAAAAAAGGTTTCGATGTCGTTTGGTCATGTTTTGGGTCGCTCGAAACCAGAGCTGTTGTGATGTCCAGTGTGTTAGGCGACATGCAAGGCCACTTGTGCATGTCGCCTGACAAGTCGCCTTTTGACGCCAGAAATCAGTTTTTCCTTATCCAAAATGATGTGGCTTCACTTGGATCATATAAATACATCATCTTCTTCCCCAATCAGACCTACAGCTCTGAAATTTACATTCCTAGTGAGAGAAAGAGCTCCCCTAGAGAGAGAAAGCTTCAAGCTTTGTTCCGTGACTCTCCAAACCCAAAACCCATCTTATTCTTGCATCATTCCACATCATTTAAGGATGGGTCTTCATTGTTTCATGACTAGGTAAGCAAGAACTTCCTTGAATATCATTTATTGTTCTTCTTACTCTAGATTAGGTATTTATTGCTTGATTAAATACCTTGACTCACTTTATTGCATATATTTATGAGTCTAAATTGCATGATTGGGTTTGTTTGTGATAGCTTACATGATTAGGTTGATTTTCCCTAAATAGCTAACCCTAGAACATTCTTGTGATATTGGTTGATGATTAGGTTGATAGATTAATGTTTATTTATCTAGTCAAGCTTTATTGAATGTTCATGTGGATTTAATTGACAATTAGGTTACTGGAAAATCTCTACACAACTAATTGAGTTTCTTATTGATAGTTAGAATTTGGGACCACATTGCCCTTCTAGCTGGTATGTAAAAATACTGGAATTTATTTTCGGTACAAGTGTCTTTCAACTGTGACTAACTGGTATGTAACCTCAAATTGCGATAGCATGTAACTTTAAATTACACTAGCATGTAACCTCTAGGTGTAACATCAAATTGCACTGGCTTATAACTTCAAATTGCACTGGCAAATGTATTCTAGCATGTACAAATAATAGACTTTGTTTTCAGTAAAAGTATCTTTCAGTTGTGACTAACTGGCATGTAACATCAAATTGCACTGGCAGGTAACTTCAAACTGCACTAGCATGTAACTTTTAGCATGTAAAAATATTGGAATTTGTTTTCAGTACAAGTGTCTTTCAACTATGACTAACTAGAATGTAACATCAAATTGCACTGGCATGTAACTTCAAATTGCACTAGCATGTAACTTCTAGTATGTAAAAATACTGGAATTTGTTTTCGGTACAAGTGTCTTTCAACTGTGACTAACTGGTATGTAACATCAAATTGCAATGGCATGTAACTTCAAATTACACTAGCATGTAAAAATATTGGACTTTGTTTTCAGTACAAGTGTCTTTCAACTATGACTAACTGAAATGTAACATCAAATTTCACAAGAATGTAACTTCAAATTGCACTAGCATGTAACTTCTAGCATGTAAAAATACTGAAATTTGTTTTCGGTACAAGTGTCTTTAAACTGTGACTAACTGGGATGTAATATCAAATTACAATGGCATGTAACTTCAAATTACACTAGCATGTAACTTCTAGCATTTAAAAATATTGGACTTTGTTTTTAGTACAAGTGTCTTTCAGCTGTGACTAACTGGCATGTAACATCAAATTGCACTGACAGGTAACTTCAAACTACAATAGCATGTAACTTCTAGCATATAAAAATATTGAAATTTGTTTTTAGTACAAGTGTCTTTCAACTATGACTAACTGGAATGTAACATCAGATTGCATTGGCATGTACCTTCAAATTTCACTAGCATGTAACTTCTAGAATGTAAAAATACTGGAATTTGTTTTCGGTACAAGTGTCTTTCAACCGAGACTAACTGGCATGTAACATCAAATTACAATAGCATGTAACTTCAAAAAGCACTGGCATGTAACTTCTAGCATGTAAAAATACTGAAATTTGTTTTCAGTACAAGTGTCTTCCAACTATGACTAAATGGCTTATAATATCAAACTGCAATGGCAAATAACTTCAAATTGCAGTAGCATGTAACTTTTACCATGTAAAAATAATGTAAATTGTTTTCGGTAAAAATGTCTTCCAACTTTGACTAACTGGTATCTAACATCAAATTGCACTGGCATATAACTTCAAGTTGCACTGGCAAGTATATTCTAGCATGTAAAAATAACAGACTTTGTTTTCAGTACAAGTGTCTTTCAGCTGTGACTAACTAGCATGTAACATCAAATTGCACTAGCAGGTAACTTCAAATTGCACTAGCATGTAACTTCTAGCATAAAAAAATACTGGAATTTGTTTTCAGCACAAATGTCTTTCTACTGTGACTAACTGGCATGTAACATCAAATTACACTAGCATGTAACTTCAAATAGCACTGGCATGTAGCTTCTAGCATGTAAAAATACTGGAATTTGTTTTCAGTACAAGTGTCTTTCAACTGTGACTAACTTGTATATAACATCAAATTGCACTGGCAGGTAACTTCAAACTGCACTAGCATGTAACTTCTAGCATGTAAAAATATTGGAATTTGTTTTTAGTACAATTGTCTTTCAACTATGACTAACTGGAATGTAACATCAAATTGCACTGGCATGTAACTTCAAATTGCACTGGCATGTAACTTCAAATTGCACTGCATGTAACTTCTGGCATGTAAAAATACTGGAATTTGTTTTCAGTACAAGTGTCTTTCAACTGTGACTAACTGGTATGTAACTTCAAATTGCAATGGCATGTAACTTCAAATTACACTAGCATGTAACCTCTAGGTGTAACATCAAATTGCATTGGCATGTAACTTCGAATTGCAATAGCATGTATAAATACTGGAATTTGTTTTCAGTACAAGTGTCTTTCAACTGTGACTAAGTGGCATGTAGCATCAAATTGCACTGGCATATAACTTCAAATTGAACTGGCATGTAACTTCTAGCATGTAAAAATACTGGAATTTGGTTTCAGTACAAGTGTCTTTCAACTGTGACTAACTTGTATATAACATCAAATTGCATTGGCATATAACTTCTAGCATGTAAAAATGATATACGTTGTTTTTTGCGCAAGTTTCTTTCAGCTATGACTAACTGACATGTAACATCAAATTGCACTAGCAGGTAACTTCAAATTGCACTAGCATGTAACTTCTAGCATGTAAAAATACTGGAATTTGTTCGGTACAAGTGTCTTTCAACTGTGACTAACTGGTATGTAACATCAAATTGCAATAGCATGTAACTTCAAATTACACTAGCATGTAACTTCTAGCATGTAAAAATAGTGGAATTTGTTTTTAGTACAAGTTTCTTTCAACTATGACTAACTAGAATGTAACATCAAATTTCACTAGCATGTAACTTCAAATTGCACTAGCATGTAACTTCTAGCATGTAAAAATACTGGAATTTCTTTTCGGTACAAGTGTCTTTCAACTGTGACTAACTAGTATGTAACTTCAAATTCCAATGGCATATAACTTGAAATTACACTAGCATGTAACCTCTAGGTGTAACATCAAATTGCATTGGCAGGTAACTTCGAATTGCAATAGCATGTATAAATACTGGAATTTGTTTTCAGTACAAGTGTCTTTCAACTGTGACTAAGTGGCATGTAGCATCAAATTGCACTGGCATATAACTTCAAATTGAACTGGCATGTAACTTCTATCATGTAAAAATACTGGAATTTGGATTCAGTACAAGTGTCTTTCAACTGTGACTAACTTGTATATAACATCAAATTGCATTGGCATGTAACTTCAAATTGCATTGGCATGTAACTTCTAGCATGTAAAAATACTATACGTTGTTTTCTGCACAATTTTCTTTCAGCTATGACTAACTGGCATGTAACATCAAATTGCACTAGCAGGTAACTTCAAATTGTAGTAGCATGTAACTTCTAGCATGTAAAAATACTGGAGTTTGTTCGGTACAAGTGTCTTTCAATTGTGACTAACTGGTATGTAACATCAAATTGCAATAGCATGTAACTTCAAAATGCACTAGCATGTAACTTCTAGCATGTAAAAATACTAAACTTTATTTTCAGCACAAATGTCTTTCAACAGTGACTAACTGGCATGTAACATCAAATTACACTAGCATGTAACTTCAAATAGCACTGGCATGTAGCTTCTAGCATGTAAAAATACTGGAATTTGTTTTCAGTACAAGTGTCTTTCAACTGTGACTAACTGGCCAGTAACATCAAATTGCAATAGCAAGTAACTTCAAACTGCATTAGCATGTAACTTCTAGCATGTAAAAATATTGGAATTTGTTTTTAGTACAAGTGTCTTTCAACTATGACTAACTGGAATGTAACATCAAATTGCACTGGCATGTAACTTCAAATTGCACTAGCATGTAACTTCTAGCATGTAAAAATACTGGAATTTGTTTTCGGTACAAGTGTCTTTCAATTGTGACTAATTGGTATGTAACGTCAAATTGCAGTGGCATGTAACTTCAAATTACACTAGCATGTAACCTCCAGGTGTAACATCAAATTGCATAGGCATATAACTTCAAATTGCACTAGCAAGTATATTCTAGCATGTAAAAATAATAGACTCTGTTTTCAGTACAAGAGTCTTTCAGCTGTGACTAAGTGGCATGTAATATCAAATTGCACTGGCATGTTACTTCAAACTGCACTAGAATGTAACTTCTAGCATGTAAAAATATTGGAATTTATTTTTAGTACAAGTGTCTTTCAACATATGACTAACTGGAATGTAACATCAAATTGCAATGGCATGTGCCTTCAAATTTCACTAGCATGTAACTTATAACATGTAAAAATACTGGAATTTATTTTCGGTACAAGTGTCTTTCAACTGTGACTAACTGGTATGTAACCTCAAATTGCAATAGCCTGTAACTTTAAATTACACTAGCATGTAACCTCTAGGTGTAACATCAAATTGCACTGGCAAATGTATTCTAGCATGTACAAATAATAGACTTTGTTTTCAGTACAAGTGTCTTTCAGCTGTGACTAAGTGGCATGTAATATCAAATTGCACTGGCATGTTACTTCAAACTGCACTAGAATGTAACTTCTAGCATGTAAAAATATTGGAATTTGTTTTTAGTACAAGTGTCTTTCAACTATGACTAACTGGAATGTAACATCAAATTGCACTGGTATGTAACTTGAAATTGCACTAGCATGTAAAAATACTGGAATTTGTTTTCGGTACAAGTGTCTTTCAACTGTGACTAACTGGTATGTAACATCAAATTGCAATGGCATGTAACTTCAAATTACACTAGCATGTAACTTCTAGCATGTAAAAATATTGGACTTTGTTTTCAGTACAAGTGTCTTTCAACTATGACTAACTGAAATGTAACATCAAATTTCACTAGAATGTAACTTCAAATTGCACTAGCATGTAACTTCTAGCATGTAAAAATACTGGAATTTGTATTCGGTACAAATGTCTTTAAACTGTGACTAACTGGGATGTAACATCAAATTGCAATGGCATGTAACTTCAAATTACACTAGCATGTAACTTATAGCATGTAAAAATATTGGACTTTGTTTTCAGTACAAGTGTCTTTCAACTATGACTAACTGAAATGTAACATGAAATTTCACTAGAATGTAACTTCAAATTGCACTAGCATGTAACTTGTAGCATGTAAAAATACTGGAATTTGTTTTCGGTACAAATGTCTTTAAACTGTGACCAACTGGGATGTAACATCAAATTGCAATGGCATGTAACTTCAAATTACACTAGCATGTAACTTATAGCATGTAAAAATATTGGACTTTGTTTTCAGTACACGTGTCTTTCAACTATGACTAACTGAAATGTAACATCAAATTTCACTAGAATGTAACTTCAAATTGCACTAGCATGTAACTTATAACATGTAAAAATACTGGAATTTGTTTTCGGTACAAGTGTCTTTCAACTGTGACTAACAGGTATGTAACCTCAAATTGCAATGGCATGTAACTTCAAATTACACCAGCATGTAACCTCTAGGTGTAACATCAAATTGCATTGGCAGGTAACTTCGAATTGCAATAGCATGTATAAATACTGGAATTTGTTTTCAGTACAAGTGTCTTTCAACTTTGACTAAGTGGCATTTATCATCAAATTGCACTGGCCGATAACATCATATTGAACTGGCATGTAACTTCTAGCATGTAAAAATACTGGAATTTGTTTTTAGTGAAAGTGTCTCTTAACTGTGACTAACTTGTATATAACATCAAATTGCAATGGCATGTAACTTCAAATTGCATTGGCATGTAACTTCTAGCATGTAAAAATACTATACGTTGTTTTCTGCACAATTTTCTTTCAGCTATGACTAATTGGCATGTAACATCAAATTGCACTAGCATGTAACTTCAAATTGCACTAGCATGTAACTTCTAGCATGTAAAAATACTGGAATTTGTTCGGTACAAGTGTCTTTCAACTGTGACTAACTGGTATGTAATATCAAATTGCAATAGCATGTAACTTCAAATTACACTAGCATGTAACTTCTAGCATGTAAAAATATTGGAATTTGTTTTTAGTACAAGTTTCTTTCAACTATGACTAACTGGAATGTAACATCAAATTTCACTACCATGTAACTTCAAATTGCACTAGCATGTAACTTCTAGCATGTAAAAATACTGGAATTTGTTTTCGGTACAAGTTTCTTCCAACTGTGACTAACTGGGATGTAACATTAAATTGCAATGACATGTAACTTCTGGCATGTAAAAATATTGGACTTTGTTTTCAGTACAAGTGTCTTTCAACCGTGACTAACTTGGACTTTGTTTTCAGTACAAGTGTCTTTCAACCGTGACTAACTTGCATGTAACATCAAATTACAATAGCATGTAACATCAAATTACAATAGCATGTAACTTCAAAAAGCACTGGCATGTAACTTCTAGCATGTAAAAATACTGAAATTTGTTTTCAGTACAAGTGTCTTCCAACTATGCCTAACTGGCTTGTAATATCAAACTGCAATGGCAGATAACTTCAAATTGCACAACCATGTAACTTTTACCATGTAAAAATACTGTAAATTGTTTTCGGTAAAAATGTCTTCCAACTGTGACTAACTGGTATCTAACATAAATTGCACTAGCATATAACTTCAAGTTGCACTGGCAAGTATATTCTAGCATGTAAAAATAACAGACTTTGTTTTCAGTACAAGTGTCTTTCAGCTGTGACTAACTAGCATGTAACATCAAATTGCACTGGCAGGTAACTTAAAATTGCACTAGCATGTAAATTCTAGCATGTAAAATATTGGAATTTGTTTTTAGTACAAGTGTCTTTCAACTATAACTAACTGGAATGTAACCTCAAATTGCAATGGCATGTAACTTCAAATTACACTAGCATGTAACCTCTAGGTGTAACATCAAATTGCATTGGCAGGTAACTTCGAATTGCAATAGCATGTATAAATACTGGAATTTGTTTTCAGTACAAGTGTCTTTCAACTGTGACTAAGTGGCATGTAGCATCAAATTGCACTGGCAGATAACTTCAAATTGAACTGGCATGTAACTTCTAGCATGTAAAAATACTGAAATTTGGTTTCAGTACAAGTGTCTTTCAACTGTGACTAACTTGTATATAACATCAAATTGCATTGGCATGTAACTACAAATTGCAATGGCATGTAACTTCTAGCATGTAAAAATACTATACGTTGTTTTCTGCACAATTTTCTTTCAGCTATGACTAACTGGCATGTAACATCAAACTGCACTAGTAGGTAAATTCAAATTGCAGTAGCATGTAACTTCTAGCATGTAAAAATACTTGAATTTGTTAGGTACAAGTGTCTTTCAACGGTGACTAACTGGTATGTAACATCAAATTGCAATAGCATGTAACTTCAAAATGCACTAGCATGTAACTTCTAGTATGTGAAAATATTGGAATTTGTTTTTAGTACAAGTGTCTTTCGACTATGACTAACTGGAATGTAACATCCAATTTCACTAGCATGTAACTTCAAATTGCACTAGCATGTAACATCTAGCATGTAAAAATACTGGAATTTGTTTTCGGTACAAGTTTCTTTCAATTGTGACTAACTGGGATATAACATCAAATTGCAATGGCATGTAACTTCAAATTACACTAGCATGTAACTTCTGGCATGTAAAAATGTTGGACTTTGTTTTCAGTACAAGTGTCTTTCAACCGTGACTAACTGGCATGTAACATCAAATTACAATAGCATGTAACTTCAAAAAGCACTGGCAGTTAACTTCTAGCATGTAAAAATATTAAATTTGTTTTCAGTACAAGTGTCTTCCAACTATGACTGACTGGCTTGTAATATCAAACTGCAATGGCAGATAACTTCAAATTGCACTACCATGTAACTTTTACCATGTAACTTTTACCATGTAAAAATACTGTAAATTGTTTTCGGTAAAAATGTCTTCCAACTGTGACTAACTGGTATCTAACATCTAATTGCACTGGAATATAACTTCAAGTTGCACTGGCAAGTATATTCTAGCATGTAAAAATAACAGACTTTGTTTTCAGTACAAGTGTCTTTCAGCTGTGACTAACTAGCATGTAACATCAAATTGCACTAGCAGGTAACTTCAAATTGCACTAGCATGTAACTTTTAGCATGTAAAATATTGGAATTTATTTTTAGTACAAGTGTCTTTCAACTATAACTAACTGGAATGTAACATCAAATTGCACTAGTATGTAACTTCAAATTGCACTAGCATGTAACCTCTAGCATGTAAAAATACTAAACTTTATTTTCAGCATAAATGTCTTTCAACAGTGACTAACTGGAATGTAACACCAAATTACACTAGCATGTAACTTCAAATAGCACTGGCATGTAACTTCTAGCATGTAAAAATACTAGAAGTTGTTTTCATTACAAGTGTCTTTCAACTGTGACTAACTGGCCTGTAACATCAAATTGCAATGGCAGGTAACTTCAAACTGCACTAGCATGTAACTTCTAGCCTGTAAAAATATTGGAATTTGTTTTTGGTACAACTGTCTTTCAACTATGACTAACTGGAATATAACATCAAATTGCACTGGCATGTAACTTTAAATTGCACTGGCATGTAACTTCTAGCATGTAAACATACTGGAATTTGGTTTCGGTACAAGTGTCTTTCAACTATGACTAACTGGTATGTAACATCAAATTGCAATGGCATTTAACTTCAAATTACACTAGCATGTAACCTCTAGGTGTAACATCAAATTGCATTGGCAGGTAACTTCGAATTGCAATAGCATGTATAAATACTGGAATTTGTTTTCAGTACAAGTGTCTTTCAACTGTGACTAAGTTGCATGTAGCATCAAATTGCACTGGCAGATAACTTCAAATTGAACTGGCATGTAACTTCTAGCATGTAAAAATACTGAAATTTGGTTTCAGTACAAGTGTCTTTCAACTGTGACTAACTTGTATATAACATCAAATTGCATTGGCATGTAACTTTAAATTGCACTGGCATGTAACTTCTAGCATGTAAAAATACTGTAATTTGTTTTCGGTACAAGTGTCTTTCAACTGTGACTAACTGGGATGTAACATCAAATTGCAATGGCATGTAACTTCAAATTACACTAGCATGTAACTTCTGGCATGAAAAAATATCGGACTTTGTTTTCAGTACAAGTGTCTTTCAACCGTGACTAACTGGCATGTAACATCAAATTACAATAGCATTTCAAAAAGCACTAGCATGTAACTTCTAGCATGTAAAAATACTGGAATTTGTTTTCGGTACAAGTGTCTTTCAACTGTGACTAACTGGGATGTAACATCAAATTGCAATGGCATGTAACTTCAAATTACACTAGGATGTAACTTCTGGCATGTAAAAATATTGGACTTTGTTTTCAGTACAAGTGTCTTTCAACCGTGACTAACTAAAATGTAACATCAAATTGCACTGGCATGTAACTTCAAATTGCACTAGCATGTAACTTCTAGCATGTAAAAATACTGGAATTTGTTTTCGGTACAAGTGTCTTTCAATTGTGACTAACTGGTATGTAACATCAAATTGCAGTGGCATGTAACTTCAAATTACACTAGCATGTAACCTCCAGGTGTAACATCAAATTGCATAGGCATATAACTTCAAATTGCACTAGCAAGTATATTCTAGCATGTAAAAATAATAGACTTTGTTTTCAGTGCAACTGTCTTTCAGCTGTGACTAAGTGGCATGTAATATCAAATTGCACTGGCATGTAACTTCAAACTGCACTAGCATGTAAAAATATTGGAATTTATTTTTAGTACAAGTGTCTTTCAACATATGACTAATTGGAATGTAACATCAAATTGCACTGGCATGTACCTTCAAATTTCACTAGCATGTAACTTATAACATGTAAAAATACTGGAATTTATTTTCGGTACAAGTGTCTTTCAACTGTGGCTAACTGGTATGTAACGTCAAATTGCAATAGCATGTAACTTTAAATTACACTAGCATGTAACCTCTAGGTGTAACATCAAATTGCACTGGCAAATGTATTCTAGCATGTACAAATAATAGACTTTGTTTTCAGTACAAGTGTCTTTCAGCTGTGACTAACTGGCATGTAATATCAAATTGCACATGCAGGTAACTTCAAACTGCAATAGCATGTAACTTCTAGCATGTAAAAATATTGAAATTTGTTTTTAGTACAAGTGTCTTTCAACTATGACTAACTGGAATGTAACATCAAATTGCACTGGCATGTAACTTCAAATTGCACTAGCATGTAACTTCTAGCATGTAAAAATACTGGAATTTGTTTTCGGTACAAGTGTCTTTTAACTGTGACTAACTGGTATGTAACATCAAATTGCAATGGCATGTAACTTCAAATTACACTAGCATGTAACTTCTAGCATGTAAAAATACTAGAATTTGTTTTCGGTACAATTGTCTTTAAACTGTGACTAACTGGGATGTAACATCAAATTACAATGGCATGTAACTTCAAATTACACTAGCATTTAACTTCTGGCATTTAAAAATATTGGACTTTGTTTTTAGTACAAGTGTCTTTCAGCTATGACTAACTGGCATGTAACATCAAATTGCACTGCAGGTAACTTCAAACCGCACTACCATGTAACTTCTAGCATGTAAAAATATTGGAATTTGTTTTTAGTACAAGTGTCTTTCAACTATGACTAACTGGAATGTAACATCATATTGCATTGGCATGTATCTTCAAATTTCACTAGCACGTAACTTCTAGCATGTAAAAATACTGGAATTTGTTTTCGGTACAAGTGTCTTTCAACTGTGACTAACTGGTATGTAACCTCAAATTGCAATGGTATGTAACTTCAAATTACACTAGCATTTAACCTCTAGGTGTAACATCAAATTGCATTGGCAGGTAACTTCGAATTGCAATAGCATGTATAAATACTGGAATTTGTTTTCAGTACAAGTGTCTTTCAACTATGACTAACTGGCTTGTAGCATCAAATTGCACTGGCATATAACTTCAAATTGCACTGGCGTATAACTTCAAATTGCACTGGCATGTAACTTCTAGCATGTAAAAATACTGGAATTTATTTTTCGGTACAAGTGTCTTTCAATTGTGACTAACTGGGATGTAACATCAAATTGCAATGGCATGTAACTTCAAATTACACTAGCATGTAATTCTGGCATGTAAAAATATTGGACTTTGTTTTCAGTACAAGTGTCTTTCAACCGTGACTAACTAGAATGTAACATCAAATTGCACTGGCATGTAACTTCAAATTGCACTAGCATGTAACTTCTAGCATGTAAAAATACTGGAATTTGTTTTCGGTACAAGTGTCTTTCAATTGTGACTAACTGGTATGTAACATCAAATTGCAGTGGCATGTAACTTCAAATTACACTAGCATGTAACCTCCAGGTGTTACATCAAATTGCATAGGCATATAACTTCAAATTGCACTAGCAAGTATATTCTAGCATGTAAAAATAATAGATTTTGTTTTCAGTACAAGAGTCTTTCAGCTGTGACTAAGTGGCATGTAATATCAAATTGCACTGGCATGTAACTTCAAACTGCACTAGCATGTAAAAATATTGGAATTTATTTTTAGTACAAGTGTCATTCAACATATGACTAACTTGAATATAACATCAAATTGCACTGGCATGTACCTTCAAATTTCACTAGCATGTAACTTATAACATGTAAAAATACTGGAATTTATTTTCGGTACAAGTGTCTTTCAACTTTGACTAACTGGTATGTAACCTCAAATTGCAATAGCATGTAACTTTAAATTACACTAGCATGTAACCTCTAGGTGTAACATCAAATTACACTGGCAAATGTATTCTCGCATGTACAAATAATAGACTTTGTTTTCAGTACAAGTGTCTTTCAGCTGTGACTAACTGGCATGTAATATCAAATTGCACATGCAGGTAACTTCAAACTGCAATAGCATGTAACTTCTAGCATGTAAAAATATTGGAATTTGTTTTTAGTACAAGTGTCTTTCAACTATGACTAGCTGGAATGTAACATCAAATTGCACTGGCATGTAACTTCAAATTGCACTAGCATGTAACTTCTAGCATGTAAAAATACTGGAATTTGTTTTCGGTACAAGTGTCTTTCAACTGTGACTAACTGGTATGTAACATCAAATTGCAATGGCATGTAACTTCTAGCATGTAAAAAATATTGGACTTTGTTTTCAGTACAAGTGTCTTTCAACTATGACTAACTGAAATGTAACATCAAATTTCACTAGAATGTAACTTAAAATTGCACTAGCATGTAACTTCTAGCATGTAAAAATACTAGAATTTGTTTTCGGTACAAGTGTCTTTAAACTGTGACTAACTGGGATGTAACATCAAATTGCAATGGCATGTAACTTCAAATTACACTAGCATGTAACTTCTATCATGTAAAAATATTGGACTTTGTTTTCAGTACAAGTGTCTTTCAACTATGACTAACTGAAATGTAACATCAAATTTCACTAGAATGTAACTTCAAATTGCACTAGCATGTAACTTCTAGCATGTAAAAATACTGAAATTTGTTTTCGGTACAAGTGTCTTTAAACTGTGACTAACTGGGATGTAACATCAAATTACAATGGCATGTAACTTCAAATTACACTAGCATTTAACTTCTGTCATTTAAAAATATTGGAATTTGTTTTTAGTACAAGTGTCTTTCAGCTGTGACTAACTGGCATGTAACATCAAATTGCACTGGCAGGTAACTTCAAACCGCACTACCATGTAACTTCTAGCATGTAAAAATATTGGAATTTGTTTTTAGTACAAGTGTCTTTCAACTATGACTAACTGGAATGTAACATCAGATTGCATTGGCATGTACCTTCAAATTTCACTAGCATGTAACTTCTAGCATGTAAAAATACTGGAATTTGCTTTCGGTACAAGTGTCTTTCAACTGTGACTAACTGGTATGTAACCTCAAATTGCAATGGCATGTAACTTCAAATTACACTAGCATGTAACCTCTAAGTGTAACATCAAATTGCATTGGCAGGTAACTTCGAATTGCAATAGTATGTATAAATACTGGAATTTGTTTTCAGTACAAGTGTCTTTCAACTGTGACTAAGTGGCATGTATCATCAAATTGCACTGGCCGATAACTTCAAATTGAACTGGCATGTAACTTCTAGCATGTAAAAATACTAAAATTTGGTTTCAGTAAAAGTGTCTTTCAACTGTGACTAACTTGTATATAACATCAAATTGCAGTGGCTTGTAACTTCAAATTGCATTGGCATGTAACTTCTAGCATGTAAAAATACTATACGTTGTTTTCTGCACAATTTTCTTTTAGCTATGACTAAGTGGCATGTAACATCAAATTGCACTAGCAGGTAACTTCAAATTGCACTAGCATGTAACTTCTAGCATGTAAAAATACTGGAATTTGTTCGGTACAAGGGTCTTTCAACTGTTACTAACTGATATGTAACATCAAATTGCAATAGCATGTAACTTCAAATTACACTAGCATGTAACTTCTAGCATGTAAAAATATTAGAATTTGTTTTTAGTACAAGTTTCTTTCAACTATGACTAACTGGAATGTAACATCAAATTACACTACCATGTAACTTCAAATTGCACTAGCATGTAACTTCTAGCATGTAAAAATACTGGAATTTCTTTTCTAGACAAGTTTCTTCCAACTGTGACTAACTGTGATGTAACATCAAATTGCAATGGCATGTAACTTCTGGCATGTAAAAATATTGGACTTTGGTTTCAATACAAGTGTCTTTCAACCGTGACTAACTGGCATGTAACATCAAATTACAATAGCATGTAACTTCAAAAAGCACTGGCATGTAACTTCTAGCATGTAAAAATAGTGAAATTTGTTTTCAGTACAAATGTCTTCCAACTATGACTAACTGGCTTGTAATATCAAACTGCAATGGCAGATAACTTCAAATTGCACTACCATGTAACTTTTACCATGTAAAAATACTGTAAATTGTTTTCGGTGAAAATGTCTTCCAACTGTGACTAACTGGTATCTAACATCAAATTGCACTAGCATATAACTTCAAGTTGCACTGGCAAGTATATTCTAGCATGTAAAAAAAACAGACTTTGTTTTCAGTACAAGTGTCTTTCAGCTGTGACTAACTAGCATGTAACATCAAATTGTACTGGCAGGTAACTTAAAATTGCACTAGCATGTAACTTCTAGCATGTAAAATATTGGAATTTGTTTTTAGTACAAGTGTCTTTCAACTATAACTAACTGGAATGTAACCTCAAATTGCAATGGCATGTAACTTCAAATTACACTAGCATGTAACTTCTATGTGTAACATCAAATTGCATTGGCAGGTAACTTCGAATTGCAATAGCATGTATAAATACTGGAATTTATTTTCAGTACAAGTGTCTTTCAACTGTGACTAAGTGGCATGTAGCATCAAATTGCACTGGCAAATAACTTCAAATTGAACTGGCATGTAACTTCTATCATGTAAAAATACTGAAATTTGGTTTCAGTACAAGTGTCTTTCAACTGTGACTAACTTGTATATAACATCAAATTGCATTGGCATGTAACTTCAAATTGCAATGGCATGTAACTTCTAACATGTAAAAATACTATACGTTGTTTTCTGCACAATTTTCTTTCAGCTATGACTAACTGGCATGTAACATCAAACTGCACTAGCAGGTAACTTCAAATTGCAGTAGCATGTAACTTCTAGCATGTAAAAATACTGGAGTTTGTTCGGTACAAGTGTCTTTCAATTGTGACTAACTGGTATGTAACATCAAATTGCAATAGCATGTAACTTCAAAATGCACTAGCATGTAACTTCTAGCATGTAAAAATATTGGAATTTGTTTTTAGTACAAGTGTCTTTCGACTATGACTAACTTGAATGTAACATTAAATTTCACTAGCATGTAACTTCAAATTGCACTAGCATGTAACTTCTAGCATGTAAAAATACAGGAATTTATTTTCGGTACAAGTTTCTTTCAACTGTGACTAACTGAGATGTAACATCAAATTGCAATGGCATGTAACTTCAAATTACACTAGCATGTAACTTCTGGCATGTAAAAATGTTGGACTTTGTTTTCAGTACAAGTGTCTTTCAACCGTGACTAACTGGCATGTAACATCAAATTACAGTAGCATGTAAGTTCAAAAAGCACTGGCATGTAACTTCTCGCATGTAAAAATAATAAAATTTGTTTTCAGTACAAGTGTCTTCCAACTATGACTAACTGGCTTGTAATATCAAACTGCAATGGCAGATAACTTCAAATTGCACTAGCATGTAACTTTTACCATGTAAAAATACTGTAAATTGTTTTCGGTAAAAATGTCTTCCAACTGTGACTAACTGGTATCTAACATCAAATTGCACTGGAATATAACTTCAAGTTGCACTGGCAAGTATATTCTAGCATGTAAAAATAACAGACTTTTTTTTCAGTACAAGTGTCTTTCAACTGTGACTAACTAGCATGTAACATCAAATTGGATTAGCAGGTAACTTCAAATTGCACTAGCATGTAACTTTTAGCACGTAAAATATTGGAATTTTTTTTTTAAGCAAGTGTCTTTCAACTATAACTAACTGGAATGTAACATCAAATTGCACTAGCATGTAACTTCAAATTGCACTAGCATGTAACCTCTAGCATGTAAAAATACTAAACTTTGTTTTCAGCACAAATGTCTTTCAACAGTGACTAACTGGCATGTAACACCAAATTACACTAGCATGTAACTTCAAATAGCACTGGCATGTAATTTTTAGCATGTAAAAATACTGGAATTTGTTTTCAGTACAAGTGTCTTTCAACTGTGAGTAACCGGCCTGTAACATCAAATTGCAATGGCAGGTAACTTCAAACTGCACTAGCATGTAACTTCTAGCACGTAAAAATATTGGAATTTGTTTTTGGTACAAGTGTCTTTCAACTATGACTAACTGGAATATAACATCAAATTGCACTGGCATGTAACTTTAAATTGCACTGGCATGTAACTTCTAGCATGTAAACATACTGGAATTTGGTTTCGGTACAAGTGTCTTTCAACTTTGACTAACTGGTATGTAACCTCAAATTGCAATGGCATGTAACTTCAAATTACACTAGCATGTAACCTCTAGGTGTAACATCAAATTGCATTGGCAGGTAACTTCGAATTGCAATAGCATGTATAAATACTGGAATTTCTTTTCAGTACAAGTGTCTTTCAACTGTGACTAACAGGCTTGTAGCATCAAATTGCACTGGCATATAACTTCAAATTGCACTGGCGTATAACTTCAAATTGCACTGGCATGTAACTTCTAGCATGTAAAAATACTGGAATTTGTTTTCGGTACAAGTGTCTTTCAACTGTGACTAACTGGGATGTAACATCAAATTGCAATGGCATGTAACTTCAAATTACACTAGCATATAACTTCTGGCATGTAAAAATATTGGACTTTGTTTTCAGTACAAGTGTCTTTCAACAGTGACTAACTGGCATGTAACATCAAATTACAATAGCATTTTAAAAAGTACTAGCATGTAACTTCTAGCATGTAAAAATACTGGAATTTGTTTTCGGTACAAGTGTCTTTCAACTGTGACTAACTGGGATGTAACATCAAATTGCAATGGCATGTAACTTCAAATTACACTAGCATGTAACTTCTAGCATGTAAAAATATTGGACTTTGTTTTCAGTACAAATGTCTTTCAACCGTGACTAACTGGCATGTAACATCAAATTACAATAGCATTTCAAAAAGCACTGGCATGTAACTTCTAGCATGTAAAAATACTTGAATTTGTTTTCAGTACAAGTGTCTTCCAACTATGACTAACTGGCTTGTAATATCAAATTGCAATGGCAGATAACTTCAAATTGCACTAGCATGTAACTTCTACCATGTAAAAATACTAGAAATTGTTTTTGGTAAAAATGTCTTCCAACTATGACTAACTGGTATGTAACATCGAATTGCACTGGCAGATAACTTCAAGTTGCACTGGCAAGTATTTTCTAGCATGTAAAGATAACAGATTTTGTTTTCTGTACAAGTGTCTTTCAGCTGTGACTAACTAGCATGTAACATCAAATTGCACTGGCAGGTAACTTCAAACTGCACTAGCATGTTGAAAATACAGCTCTTAGCGTGTGTCTACAACCTAGAGGGGGGGGGGGGGGGGGTGAATGGGTTTGTAATCGATTATTACCAACTTTTTCGATTAGTCAATATTAAACATATAACCAAATTAAACAAACATACAAAATCTAGTGTAAAGTGCGGAATAATAAATAACACTTGATTTTTACTTGGAAACCCTTCATCAAGGGAAAAACCACGGGCTATCCTTCTAGCCACAGACGATCACAGAAATCCACTATATGAATAAAAGATTACACCCTCAAGTTATACTCGGACTCTCACTCTAGATATCCTCAAGCTATGGACACTACCACTCGCCACTCTTGGTTCAATCCCTAGTGATATCCCCTGATACACTACTCTTGGCATGAGCATCTCCTACTCTACCCGCAGGCCTTTTACAATGGATTCCCTTGACCGATGCTTGCCAACCACAACTTGGTTGCAAGACTTCAAAGCTTGTGCAACTTCACCCCGAAGCCACAAGACTTTGACTCAATGAAGAGATTTATGTGTCTATGTGATCATGTAAATGATGCTCAATGCAAATTATGCTAGACAACACAAATTGCTCAACTAGGAGTTTGTAGAAACAAATCCAAGTTGTCAAATGTCTAAATGCAAAGCATAAAGACTAAGCTAGATGTTATCAATAACAACCAATCCTAGCTATCACAAACAATCACAATGAATCAACAAATATGCTCACAATGTATTCAACATAAACTTATCATATATTCATGTGATAGAGACAAGACATTTAATCATTCACTAAATTCAAGTCTTAGACAAAAGTCTATCACAAACAAACTCAATTAGTTGTGTAGAGATTTTCCAACAACTTAATTGTCAACAAACAACCTTGAATATTCAAGAGAGCTTAACTAGATTGATAAACACAAATCTATCAATCTAATTATCAATTAATCTCTTAAGAATAATCAAGTCTTAGCTATTTAGGAAAACAACACCTAATCATGCAAGTTATCAAAATAAAAACCCCAATCATGTTATCAATCAACATAATAATGCATTCAAAAATGATTTCTACAAATCCTATGCATTAAAAACGAACTCTTGGACTTAAAGAACAATATCAAAGATTACAGGTTTGTTCTTACTTACCAAGTCATGAATGATGAAGACCCATGTATGATTGATGCTTTGGATGCATGGGTTTTGGGTTTGAAGAGTTAAAGAAGCTTTGAAAATACACTCTAAGCGTGTGTCTACAACCTAGAGGGGGGGGGGGTGGGTGAATGGGTTGTTAATCGATTATTACCAACTTTTTCGATTAGTCAATATTAAACATATAACCCAATTAAATCAACCATACAAAATCAAGTGTAAAGTGCGGAATAATAAATAACACTTGATTTTTACGTGGAAACCCTTAAACAAAGGGAAAAACCACGGGCTATCCTTCTAGCCACACACGATCCTCAAATCCACTATATGAGTAAAAAGTTACACCCTCAAGTGATACTCGGACTCTCACTCTAGATAACCTCAGGCTATGGACACTACCACTCGCCACTCTTGGTTCTATCCCTAGTGATATCCACTGATACACTACTATTGGCGTGAGCACCTCCTACTCTACCCGCAGGCCTTTTACAATGGATTCTTAACCGATGCTTGCCAACCACAACTTGGTTGCAAGACTTCAATGCTTGTGCAACTTCACCCCGAAGCCACAAGACTTTGACTCAATGAAGAGTATGGGGTCTAAGTGAACAATCAATGAATGCTCAACACAATATATGTTAGACCAAACATACAATGCTTAACTAGATGTAGATAATGCAATACAACATCCTAGTTATCAATTAATGCCTACATGTACACACATGAGGTCTCAATTAGTTGTAGAGAAATTCTAACAACCTAATTGTCAATTAAATTCACATAAACATTCATAAACTTGACTAGATGCACAAAGTCAACGTAATCATCAATTAAGCATACATGAATATTTATGGATTAGCTATTTAGGCATATATGACCTAATAATGCAAGCTATCACAGACAAACACAATAAAATATTCATGAACATTAACTAGTTGATTAAAACACAATTTCTCAACCTAGTTATCAATTAATCACACATGAATATTTATGACCTAGCTTTTAGGCAAAAATGACCTAATCAATTAAGCTATCAAAATACAAACCCAATCATGTTATCAAGACTCATAAATATGCAATAGAGTAGAGTCTAGGTATTTAATCATGCAATAAATACCTAATCTAGAGTAAGAAGAACAATAAATGATATTCAAAGAAGTTCTTGCTTACCTAGTCATGAAACAATGAAGACCCATGCTCATATGATGTTGAATGATGCAAGATGGAGATGGGTTTTGGGTTTGGAGAGTCAAAGATGCTTTCTTGAAGCTTTCTCTCTCTAGGAGCTCTAACCTCTCTCTAAAAATGATTTTGTGAGCTCTTGGTCGGGCAAGAAGAGAAGAGGAAGAATATATATGAAGCCCTAGTTAAAACTACATCGTTTTGAACTTGGGAACAAGAATCCCGTCAAAACCGCTTGCTAGACCGCGGCACAGGTAAGTGTCCAGACCGCGGTACATACAGCAGTGCACTGTTTGGACAACACCGCGGTTGGGACCGCTATGCGTGCAAGTGCACAGGTCGCGGTCCATGTCGCGCATGACGCACTGGAGAATACCGCTCCGTGCGCCGCTGTGCAAGCAAAGCCTGCCGAGCGGTCTAGGCCGCGCTAAAGGGAAAAATCCCTTTTTAACACTCAAGAAAAAGGTCTATCTTACATGAATGTTGTGCAAGTGTGAAGTGAGTGAGATGCGCACAATGAAGCACAATTAACATGTCAAACATGTTTATCAAATGAGATACAATGCAAGATATGATATCTAATGCAAGATAGTGAGTGTTTTAGAAAAGGATGCACACTTATATAAACAATAAAGAACACAGATGCAATATAAACAAAACATGCATGAAGTGTGTGTGTGCACCTAAACTCTTCAAGAGACAAAGTCAAGTGAGTATACCTTTCGCTCTTGAAGTCATGGAGATGCTTGGAAGCTTGCCAATACGGACCTAAGCTACCCATTACACAATCATCCCCAATGTGGTGTGGTTTGTCATGAAATAAGCCAATCATAAAATCGAGGTCCTTACAAGCTTGATTGAAGCTTTCTCTCTCTAAAATCTCTCTCTCTCTCTCTAGGGTTTGTTCTTGAGAGTCATTTTTTGAAGAAGATGAGATAAGGATGTATTTATAGGTGCCAAGTGAAGCCACGTCATTTTGGACAAGGAAGGATTGATTTCCAGGTACCAAAAGTGACCTTAGGGCGACCTGACTCAGGTCGCTTCAAGGTCGCTATGCTCTCGGGTAAAAAACCTGACAGCACTCCAGCTCCAGAAACAAGCGACTCAAAACATGACCAAATGACATCAAAATATTTCGTATGATATACCGCTGGAAAGGTATGGAAATCGACTTTCTACTACAATTTACATAATGAGTTTTTGATGTTTGTAGAAAGAGTTATGGTCATTTAAGTAACCAAAGGTCAAATCCGGATAACAACAAAGATGCTCTGTTTCAGTGGTCTCTTTGGAGACTTCAAAACCAACCCAAACGGTCATAAAATATTACGAATAATATACCGTTAGAAAGGTATGGAAGTTAACTTTCTACCCCAATTAACAAAACAAGATTTGGATAAACGTAAAAAGATTTATGGTCAAAAGAGTGACCAAAGGTCAGAATGGGTCAACAACAAAAATCCCCACAATCATGGTATAAAACCATGTAACCAAATAACAATCCAAGAGAGCACAAATGGAGCCTCTCTATGGTCACAAATCGCGCTAAGACTCAATCACACCAACGTGCAAGCGCGGACACAACACAAGCACACCATCGTGCGAGTGAGGATGTTTCCGAACACAAACGGAAAACGTAAAACAAAAACAACCACACGTAAGGACAAACAAAGACGTGCTCGTGTGAGTTGTAAAAAGGATGCACACATATAAAAAATAAAGAACACAAATGCAAGATGAACAATAAATGCATGAAGTGTGTGTGTGCACCTAAACTCTTCAAGAGATAAAGTCAAGTGAGTATACCTTTTGCTCTTGAAGTCATGGAGATGCTTGGAAGCTTGCCAACACGGACCTAAGCTACCCATTACACAATCATCCCCAATGTGGTATGTCATGAAATAAGCCAATCACAAAATAAAGGTTCTTACACATGTAACTTCTAGCATGTAAAAATATTGGAATTTGTTTTTAGTACAAGTGTCTTTCAACTATGACTAACTAGAATGTAACATCAAATTGCACTGGCATGTAACTTCAAATTGCACTAGCATGTAACTTCTAGCATGTAAAAATACTAAACTTTGTTTTCAGCACAAATGTCTTTCAACAGTGACTAACTGGCATGTAACATCAAATTACACTAGCATGTAACTTCAAATAGCACTGGCATGTAACTTATAGCATGTAAAAATACTGGAATTTGTTTTTAGTACAAGTGTCTTTCAACTGTGACTAACTGGCCTGTAACATCAAATTGCAATGGCAGGTAACTTCAAACTGCACTAGCATGTAATTTCTAGCATGTAAAAATATTGGAATTTGTTTTTAGTACAAGTGTCTTTCAACTATGACTAACTGGAATGTAACATCAAATTGCATTGGCATGTAACTTTAAATTGCACTGGCATGTAACTGCTAGCATGTAGAAATACCGAAATTTGTTTTCGGTACAAGTGTCTTTCAGCTGTGACTAACTGGTATGTAACCTCAAATTGCAATGGCATGTAACTTCAAATTACACTAGCATGTAACCTCTAGGTGTAACATCAAATTGCATTGGCAGGTAACTTCTAATTGCAATAGCATGTATAAATACTGGAATTTGTTTTCAATACAAGTGTCTTTCAACTGTGACTAACTGGCATGTAGCATCAAATTGCACTGGCATATAACTTCAAATTGCACTGGCATGTAACTTCTAGCATGTAAAAATACTGGAATTTGTTTTCGGTACAAGTGTCTTTCAACTTTGACTAACTGGTATGTAACATCAAATTGCAATGGCATCTGTTAATAGCCAAAATTGGCTAAAGACCAAAGGAAAATTTTCCACCTCCCAAACCTGTTTCCATACCCGAGAGTTTCACCAGGAGACATCTCAATCCAGAGCCGAACTACGATACCACCCCTGGAACAAGGGCGGGCTCCGGAAACATTCGGGATAGAGCCCGGACCCGAGAGCTTCCACCAGGAGACCTCCCTATCCAGAGCCGAGCTGCGATACCACCCCAGGAACAAGGACGGGCTCAGGAAACATCCGGGATAGAGCCCGGAACGATCAGATCTAGCCCGTATCACCAAAACTAGAAGCTCCCCGAAAGTCGAGGTCATCTCGCAAATGCTCCAGAGACTCGTTTGTACCTCGATTGACACAGAAGAATGTCCCTAAAAGGCCGTGAGGTAAGTCGAAGCCACACCTAGCTTCAAAAGGTCAGTTGAGGCCACGCCTGGCTTCGAAAAGGTCAAGGGAAGCCAGATCTGGCTCCAAACTGGATGAAACTTCTCAGATATCAAGGTGCACCACACCATGTCATATCCAACGGCCTCTATAAAGGATCATGCTGAAAGGATACGAGGGATACACTGAATCATATCTGAAAACGTTACCTATATGCAGAACAAGTAACAAAATCCAAAAAGAAAACAAACTGATCTCCACCATGATACTCTCAATTCGGATGTTAATTCAAAGTCAATGACATTAATACAAGAAATCTCGCCCCATAAGGAGGAGACTGAGAAACTCAAGGGAGAATCAGTCTGTTGACCTACACACTATGTATAAATAGAAAAGAAAGAAAATGATAAAAGAGACTACTATTCGACAGGCATACGACAAACAATCAACCATTCCTTATAGAGAGTTGAGAGCAAAGATAAAAGAATCTCTGTATTTGTATACCATGCACGTTCAATAAAATATTCTTGCTTTCTTGTCATTTTATAAATCATTGCTACACATATAATAAACCTTGGCCACCACCTACGTGGTAGTGGTCTCGAGGGCGTTAACAGAGATTTCTCATCCTGAGCAAAATTTCCGTTAACATTTTTTGGCGCCGTCTGTGGGAAATTACCCTACACCCAATTAACCAGTTATTTGCATTTACATTTCAGTTATTTTACAGAAACTATGAGGCTCTGCTCCTCCCAAGGCCAGCATAGAGTCCCGGAGCAACCTCTGGCAAGGCTAACACGAAAAGCCCCAAGAAAGGGGAGAAAGTCTGGATATAGTAGTCAAGCTCCGATCCAAACAACCAATACGCGGGCTACTGGCCACCCTATAGTAAGCCAGGCAGCGCTCGACCAACAAGCGGCGGCCTTGGTAGAATCCATCCGTGTCCGCCTTCTCGCTGAAGGAATCACGATCCAGCCAACCAATCTAAATGATCAGGGAGATCCGAGCAGGCTCGGAGCTAGGCCACCTGCTTTCGATCGCCTAGGACCTCTTCTTCCAGAGCCGGCTCGAGATAGATCAAGGCCCCAACATTCGATCCGGGATAGGCTGGGACCCATGCCCCCAGTTTCGAAAAGACTTTCACAATATCAACCCAGGCTAGTTAAGTCTGTCGCGGATGCTTTTACCCGGAAGCCACCAGGGCTATCTCATCCAACTACATCCAGGAGAACTGCCCGGGCCCTAGAGGAGGAAAGTAGACAAACTCCCCGAGTGGATCATATCCAGGAGGAGGACCGGATAGAAATTGCCAGTTTATTAGAAAGCTTCGACAGTGAGGAATCTGAGGTTAACTCGAAGAGACCTGGGAACAAGCGACTGAGGGATCAGCTAGCAAAGCTACAAAAAGAGGTCCAGCAGATAAGGAAGGGAAAGAATAAGGAGGATAAAAAGGATCCCCTGAGAGAGATGAACGCTCCCTTCACTAGGAGGATTCGGGAAGCAGAGCTCCCCCCAAAATTCAAAATGCCAGCAGATAAGTTCTCTGGAGCGGAAGATCCTCTAAGCCACCTAGAGAGCTTCGTTCAATAGATGGAGGTCCAGAACACTACTAGAGCAGCTATGTGCAGAATGTTTCCAACGACCTTGACCGACTACGTGAAAACCTGGTTCAGGAAACTGCCCGTTGGTAAAGTGGATTCTTTCACGAAATTATCAACAGATTTTTGCTCACAATTCCAAGGAGTCAAACCTCGCCCGAAAGATCCCATACACCTCCAATATGTGATCCAGGAACAGAGTGAAACTCTTCGATCGTACGTGGAGCGATTTCACAAGGAGGTCATACAAATGAGATGTCTTCACTGAAAAAGAAACCCTCGCCAACTTCAGACGGAACCTATGGGTAGGAAAGCTTTTTCATTCCTTCGCCAAGAGACCTCCCGAGACTTACCAGGAGGCCTACGACCGGGCTCTTGAGCAGGTCGAGATCGACGAACAACTCAAGGTCAAGATGGAACTCGAAGACATGAGAACGGCAAAGCGTCTGAAGAAAGAAGCCCCCAAATTTGAGTCAGTACAGAACACTCAGAATAAACCTCCTAACAGGTCGACCTATCGCATCCCTGCTCCTCTGCATAGGCAAGAAAGATATCCAGCAAAACGAATCCCTCCCCGGGCTTCGCCGCCTCTCAGGATAGTGGCTCTAGTAATGCAAGGGGAAAAAGGGTATGACTACTACACCCCTTTGAATGCTTCCAGGGAAACAGTCTACCTTGCCATATGAGATAAAGGGTTGCTCCAAAAGCCCGTTCCCATGAAGGCCCCAGCTGACAGGAGAAACAGGTACAAGTACTGCGACTTCCACGAAGACGTGGGCCACAACACCTCAGAGTGCTATAATTTGTGCAACCAGATTGAGGCCATGTTAAGGGGAGGATGCCTGATTGAGTTCTTACAACAGGTCAGAGATAATATTAGGACTGGAAGGGAGGTACAAGCTGAAATCCGTGAGGACGCAGAAAAGAGGAAAGGGGAACAGTCTGACTTGATGCAACAGATCCAGGTGATACACACTATCAGCGGAGGTCCTACATTGGCCGGCATTTCCAATAACTCCCGAAAAAACCACGCAAGAAAGGGTCCCCGCATCGGAGAGAGCCGAGGGATCTTCGAAGTCAGCCAGAACCCGACAGAGCCCTCCCAATCAGCTCAGATCGTATTCACCGAAGCAGATGTCTTCAACACTGTGCAACCTCATGATGATCCTATGGTAATCATGATACAGACCGCCAACTGTCTGGTCCATCGCATGCTCGTGGATACAGGTAGCAGTGTAGATATCCTCTTCAAGGATACCCTGGAAAATTGAACCTGAAGCAACATTGTTACAACAGCTGTACCACTCCGCTTTACGATTTCACTGGGACTCGATCATACCAGTAGGGTCAATGATCCTCCCACTAATCATCGGGATCACCCCGCTCCAACAGAATGTTATGACCGACTTTGTTATGGTGGACACCCCATCGGCCTACAACGCCATCCTAGGGAGACCTTTTCTGTCCTCCTTGAAGGGAGTCTTGTCCATATACCACAACGCCCTGAAATTCCCGGTTGGAACCAAAGTAGGAGAGGTACGTGGAGACCAGCAGGCAGCCAGGAAATGCTACGCAGTATTTGCCAATCCTACAGCCTAAGCGAAACAATGTGTACAGGTGACATTAGTCCAGGAAGACATGGATACGTCCCGGATAATCTAGGAGGGGAAGGAGCCCGCGGAGCATCCTGGGCATCCGGAGAGCGAACCTATCATGCCCTACGAGGAAGAACGGAGTAAGGAATGGGCCAGCGGGCAGCCCGTTGATAAACTAGAAGAGATACCTATCAGGAATGACGATCCCCCCAAGGTCGTCAAGGTCGGAGCCACCCTTGATCTAGAAGTAAAAAAAGGACTGATTGACCTTCTTAGGGCATTCAGCGACATCTTCGCCTAAAACCATGATGAAATGCCTGGAATCCCGGTATCGTTGGCCACCCACCGACTAGCAGTAGATCCAACAGTCAAGCCCGTTAAGCAGAAGAGGCGTCACTTCAACGCTGATAGGAACGCGGCGGTGCAGGAAGAGGTTGATAAATTGATCAAAGCAGGGTTCGTCAGAGAGGTACGTTACCCTGAATGGATCGCCAACGTGGTCATGGTCACGAAGGTGAATGGGAAATGGCGTATGTGTGTCGATTACACCGACCTCAACCGGGCTTGTCCGAAAGACAGTTTTCCTTTACCAAAGATTGACCAGCTGGTTGACTCCACATCCGGAAATAAACTTTTGAGTTTTATGGACGCATTCTCAGGATACAACCAAATTAAAATGCACCCGGCTGACCAAGACCAGACCCGTTTCATTACTGGGCAGGGCATATACTGTTACAAGGTGATGCCGTTTGGTTTGAAGAATGCAGGGGCCACATACCAGCGGCTGGTTAACAAGCTGTTCAAGCCCGAGATAGGAAGGACAATGGAAGTGTACATCGACGACATGATCAGGAAATCCCCAACCACAAAGGGACATCAGGAAGACCTTTACAAAACCTTCCTCATACTGAGGGAAAACCAGATGCGTTTGAACCCCTCCAAATGTGCCTTTGGGGTAACGGCAGGGAAGTTTCTAGGCTTCATGGTTCATGAGAGAGGTATAGAAGCCAACCCAGAAAAAATCAAAGCTATATTGGACCTGGAATCCCCGACCTCGCTCAAGCAAGTACAGATTCTGACTGGACGGGTGGCGGCACTCAACAGGTTTATCTCTCGCTCCACCGATAAATGTCTCCCCTTCTTCAAGGCCATCAAACAAAGGAAGAACATGAAATGGAGCCAGGAGAGCGAACAGGCGTTTCAAGCTTTGAAAGAGTACCTAACAAGTCCCCTATTGTTAGTCAAGCCGGTTCTCGGAGATGAGTTACAGATCTACCTGGCCGTATCAGAAACTGCAGTAAGAGGGCTTTGGCCAAGGATTGTAGCGACGGTTTTTAAAGACCCATATACTATTTGAGTCATGCTTTAACCAAATCAGAAAGGAATTACGTTCTCCTGGAAAAGCTCGCTTATGCTCTGGTGATCTCAGCGAGGAAACTCCGTCCCTATTTTCAAGCTCACACAATAGCAGTGGTGACAAACCAACCCCTCTGCCAATTTTTGCAAAGACCAGATGTGTCAGGAATGCTAGTCTTATGGGCAGTAGAGCTCACTCAATTCGACCTAAAGTATCAGCCCCGGACTACGATTAAGGCATAGGCTTTGGCCGACTTCGTGGCAGAATTCTCAACGATCCCAGATCCAGATGATCCCCTAGTATCAAATGAGGTCCCTGAAAAGATATCCGAGGTCGACAATTGGCTGGAGGGCTGCAAGCCATGGATCCTCTTTTCAAATGGAGCATCCGGGCGAGCCGGGGGAGGAGCTGGTATAGTTTTAATTGATCCGGAGGGGACCGAATTCTGTCATTGTTTCAGATTCGAGTTTAAAGCTACTAACAACGAAGCAGAATACGAAGCCCTCATAGCCGGGATGAAGGTAGCCATTGAACTAAAGGCCGACTACCTGCAGATCAAGAGCAATTCATTGCTTGTTGTAAACCAGGTAACTGGGGTCTACTAGGCAAAGGGAGATAATATGGCTGCCTACCTAAATCTAGCTCGGCTGCTAAAAAGCAAATTTAAGGAACTCAAGATCGATCAGGTGCCTCGACACCAAAACCATCGCGCAGATGTTCTGGTTAAAATAGCGGCGAACGGAGGCCAGTCCCTACCAAGGGGAATTCCCCTCCAAGTAATCACCCAGCCAAGCATAGCCACAAATGGAGAAATTTGTTCCCTGGATCGTCTACCTTGCTGGATGGACCCAATTGTCGCTTACCTCCTTGAAGGAGAGCTTCCCGAAGAGCCGATCAAGCCCGAAGAATTAAGAGACTCTCGGTTCGATACTGTATGGTTGACGGATACCTCTACAGGAGGGGCAGATACCTCTACAGGAGGGGCAGATCCCTCCCCTTACTTAGGTGCTTGCATCCCGATGATGCTAAGTGGGCATTGAAAGAGGTCCACTCTAGGGACTGTGGGAACCACATAGGTAGGGAAGCTCTAGCCTATCAGGTGCTTCGTATGGGATACTATTGGCCGACCATCCACCAAGACGCAAAGAGTTTTGTGCAATCTTGTGAACCTTGTTAAAGAACTTCAAACTTGAACCACCAGCCACCCGAGCGACTGTCGTCCCTCAGTTCACCTTACCCCTTTGCCATGTGGGGAATTGACCTAATTGGGCCACTTCCTACCGCTCCTAGACATATGAAACATGCTATCGTGGCTATCGACTACTTCACAAGATGGGTCGAGGCTGGAGCCCTTTCTCGAATATCAGAAAAGAATACAACCAAGTTCATCAAGACTAACGTGGTATGCAGATTCGGGACCCCTCTCATCATTATAGCTGACCTAGGAAAGCAATTCGACAACGCCCGATTCAAAGACTTCTGCAAGAGATTGGGGATAGACCTTAGGCTCGCTTCAGTGGCTCATCCCCAGACTAACGGGATGGTAGAATCCACCAACAAGACTATCAAGAAACTTCTAAAAAAGAAGCTTCAGCAGAAGAAAGGTAAATGGGTCGAAGAGCTACCAGAAGTCCTCTGGGCATACCGGACTACAAAAAGAACAGCTGCCGGGGAGACACATTACTCCCTGGCTTTTGGGGTTGAAGCAGTCCTCCCCATCGAGCATAAATTAACCTCGTTCAGGGTACAACACTTTGAGCCCGAAAGTAACGAAGTCAAGCTCCGGGCTAATCTAGACCTCCTAAAAGAAAAACAAGACCAGGCAGCAGAGAAAGTAACGATCTACCAGAGCAAGATCGCTAGATACTTCAACCAAAAGGTTAGAGCCTGGAAATTCAAGGAAGGGGATCTAGTACTTAGGAAGTGACCCTGAACACTCGGAAAAGGTCGGATGGAGTCTTAAGTCCAAATTGGGAAGGGCCATATTTGATAAAGCTAGTTGTTCGCAATGGAGCTTATAAAATCGAAGACATGGACGGACTATCCATCAACCACACTTGGAATGCAGATCATTTGAAGAAATTCTACCCAAGAAAGGAGTTCTCAAGCTGATTACCCCCACTTAGTTTTCATTACAGACCCTAATAAAGATGTACTACATCTCGATCATCAATAAAGTCATTTTCCTTTTCTCCTCCACCTTTGTCTCCAACTATGTTCAACATTAGTGACTACACCCTTGTATGAGAAACTCAACATAAACGTTTTGAGACCAGGAAATAGCTGAATAGCCCTCCTGATGCCTTGGTCAGGCTACTACCCCCAAGAAGGATCTGAGTGTAATAGTATAGTTGCCCTCCAGATCTCGAGACCAGGAAATAGCTGAATAGCCCTCTTGATGCCTTAGTCGGGCTACATCCCCCAAGAAGGATCTGAGTGTAAGAGCATAGTCGCCCTCCAGATCTCGAGACCAGGAAATAGCTCGATAGCCCTCCTGATGCCTTGGTCGGGCTACCACCCCCAAGAAGGATCTGAGTGTAAGAGCATAGTTGCCCTCCAAATCTTGAGACCAGGAAATAGCTAAATAGCCCTCCTAATGCCTTGGTCGGGCTACCACCCTCAAGAAGGATCTGAGTGTAAGAGCATAGTTGCCCTCCAGATCTCGAGACCAGGAAATAGCTGAATAGCCCTCCTGATGCCTTGGTCAGGCTACCACCCCCAAGAAGGATCTGAGTGTAAGTGCATAGTTGCCCTCCAGATCTCGAGACCAGGAAATAGCTGAGTAGCCCTCCTGATGCCTTGGTCGGGCTACCACCCCCAAGAAGGATCTGAGTGTAAGAGCATAGTTGCCCTCCAGATCTCGAGACCAGGAAATAGCTCGATAGCCCTCCTGACGCTTTAGTCGGGCTACCACCCCCAAGAAGGATCTGAGTGTAAGAGCACGGTTGCCCTTCAGATTTTAAAGACTAGGAAATAGCTACGTAGCCCTCATGATGTCTTGGTTGGGCTATCACCCAAAAAAAAAATATATATATATTTATATATATACGTATATATATATAATGTTTGCTTTCGTGTGCAGGATCAAAATCATCATAATTCCCTACACGAATCTTAATTGTTGCTACAGATGCTACTCTGGATCCCATTCAAGACCAGAAATAAAATAAAAAGTTCTCAAAAGAGCGCTTAGATTTATCATTAAGGACAAGGGGAGCCTACCCCCCGATAAGGCTACATCCAAATGAGGAGCCCAACCCTCGAACTCGGGCTACAAAAAGAAGAAGAAAAAGGAAAAACTGATAAGGTCAAAACGGGGTGCCCACCCCCTTTTCCGGGCTATCAGAAACAAGTCATGATGAAACGCTTTAAACTTTGGGACTCTCATGGCTCCCCTCCACTTGCCCTCCTTCCTCTTGCTGATCCTCGCCATCAAGCCCCTCTACAGATAGTTGTCTATCTTGGTTATCCTCGCCGACCGCTCCTCCATTTAGAGGCTTCAATCGATGATCAGCTGGATCTTCCTCCAAAACCTCATTAATTACGTCCATAACCTCAGGAGGGATAGCCGCGTCAAGAAGGGCAGCCAAGGACCCGGTCTGGCTCCTGTCGACCTCCATCTCTGTTAAAGGGGGATCCTCAGATGGGCTCCTAACCTCTTCACCAGCTCCCGATTGGTCCTCCTCGGATCGAGAGAACATCAATTTGCTGGAAGACTCCCCAGGACATGAGGTGATAAAGGAAGGAAGAGGGAATGAGGGATCTTTCTGAGCGGGCTGCTATCCAGCTCTTGCTGGGCTCGAAGGAACCACCTTGTCACCTTCAAGGCGAGATAACTCGGCAGCCTTGAGCATTATTTCCTGTCTATCCCAGCCCGCAATAGATGATAAATCAAAGGGAGGAGGAAGAGCTTCGGTGGTCCGAAAGGAAGCATAGAAATACCCGTTGCTGAAGGAGGTCTCCGCATCAGCTTGCAGCTTGGTCACCTAAGTAATCAGAGACTGGTTCTCGAGGTCTAACTTCTTAGCCTCAGATCTCAAGGAATCCCGCTGCCTAGCCCGCCGAAGAGATTGAAGACGCTCCTGATCATAAGATTGCTTCATCCTCTCATGATCGCAGCGAAGCTCAGCCATCTCGACCTCGATTTTTCCCTGGCTGGAAGTCACCTCTTCCACTAAAGACCGAGCCTGCTTGAGCAGTTCCCTGACTTTCTTGGCTTCAGCTTCAGCTTTTGCAGCCCGATCACGGAGGAGGGCTACCTGCTTGCTCATCGCGACATTAAGCTTGAAAGCCTACAAAATACAGGACCCGAGTTAGAAACTGAACGAATTAACAAGAGTAACATGAAGGAAATACAATTACCTCAGATAAAATAGCAGACCCCTTGGTTATAAGGACGTCCACGGGCATAGAAGCTATGTTGGAGATCCCGCCACCCGGACAGGACGCTACGAATTGCTCCAGGACCTCATCCCACCCTGTCGAGCTTGACTGAGGCTAGGAGCGGCTGGAAGGAACCTTCGCGACACCTTTCCCAGAAGCAACATCTTTCCCAGAAACCTCTGAGGCTTTAGTTTTTGGAAGCGCAGCGGAATCAGGTGCTTGAGTCGAAGGGGTAGCAACTTTGGCTGCCACGGCCGAGGGGACAGAAGCAGCCGGGCCAACCACCTGGTGAGCTTTACCCAAAGCCCGCGAGGCAAGAGTGGCCATCTTAGACCCAGCCGGAGAGATAGACGAAGCCAGAGCGGGTTCGACCCAAGAGGAGGGAAGAGAAACTCCACCTTGAAGGGAGCGTGAGACGTGACGGGTGGTCGGTTCCCAACGAAAACTGTGAATAAGCAGATTAAAAAAGAAAATGTTAGAACCAAGCTAAGTAATAAGGCGAACCAACTCAATGACACTTATGAGGAATAGCGTCTGAAATCCGCAAATACTAGTTCACCCTACGAGGATCAAAAGCTTCAGCATTAGGGAACTTTAGATTCAAATAATTTCGGGCTAGAATAGCCTTTAAAACGGCTTCGGACTCAGAAGGCAGGGAGTCTCGGTCCTAGGAGGGCTTGTCACTGAAAGCCATGGGAACCTAGAAATTCATGCCCTCCGATGAAAATCGAGCTCCCCCAGTCATCCCCCGCCAGGATCCATTCTTCTTTCCACGTGGGGTCCTTCTTTGAGGCACCAGGAACGATGAAGTTGAGCTTGTTCTTGGCCTTGGCGTAGAACTGGCCTCGAGGAGCCCTAGACAAGCTCCCAATCTGGAAGAGATAGGCTAGCTCCTCTGCACCCGGCTCCCTCGTCACCTTACTCATCTGGCATTGCTCCCTCCATAATACAAGGAAACCAATCAGATGCCTCCAGAAGCCAGGTGTCAACTGGAGGGGAGTGAGCTGGATGGCGTTGAGAGCCCCGCCGAAGGGTCGGATGGAGGGGAAGCCTGACCCTGTTCTCAAGAGCGGCCACATGAATCGGAAGCACGCCTTTAGGGGGATTGAAGAACTCATAATTTTTGGGATGCACCGAGATGGATACGCTGTCGAGGATGCCAAACTTTGACCTCAAGCGATCAATCGACACCGAGTCAACGGTGGAATCTGGGACAACCCGGAAATCGTAAGGAGGGAGCTTCTCTACAAGGGGACCAGGAGACGAGACCCGACGCTCCCCGGCGGTGCCACCTTCCACTTCTTTGTCGGAGTCATCATCGACGATATCCAAAGGGTGGTCGGGATGGTTGGAGAACCCAGTCCCGATGGATACATTCCTACTTGACCGCCGACGTTGCGAGGTGGGCTGGGAATCGTCACCTCAGAACTCCTCCTAGCCTGCTTCCCTAGAGTAAGACTGACGACCTCCTCACCGTCGAGTATGGAATCAGCTGAGTCGCAACTGTTTTTGACATCGTAAAAGCCAAAAAGGACGAAGAATGAAGAAAGAAGCAAGCTTAGAGGAAAGGCTATGGAAATATTTCTCAGCAAAAAAATTTTAGCTCGAAGAGATGTGATTTATATATAGGCAGGAGGGCAACAGCACGAGCTACCGAGATAAGAGTCTGGTAACGGTAAAAAATCGACCACAGTAATGTAACCGGATTAAACTCAACAACGGGCTAATCATCTCACGCCACATCACTTACGCAGTTAAGAGGAAGATCTCCCCAAGATTCTGGTAACGGTAAAAAATCTCGGGGACTGCCATAACGCAATCAGATTAATGCGAAGATAAATTAATCAGTTCGCATCAAGTCACTCAAATGAAGAAATTTCCCCAATATTTCGGTAACGGTAAAAAGAGGAAGATTTCCCAAATAAAGTAAAAATCTGACCCCAACCCCGAGCTCGACGTCTGGTGTTCAAGTCAGAGGGAACTTCTGTTAATAGCCAAAATTGGGTAAGGACCAAAGGAAAATTTTCCACCTCCCAGACCTGGTTCCATACCCGAGAGTTTCCACCAGGAGACCTCTCTATCCAGAGCCGAACTACGATATCACCCCAGGAGCAAGGACGGGCTCTAGAAACATCCGGGATAGAGCCTGGAACGATCAGATCTAGCCCGCATCACCAAAGCTAGAAGCTCCCAGAAGTCGAGGTCACCTCGCATACGCTCCAGAGACTCGCCCGTACCTCGATTAACACAGAAGAATGTCCCTAGATGGCTGCACCTAGCTTCGAAAGGTCAGAGGAAGCCACACCTAGCTTCGAAAGGGTCAAGGGAAGCCAGAGCTGGCTCCAAGCTGGATGAAACTTCTCAGATATCAAGGTCAGAACACTAATCAACCTCACTGGTTGGTGCACCACACCATGCCATATTAAACGACCTCTATAACGGATCATGCTGAAAGGATACGAGGGATACACTGAATTATATCTGGAAACGTTACCTATATGCAGAACACGTAATAGAATCCAAAAAGGAAATAAGCTGATCTCCACCAAGATACTCTCAATTCGGCAAAGTCAATGACATTAAAAAATCCCGCCCAATAAGAAAGGGAGAGACTGAGAAAATCAAGGGGAGAATCAGTCGGTTTGACCTACAAACTATGTCTAAATAGAAAAGAAAGAAAATGAGAAAAGAGACTACTATTCGACAGGCATACGACAAACAATCAACCATTCCCTAGAGAGAGTTGAGAGCAAAGATAAAAGAATCTCTGTATTTGTATACCATGCACGTTCAATAAAATATTCTTGCTTTCTTGTCATTTTATAAATCATTGCTACACATACAATAAACCTTGGCCACCACCTACGTGGTAGTGGTCTTGAGGGTGTTAATTGAGATTTCTCACCTTTAGCAAAATTTACGTTAACAGAAGCAATGGAGGATGTTGATTGTCATCATAGGCAAAAGGCAATGCAATCTGAGATTGAATCGATGTTCAATAACAAAGTCTGGTCCTTTGTAGACTTGCCTAAAGGGACAAAACCCATTGGGTGTAAGTGGATATACAAGAGGAAAATAGGTATGGATGGTAAGGAGGAAATCTTTAAAGCTAGACTGGTAACTAAAGGTTATACTCATAAAGAAGGTATCGATTACGAGGAAACCTTCTCTCCTTTGGCCACGCTTAAATCCATTAGGATACTCTTATCCATTGCAGCATCTCTAGACCTAGAGATTTGGCAAATGGACGTCAAGACAGCTTTCCTCAATGGAAGTCTTGACGAAAGCATCTACATGATGCAACCAGAAGGATTCATTGAAAAGGGCCAAGAGGAAAAAGTATGCAAATTGTAAAAGTCCATATATGGACTGAAGCAAGCATCCAGATCCTGGAACATATGGTTCGATCAAGCTGTGAAAGGTTTTGGATTTATTCAAAACCCTGACGAACCTTGTGTATACAAAAGGATTAAAGGCGACAAGTTGGTTTTCCTCATTCTTTATGTTGATGATATACTACTCATTGGAAACGATGTAGGTGTATTGACATCAGTAAAAGAATGGTTAGCAAAACAATTTGATATGAAGGACTTAGGAGAAGCAAATTATATTCTTGGTATCCAAGTAATAAGGGATAGAAAGAATAGAACGAATGCATTATCCCAAGCTTCATACATTGATAAAATCTTGTCTAGATTTTCCAATCAAGATTCCAAGAAAGGTATGTTACCTTTTAGACATGGAATCAAACTTTCTAAGGAACAGGTTCTTAAGAATGAGCATGAAGAGCAATTCATGAGTACAGTTCCATATGCCTCGGCAGTTGGAAGTCTCATGTATGCAATGCTCTGTACTATACCAGATATTTGTTTTACTGTTGGAATAGTTAGCAGTTTTCAATCGAAACCTGGTCCTGATCATTGGACGGCAGTCAAGCATATTTTCAAGTATCTTAAAAGAAATAGAGATTATATGCTTGTATACTCTGGAGGGGATTTAATTCCCGTTGGGTATACAGATTCAGATTTCCAGTCGGATTCTGACTCCAGAAAATCTACATCAGGATCTGTGTTTACCATTGGAGGAGGAGCAGTCATATGGAGGAGTATCAAGCAATCTTGTATTGCTAATTCCACCATGGAAGCTGAGTATGTTGCTGCATGCAAAGCTGCAAAAGAGGCTGTTTGGCTCCACCAATTCTTGATTGACTTGGAAGTGGTTCCTAATGTGAATAAGTAGATCACTATACACTGTGACAACAGTGGAGCAGTGGCTAATTCGAGAGAACCAAGAAGTCATAAGAGAGGTAAACACATAGAAAGGAAATATCACCTTTTAAGGAAAATTGTTCATAGGGGAGACGTGACGATCACCAAAATCGCGTCAGCAGAAAATCTAGCGGATCCTTTCACAAAGGCTCTACCTCAGAAGAGTTTTGATGGGCACCTAGAGAATATGGGAATGAGAGATATGACACACTTGCTATAGCGCAAGTGGGAGATTGTTAGGATTATGCTCAATAGCAAGAGTGTAATATTGTAATTGACAATCTTTTCATATTAATAAAGTGTTTTCTGATTTTTACAAATACTTATAGCATTTATTATTAAAATTGTCAAGGTAAATAATCATAAGGTCAAAAGACTATGAGATATGAAGAATTGTTCATACATCCGGATATGTGTGAGGTAGACACAATTCTTTAGTTAGTCTTGAATAACGTTCACAACTTAAGTTAAAGGTTGGGCACCTCTATCCTGATAAAGTTGTAGAATTCTTTTACTAGCATTTGAGTGGGATCAAATGAGTTATGATGAGTCTAAAATCATCGAAACGTTTTCGAGAAAAAGAATCTAGTGCACTGGGTGCATTGAACAGGATCACAATGAAATACTTTATCTAGAACCGTCACTAGATATAAGTATTTTCATTATTAGGACAATCGGAGAGTCAATCTTAATCCTGAGATAAATGATGGACTTATGGTTGTAAGTGTTATCATTTGAGCTATTAATGAGTACGATTACATAGCATAGTCTATCCTCGATAGTTTGGTGGTATTCATTTGTTAATCGATAGAGGACTTCTTTTATAGATATGGACATCGTGGCTCCATTTATTAAATGAGAGTATAATATCATCATATGGATGTTTTGAGGTATTGGATATTAAATCTCAACGTTGAGTTTTCAATAATGATTATTGAAGACATGGCTTCTGGACAAGTCAAAATATCCAAGTTCAAAATGTGGTCATATGAGGAAATATGGTAACTTGGAGAGCTATAGGCGGTCTATGAGCTCTTGGAGATTACTGATATTATTCACGAGGATACACCATCTCCTATAAGATTGTCTAGGGTATGAATGAGAAACATCTCCTTATTATATCTTTATTCAAGAGTCAATTTTAGCTCTTTAGTGGAATGAGTTAAAATTAATAGATCGGACCTAAGTGAATCATTTGTTGATTGTGATTAGGTTATGTCTATTGAAGCTTAAATTTAGATAGCCCACCAAGATCCACAATCCACACGTACTAGCATGGATCACTTGATATATTCTACCGGACCAGTTTATGGGTCCATCTAGAATTGCATTTAATATATTAAGAATATAATATGTCTATTATTTATTTAATGGGCTGCTCTATTATATTAATATATTAAAAGGAGACATGTGGGGCTGTTTCTTTTAGTAAGAATAAGTCTGGTTCACATTTGGGCTTTTATATAAAGTCTAATGGATTAAATAAAATAAGAAAAATAATATTAGAACCATATATATATGGTGTGGGCGGCAAGGCTAATAAAATAGCCCAAGATATTATTTTATTTTATTGTTTTGATTAAATGGAAATTAATTAATTATTTAATTAATTAATAGTTTAAATCAAAATCTTTTCCTGATCAGTAAATAAAATACTATGTGTTGGATTAGGGTTAGAATTCTTTTAAGTGATAGGAGTCCTAATGTGGTAAGGATTAAGTCCACATACACTCCATACCACACAAAGAATTCGGCCACCCTAGTCCTATAAGGGTTAGGATTCTTAAATTGATAGGAATTAGGGAAAAGTACAATTCCTTTTCAAGTAAGGAAATTGGCCAACCCTAGATTTCAATACACAATGAATTCGGCCAACCCTATTTTGAGAAGGAGAAATTTCGGTCACCTTATAAATCAAAGGTGATAAATTTCGGCCACCAAGAAGCTTGAGTGAGAGATTTTTGTTTGCTTTGAAAAATAAAAATATTACTCAATACACATAGAATTTCAGCCAAGAGAGAAAAAGAAAAATAAGTTCTCATTCGATAGTGCACTTGCAAGCCTTGAACATCAAAAGGTTTTGTGCACACTTTCGATTTAGGGTTACGCGAGTTCCAATCATATCGATTGTGAATTCAATAGTGACCGGAACTATTTTTCTAGGCTCTTGGTGTTTGGGGATTGAAGATCAGGATCAGAAGTTCCATACAACCATTATCAGGTAAGCAATTCAAAGAAAAAGGGAGACCACGCTCCTAGGTGATTCACGTACTTGCTAGGATTGAAGATCTTGCGGATTACCATCGACGTAAGTCAATCGGATCACGCGACAAGAGGTATTTAACTCTAACCGTATATTTTGTTAAATTAATTAAAGGGTTAAGGTTCAAATCTTTAGAAAAATTTTAAACTATACCAAAACCTAATTTTCGCCTTCCGCTGCGGTTTTAGTTAATTTTTCCCTACACTGGCATGTAACTTCTAGCATGTAAAAATACTGGAATTTGTTTTCCATACAAGTGTCTTTCAGCTGTGACTAACTGGCCTTGAACATCAAATTGCACTGGCAGGTAACTTCAAATTGCACTAACATGTAACTTCTAGCATGTAAAAATATTAGAATTTGTTTTTAGTACAAGTGTGTTTCAACTATGACTAACTGGAATGTAACATCAAATTGCATTGGCATATAACTTAAAATTGCACTGGCATGTAACTTCTAGCATGTAAAAATATTGGACTTTGTTTTCAGTACAAGTGTCTTTCAACTGTGACTAACTGGCATGTAACATCAAATTGCACTAGCGGTAACTTCGAATTGCAATAACATGTACAAATACTGGAATTTGTTTTCAGTACAAGTGTCTTTCAACTGTGACTAACTGGCATGTAATGTCAAATTGCAATGGCATATAACTTCAAATTGCACTAGCATGTAACTTCTTGCATGTAAAAATACTGGAATTTGTTTTCAGTACAAGTGTCTTTCAACTGTGACTAACTGGTATGTAACATCAAATTGCATTGGCATGTAACTTTAAATTGCACAGGCAAGTAACTTCTAGCATGTAAAAATAATAGACTTTGTTTTCAGTACTAGTGTCTTTCACCCGTGACTAACTGGCATGTAACATCAAATTCCACTGGCAGGTAACTTCAAATTTCACTGGCATGTAACTTCTAGCATGTAAAAATACTAGAATTTGTTTTCAGTACAAATGTCTTTCAACTGTGACTAATTGGTATATAACATCAAATTGCACTGGCATGTAACTTCAAATTGCACTAGCATGTAACTTTTAGCATGTAAAAATACTATACTTTGTTTTCTATACAAGTGTCTTTCAGCTGTGACTAACTGACATGTAACATCAAATTGCACCAGCAGGTAACTTCAAATTTCACTAGCATGTAACCTCTGGCATGTAAAAATACTGGAATTTATTTTCAGTACAAGTGTCTTTCAGCTGTGACTAACTGGCATGTAACATCAAATTGCACTGGCAGGTTACTTCAAATTGCACTAGCATATAATATCTAGCAAGTAAAAATATTGGAATTTGTTTTCCGTACAAGTGTCTTTCAACTTTGACTAACTGGTATGTAACATCAAATTGCCATGGCATGTAACTTCAAATTGCACTGGTAAGTAACTTCTAGCATGTAAAAATAATAGACTTTGTTTTCAGTACAAGTGTCTTTAAGCTGTGACTAACTGGCATGTAACATCAAATTGCACTGGCAGGTAACTTCAAATTGCACTAGCATGTAACTTCCATCATGTAAAAATACTAGAATTTGTTTTCAGTACAAGTGTCTTTCAACTGTGACTAACTGGTATGTAACATCAAATTGCACTTGCATGTAACTTCAAATTGCAATGGCAAGTAACTTCTATCATGTAAAAATAATAGACTTTGTTTTCAGTACAAGTGTCTTTTAGCTGTGACTAACTGGCATGTAACATCAAATTGCACTGACAGGTAACTTCAAATTGCACTACCATGTAACTTCCAGCATGTAAAAATACTAGAATATGTTTTCAATACAAGTGTCTTTCAACTGTGACTAACTGGTATGTAACATCAAATTGCACTAGCATGTAACTTCAAATTGCACTGGCATTTAACTTCTAGCATGTAAAAATACTGGATTTTATTTTCAGTACAAGTGTCTTTCAAATATGACTAACTGGCTTGTAACACCAAATTGCACTGGCAAGTAACTTTAAATTGAACTGGCATGAAACTTCTAGCATGTAAAAATACTAAACTTTGTTTTCACCACCAGTGTCTTTCAACTTTGACTAACTGGCATGTAACATCAAATTACACTAGCATGTAACTTCAAATAGCACTGGCATGTAACTTCTAGCATGTAAAAATACAAGAATTTGTATTCAAACAAGTTTCTTTCAACTGTGCTAACTGGCAAGTAACATCAAATTACAATAACATGTAACTTCAAATAGCACTGGCATTTAACTTCTAGCGTGTAAAAATACTGGATTTTATTTTCAGTACAAGTGTCTTTCAACTATGACTAACTGGCTTGTAACATCAAATTGCACTGGCAAGTAACTTTAAATTGAACTGGCATGAAACTTCTAGCATGTAAAAATACTAAACTTTGTTTTCACCACCAGTGTCTTTCAACTTTGACTAACTGGCATGTAACATCAAATTACACTAGCATGTAACTTCAAATAGTACTGGCATGTAACTTCTAGCATGTAAAAATACTAGAATTTGTTTTCCGGACAAGTGTCTTTCAACTGTGACTAACTGGCTTGTAACATCAAATTGCACTGGCAGGTAACTTCAAATTGCAATAGCATGTAACTTCTAGCATGTAAAAATATTACAATTTGTTTTTAGTACAAGTTTCTTTCAACTATGACTAACTGGAATGTAACATCAAATTGCATTGGCATATAACTTAAAATTGCACTGGCATGTAACTTCTAGCATGTAAAAATATTGGACTTTATTTTCAGTACTAGTGTCTTTCCACTGTGATTAACTGGCATGTAACATCAAATTGCAATGGCAGGTAACTTCGAATTGCAATAGCATGTATAAATACTGGAATTTGTTTTCAATACAAGCGTCTTTCAACTGTGACTAACTGGCATGTAGCATCAAATTGCACTGGCATATGACTTCAAATCGCACTGGCATGTAACTTCTAGCAGGTAAAAATACTAGAATTTGTATTCAGTACAAGTGTCTTTCAACTATGACTAACTAGGAAGTAACATCAAATTACAATAGCATGTAACTTCAAATAGCACAGGCATGTAACTTATAGCATATAAAAATACTGGAATTTATTTTCAGTACAAGTGTCTTTAAACTATGACTAACTGGCATGTAATGTCAAATTGCAATGGCAGATAACTTCAAATTGCACTAGCATGTAACTTCTAGTATGTAAAAATACTGGAATTTGTTCAGTACAAGTGTCTTTCAACTATGACTAACTGGTATGTAACATCAAATTGCACTGGCATGTAACTTTAAATTGCACTGGCAAGTAACTTCTAGCATGTAAAAATACTGGAATTTGTTTTCAGTACAAGTGTCTTTCAATTGTGACTAAATTGGTAATAATCGATTAACAACCCATTCACCCCCCCCCCCCCCCTCTAGGTTGTAGACACACGTTAAGAGTGTATTTTCAATTGGTATCAGAACGGGTTCCTAGATATACTTAGGTGATCCTTGCTCTTGATTGTGTGTGTGTTTTGCATTTGTGTGCATCTTGTTGGTTGCATTCATTTGCATTCATATTACCCAAACACTATGAGTGACTTTGGGATGAGTAATGAGGGAGCATCGAGCATACGACCTCCTTTGCTTAAGGGTGACAATTATGCCTCATGGAAAGGCAAGATGGAGTCCTATATTTGCCAAATAAGTGATCGAGCTTGGATGGCAATTGAAGATGGCTACAATCCTCCAACAATGACCACCGAAGATGGAAGTGAAGTCTCCAAGCCTAAGTCTCAATGGAGCACACAAGAATTTGAAGCTTCAAAGTGGAACAACAAAGCAATGCATGCTTTGTTTTGTGCAGTGGATGAGAGCCAATACAAACTCATCCAAATCACCAAAAATGCACATGAAGCTTGGAAGATTCTAGAGACGGCGCATGAGGGAACCGAAGTGGTTAAGGATTCCAAGCTCCAAGTTCTTCAAGCACAATTTGAGACGATCAAGATGGAAGAGCATGAGTGCTTTAATGACTTCCAAGTGAAGTTGATGGACATTGTGAATCAAAGCCATCAACTAGGTGACCCGTATTCGGATAGGAGGATCAAGCAAAAGATCATGAGGTCACTTCCCGCTAGATTCGAATCCAAAGTGACGGCTCTTGAAGAAAACAAGGACTTCAAGACTATGAAGCCAAGTGAAGTGATTGGAAGGCTACTTGCCTATGAATCTAGACGGGGTCCTACCTCCACACCTCCCAAGAAGCAAAAGGGGTTAGCCTTGAGGACCTCCAAGATTGGGAAGGGGGATGATGACTCGGATGAAGACATGGCTCTAATGGTGAAGAGATTCAAGGAATTCTTGAAGCTACAAAAGAGTGGCCATGGCTCTAAGGAAAATGACTTCAAGAAGAAAACCCACTTCAAGAAGATTGAGCCAACTCAAGAGAAGCCTTCAAGAACGGGGATTCAATGCTTTGAATGTGAAGGATTCGGGCATATCTCTAAGGATTGTACTAACTTGAAGGACAAGAGAAGAGAAAAGGCGATGGCTATCTTATCAAGTGATAGTGAGAGTGTAGAAGATTCCTCGGATGATGAAGAACTTGCCATTAACTACACGGCCTTTGGAGTCTCTTATGTGGAAGTAGAAGAAGGCAAGAGTGCCTTGTCATGTGACCAAGGCGAAAGTCTTGATGAGGAAGTTGACTCATTTGATGAGAGGCAAAGTGAAAGGAGTGTCTCACTCTCTAGTGTAGGAAGTGACTCCGATGATGAGATGACTCTCATGGTTGAGAGATTTAAGAGATTTACAAAATCTCAAAAGAAGGGTTTGACCTCCAAAGTGAAGGAGGAGAGGTGTATGACCTCCAGCGTGAAGGAGGAAAAGAAAAAGTCAAGGAAAGATGACCCTTGCTTTGAGTGTGGTGGAGTTGGCCACCTTGCCTCCATATGTGGTAACTTGAAGTACAAGAAGGGAGGAGACACTATGATCGCTACTTGGAGTGATAGCGAAGTAGAAGTAGTTGAAGAGTGCTCCACAAGCTCGGTTGCTAGTGAGATCAACTACTTCGCATTTCCGGGTTCCTACCATGAAGAAACTCAAGCCATCACCAAATGTTTATCACTTGAAGATTTCAAGATGGGTGGCCTTGAACTTGGAAACCAAAGAGGAGCATGCTTGAGTGAAGCAAGCCTTGATGATATGACTCTCACAAGCACAAGTGGGAGAAGCCTTGATAGTGATGGATCATGCTCCGGGAACTCTTGTGACAACAATGTGCACAACCAAGAGTTCATTGACTTTCTTCAAAAGTCCTTAAAGGAGAGAGAAAATAATATCCTTAGATTGGAAAAGGATAATCTTCGATTAAAGGCTGAGTTAAATGACTCCTTGAAGTCGGACGTGATTGATATGTCCGAATATGAGAAGAAGATTAAAGATTGCCATCAACGGATGAAGGCCATGAAAGAAGAACTTGCCAAAAATGAAAACTCCTTGAAGATTGTCAAGGAAAGAGAGATGAGGTGCCTTGAAGAATTAAAGAAGACCAAGGTCCAACAACCTCAAGCTCAAGGCAAGAGCAAAGCTTCATCCAAGCAATCTTCCACTCAAGGAAAGTCCATACAAGCCTTGGCATCCCAACCAAAGCCTAGGCAATCCAAGAAGAAAGGACAATTGCTTGAGAAGCCAACCACCTCCTTTAACAAGTCAACTATCAAGAAAGGAGGTGACCATAAGTGGCATGCTCAACCAAGAAGGCATGATCAACCGGCTCAACCACCTCAACAAGCTAGACCACAAAGGTGCAACCAATCGGCTCAAGTTCCAAGGACAAGCCAACCGGTGCATCGTCAAAGACATCCTCATCAACATGGCGATGCCTCGATAAGATCACAATGCAATGGTATAAATTCTTACTTTGTACCTACTTGTCATTTTTGTGGTATGATTGGTCACTTAAGACCAAATTGCCTTAAATATATTGAGAGGTGTAGATTAGAGAGCATGAAAGAAAAACGGTTGAAAAATAGGGCAAGTTTGCATAAACCTAGGGAACCTAGAAACATGTCTATGACTACTAAAAATGTTAAAGTGGAACCTAGGTGGGTTCGAAAGAATGAACCCGCTTGCCTTAGTGCCCATATGACTCCCGTAGATGCAATTAGGTCCATTGGACTTGATAGGTCTATAGGAGCTCATGTCTCCCATTGACTTGGTTGGAATTGACCCCATGAGGGGAGCTCAAGCAAAGAGAGTAATCTTGCATGATTTGCTATATGCAAAAAGTTGGCTTATTTTATGCTCTTTTATGATTGCTTGAGTGTGCTTGGTGAATAACATTAATTAATAATTGTATAATGTTTTTGATTACACCATTGCACGGTTGCTTTGTATGATAATGAATGACTTCTATTATTGCTTGAGCATGCTTATCTTTTTGAGGAATGTTCTACTTGTTAGTACATTTGATTGACCTCAAATTATTCTCCATGTTCATGATTCCTAGATATGCATTCTTAAGCTCTCTCTTGAAAAGGGCAACTGGCAATATGACGTGGAGCCGCCCAATGTTGGAAAAGGCTACTCATTTGAAACCGAGTGAAAGCCATCAAGAGAGTTACATTAGCATGATAAACAGAAATACATGCTTGCTAGGAATATGGAGAAAAACAGAAAAAGGAGAAAAACAGAAAATGTTGTTATATGACTGTTATGTGTGGTGTTGCATTGCTTATTTTTGACATCCAAAATTGTTGATTGATGATGTATCTTGCAATGAAGAAAAGATGATATACTTTTGCTGTGATTAGTACACTTGCACACAAATGCTTGGATATATATCTTCTTATCATAACAACAGGGTCTTAATTGGTTTGACTTCATTTGGAAATCCTGTTGAGTGTTGCTTTGATTGATTTTTATGCATGAGAATAATAGTATTTTGTATTACATGCTAAGCAACCTTTCACACGCACACATTTTTTTAATATGATCTCTTTGAATCTCTCTCAATTAGTTAAGTTGCATAAAGTTTGTGTATATGATTATGCAATGTGATTGTGCGAATAGCTCTCTTTGCTAACGCAGCCCGATAGGGGGAGCTCCTTTGCCTATCTCATGACAAAAAGGGGGAGAAGTCTTGAGAGAAATAGGGGGAGTGAGAGATATAAGGGGAGCATTGTTTATGCTATGCTTTGGGGGAGAAATCATGAGGGAGAGTAACCTTTTAGGGGGAGCATTGCACATGCATTCTTTGTATTGCTTTATTTGTATTTAAGTGCAATGCTTGTTTTTATTTGTTCACCTCACTTGCACTTGTTCTTGGAAAGTGTTACTTGCTATTGTGTGTAGGTACATTGATGATTCTACAAGAAGATATTGAATATTTAGATTCTAGGAATCTCTTTTGTATTGTAGAAGTGATCATGGACAATAGCTTTATTTTATTTTGTGAGGAATATTTGTGAGTGGTTGTTTTGTCATGAAATAGCCAAAGGGGGAGATTGTAAGGACCTCGATTTTATGATTGGCTTATTTCATGACAAACCACCACATTGGGGATGATTGTGTAATGGGTAGCTTAGGTCCGCATTGGCAAGCTTCCAAGCATCTCCATGACTTCAAGAGCAAAAGGTATATTCACTTGACTTTGTCTCTTGAAGAGTTTAGGTGCACACACACACTTCATGCATGTTTTGTTTATCTTGCATTTATGTTCTTTATTGTTTGTATAAGTGTGCATCCTTTTCTAAAACACTCACTAGCTTACATTAGATATCATATCTTGCATTGTATCTTAGTTGATAACATGTTTGACATGTTAATTGTGCTTCATTGTGTGCATCTCACTCACTTCACACTTGCACAACATTCATGTAAGATTGACTTTTGTCTTGAGTGTTAAAAAGGTTTTTTCCCTTTGGCGCGGCCTAGACCGCTCGGCAGGCTTTGCTTGCACCGCGGCGCACGGAGCGGTATTCTCCAGTGCGTCATGCGCGACGTGGACCGCGACCTGTGCACTTGCACGTACAGCGGTCCCAACTGCGGTGTAGTCCAGACGGTGCACTGCTGTATGTACCGCGGTCTGAACACTTACTAGTGCCGCGGTCTAGCAAGCTGTTTTGACGGGATTCTGTTTCCCAAGTTCAAAACGACGTAGTTTTAACTAGGGCGTCATATATATTCTTCCTCTTCTCTTCTTGGCCGACCAAGAGCTCAAAAATTCATTTTTAGAGAGAGGTTAGAGCTCCTAGAGAGAGAAAGCTTCAAGAAAGCATCTTTGACTCTCCAAACCCAAAACCCATCTCCATCTTGCATCATTCAACATCATTTGAGCGTGGGTCTTCATTGTTTCATGACTAGGTAAGCAAGAACTTCTTTGAATATCATTTATTGTTCTTCTTACTCTAGATTAGGTATTTATTGCATGATTAAATACCTAGACTCTACTCTATTGCATATTTATGAGTCTTGATAACATGATTGGGTTTGTATTTTGATAGCTTAATTGATTAGGTCATTTTTGCCTAAAAGCTAGGTCATAAATAGTCATGTGTGATTAATTGATAACTAGGTTGAGAAATTGTGTTTTAATCAACTAGTTAATGTTCATGAATATTTGATTGTGTATGTTTGTGATAGCTTGCATTATTAGGTCATATATGCCTAAATAGCTAATCCATAAATATTCATGTATGCTTAATTGATAATTAGGTTGACTTTGTGCATCTAGTCAAGTTTATGAATGTTTATGTGAATTTAAATTGACAATTAGGTTGTTAGAATTTCTCTACAACTAATTGAGACCTCATGTGTGTACATGTAGGAATTATTTGCTAACTAGGATGTTGTATTGCATTATCTACATCTAGTTAAGCATTGTATGTTTGGTCTAACATATTTTGTGTTGAGCATTCATTGATTGTTCACTTAGACCTTATACTCTTCATTGAGTCAAAGTCTTGTGGATTCGGGGTGAAGTTGCACAAGCATTGTAGTCTTGCAACCAAGTTGTGGTTGGCAAGCATTGGTCAAGAATCCATTATAAAAGGCCTGCGGGTAGAGCAGGAGGTGCTCACGCCAATAGTAGTGTATCAGTGGATATCACTAGGGATAGAACCAAGAGTGGCGAGTGGTAATGTCCATAGCCTGAGGTTATCTAGAGTGAGAGTCCGAGTATCACTTGAGGGTGTAACTTTTTACTCATATAGTGGATTTGAGGATCGTGTGTGGCTAGAAGGATAGCCCGTGGTTTTTCCCTTTGTTTAAGGGTTTCCACGTAAAAATCAAGTGTTATTTATTATTCCGCACTTTACACTTGATTTTGTATGTTTGATTTAATTGGGTTATTTTTTTAATATTGACTAATCGAAAAATTGGTAATAATCGATTAACAACCCATTCACCCCCCCCCCCCCCCCCCCCCCCCTCTAGGTTGTAGACACACGTTAAGAGTGTATTTTCAAATATTGAGTTCATACTTGGATCCTGAATTTTTCCAGAGGGTATCCATGAACCTAGGATATCAAGAAACAAAAACTACCGCACAACGTAAAAATATACAAACAAAGAAGTCTCAGGAAAATAAGTAACTATAAACTTTACTTATGCAAAACTAATTAAACTAAACATGCCGCTCCCCGGTAGCGGAGCCATTTGACAGAACATTTTTCTTAGTGTCGTTTTAAAAAGATCAATCCGTCAACAATATTTGATAAAACCTCACAAGCCTAAATTAGTTTGAAAACATAGATATAGTGGCAAGTGGGGTGTCGTCCACAGGGAGCGGAGCAAGCGAAATTAGTTATTGCTAAAGTAATGATATGTATATATATAATAGCTAAACATGAGTTGGTGAAAATGTAGGTGGTGAATTACACTAAAAATAACACTAAATTAATTATGAAAATTAATGAAGGGGGAAATGGAATGAGGGATATATAGAGATGATGGAAACTAAGAAGTTAATGGATACGAAAGTAAATACTGGGCAATGCAACAAACTTGTCAATAGCACGGCTATTCAAGGTAACCGACCTAGGATGTATAGAGTCGGTTATTTATCCATAGAAGGTGGCCAACCTAGGATGTATAGTGCGGACCACCTATTAGGGATTAATCCGTAGTAAACTACCAACCTAGGATGTATAGAGTTGGTTGCTTATCGGATTCTAGAAATGAAGCTCGTCTACCTAACAATGACTCAACCGATTACAAATAGTCACCCTAGGATGTATAGTGATGACTTCTAACTCTCTCACGGGTTCCGACCTAGGATGTATAGTGCCGGAAACTCGATTGAGGTTAGATTAAAACCGCTGTTTAAGAGTCGGAATTCATGACTTTCCGTCCATTCTTTAGAGCATTAAACAACTAAATAGGATGTATATCTAGATGCAATACTCATACATAATACAAAGACATCTTGCAAAGAGGATGTATCTACACAAGAAATCAATGATAAACATTCACAATAAGAATAGATCAATGGAAGATAGACATGAATATCAATATAATATCAAGTTTATATACAAGTCCAATATTTAACTAACTACTCCATCAACCCCTTAGAGGGGATTTAGCTACTCATTACAATTAGGAGACTAAGGGAGAGGAAAAAGAGATAACCCTTGGAGAACATCTCCTTCCTTGAAGTGGTTCCAATCTCCTAACTTCCTTGAAGTTGAGTAGAAAATGTAAGGATGAGAGAAAGAGAGAGATTCTAGATCTAAAAGTGTTTAACCTCTGCAAAACGGAGTCAAAGGCTCTCTAAAACGTTTCTAAACTTTTCTATTTATACAAGATAATAAAATAGGTCACTTAAGCTTTGAAAATAAAACTGGCGCGCGCGGAGTGCGGGTGGTTTACCCGCACTGTACCCGCACTGTATGGGTTGTCTACAACTTCAGTTCTTGGATCAGGGCATTAGTGTGGGTGGAGTGAGGTTGAATTACCCGCACTTGACCTGCACTTTGAATCGCACTGTGATCGCACTTGAATCGCACTTCCCTGTCAGGTGCAAAATCTACCTTCTGTTCTTGGTACAAGTGCCGGTGGAGTGCGGTTTGATGACCCGCACAGTACCCGCACTATGATGTCAGGTACAATTCTGCTCTTCTGTTCTTGGTGCAAGTGCGGATGGAGTGCGGTTTGATGACCCGCACTGTACCCGCACTCTAATGTCAGGTGCAATTCTGCTCTTCTATTCTTGGTGCAAGTGCGGGTGGAGTGCGGTTTGATGACCCGCACTGTACCCGCACTCTAATGTCAGGTGCATCTTCAACTTCTCTGGTTTGGCATTAGTGCGGGTAAAGTGCGGTTGGATGACCCGCACAGTACCCGCACTTTATCGTCAGGTGCAACATCAGCTTCTCTGGTTTGGCAACGGTGCGGGTGGAGTGCGGTTGGATGACCCGCACTTTACCCGCACTTTATCTCTTCACTTGCATCCTGCCCCGGCTATGAACATGAGTGCGGCTGGAGTGCGGTGGGAGTGCGGTTGCGACCCGCACTGGGCCCGCACTGTAGAGTTGTTTGTACTCTTTTGCCTTTACTTTCGCCCTTTTTTCTGCCGAAATCACGCAATACGCTTCCAAACTTGCCTCTGCATCATTTCCTATAAATAAGCACAAAATAACCCATAAGAGATACAAAAACGCACGAAAACAGAACAAAAGGTAAGGATCTGAGGGCCTAAATATACTACATATTTGGCCCGATCAAAAGGTACATTGGAAAGCGGTCTATTCTTTTTGCATAGACATATCTCTCACTCGTTAGACATAGAAATAACGGAACCTAATCATAAAAGAGTAAAATTATCAAAAGATGAAACCTACCTTTGGCATTTACGCCTAGGTCACATTAACCTTAATAGGATTAAAAGATTGGTATGTGACGGACCTTTAAGTGACTTAAAGGTTGATGATCTACCAACTTGTGAATCTTGTTTGGAAGGTAAAATGACCAAAAGGCCATTCAATACCAAAGGTGCAAGAGCCACTGAATGTTTAGGACTAATACACACTGATGTATGTGGTCCTATGAGCATTCCAGCTAAAAGTGGATATGAGTACTTCATCACCTTCACAGATGATTACTCAAGATTTGGTTATGTGTATCTCATGAGACATAAGTCGGATGCTTTTGACATGTTCAAAGCATTCAAAGCTGAGGTAGAAAATCAGCTTGAGAAACGCATAAAAATCGTGAGATCTGATCGTGCTGGAGAATATCTATCTGGTGAGTTTCAGCAATATCTTATTGATAATGGGATAGTTTCTCAGTTTACTGCACCAGGTACACCTCAACAAAATTGGGTAGCAGAAAGGAGAAATAGAACTCTTTTGAACATGGTTAGGTCTATGTTGAGTTATTCAACACTTCCTATTTCTTTTTGGGGATATGCTCTACAAACTGCAATATATATTCTAAACGTGGTACCATCGAAGTCGGTTCCTAGAACACCATATGAGTTGTGGACTAGACAAAAGCCTAGTTTACAACACATAAGGATATTTGGTTGTCCTGCACATGTGTTAAAAGGAAAGACAAAAAAGATGGAGTCCCGTTCGGAAACATGCATATTTGTGGGGTATCCAAAAGGAAATAAAGGATATTATTTCTGTAGTCCTTCAGATCTAAAAGTGTTTGTTTCAACAAATGCTACATTTCTGGAAAAGGACTATATGAATGATTTTGTTCCCAAAAGTAGAATTGTCCTGATTGATGTGTCAGGAGATACAATTCCACAAGAGGTTTCACAACCTAACCCAATTGTAATTTCCACTCCAACACAAAATCAACAACCTACCATTCCTCGTCGTAGTGGGAGGGCTAGAACCCAACCTGAAAGATACATCGGTCTAGGAGAATCTGTTGAGAATCTCCCTGACGACGATGATCCCTACACGTACAAGGAAGCGATGGAGGATGTTGATTGTCACCATTGGCAAAAGGCAATGCAATCTGAGATTGAATCCATGTTCGATAACAAAGTCTGGTCCCTTGTAGACTTGCCTAAAGGGATAAAACCCATTGGGTGCAAGTGGGTATACAAGAGGAAAAGAGGTATGGATGGAAAGGTGGAAACTTTTAAAGCTAGATTGGTAGCTAAAGGTTACACACAGAAAGAAGGTATAGATTACGAGGAAACCTTCTCTCCTGTGGCCATGCTTAAATCCATTAGGACACTCTTATCCATTGCAACATCTTTAGATTTAGAGATTTGGCAAATGGACGTCAAGACAACTTTCCTTAATGGAAGTCTTGACGAAAGCATCTATATGATGGAACCAGAAGGATTCATTGAAAAGGGCCAAATGGAAATGGTATGCAAGTTGCAGAAATCAATTTATGGATTAAAGCAAGCATCCAGATCCTGGAACATAAGGTTCGACCAAGCTGTAAAAGGTTTTGGATTTTTACAGAACCTTGTGTATACAAAAGGTTCAAAGGTGACAAGTTGGTTTTCCTTATTCTTTACGTAGATGATATATTACTCATTGGAAACGATGTGGGAGTATTGACATCAGTAAAAGAATGGTTAGCAAAACAATTTGATATGAAGGACTTAGGAGAAGCAAGTTTTATTCTAGGTATCCAAGTAATAAGGGATAGAAAGAATAAAACGATTGCACTATCCCAAGCTTCATACATAGACAAAATCTTTTCTAGGTTTTCCATGCAAGATTCCAAGAAAGGTATGTTACCTTTTAGGCATGTAATCAAACTTTCTAAGGAACAAGTTCCTAAGAATGAGCATGAAGAGCAATTCATGAGTGGAATTCCATATGCCTCGGCAGTTGGAAGTCTCATGTATGCAATGCTCTGTACTAGACCAGATATTTGTTTTATTGTTGGCATAGTTAGCAGGTTTCAATCAAAACCTGGTCCTGATCACTGGACGGCAGTCAAGCATATTTTCAAGTATCTTAGGAGAACAAAAGATAATATGCTTGTATACTCTGGAGGGGATTTAATCCCCGTTAGGTATACAGATTCTGATTTCCAATCTGATTCTGACTCTAGAAAATCCACATCAGGATCCGTGTTTACTCTTGGAGGAGGAGCAGTCATTTGGAGGAGTATCAAGTAATTGTGTATTGCTGACTCCACCATGGAAGCAGAGTATGTAGCTGTATGCGAAGCTTCCAAGGAGGCTGTTTGGCTTCTCCAATTATTGATTGACTTAGAAGTAGTTCCTAGCGCAAATAAGCAGATCACTATCTACTGTGACAACAGTGGAGCAGTGGCTAATTCGAAAGAACCAAGAAGTCATAAGAGAGGAAAACACATTGAAAGAAAGTATCATCTTTTAAGGGAGATTGTTCATAGGGGAGACGTGACGATTACCAAAATCACGTCGGCAGAAAATCTAGTAGATCCCTTCACAAAGGCTCTACCTCAGAAGAGTTTTGATGGGCACCTAGAGAACATGGGAATGAGAGATATGACACATTTGCTATAGCGCAAGTGGGAGATTGTTAGGATTATGCTCAATAGCAAGAGTGTAATATTGTAATTGATAATCTTTTCATATAAATAAAGTGATTTCTGATTCTGCAAAATCTTATAGCATTTATATTTATAATTGTCAAGGTAAATAATCATAAGGTCAAAAGACTATGAGATATGAAGAATTGTTTGTACATCCGGATATGTTTGAGGTAGACACAATTCTTTAGTTAGTCTTGAATAACGTTCACAACTTAAGTTAAAGGTTGGGCACCTCTATCTTGATAAAGTTGTAGAATTCTTTTACTAGCATTTGAGTGGGATCAAATGAGTTATGATGAGTCTAAAATCATCGAAAGGTGTTCGAGTAAACGAATCTAGTGCATTGGGTGCATTGAACTGGATCACAATGAAATGCTTTATCTAGAACCGTCACTAGATATAAGTCTTTTCATTATCAGGACAATCAGAGAGTCTATCTAAATCCTAAGATAAATGATGGACTTATGGTTGCAAGTGTTATCATTTGAGCTATCAATGAGTACGATTATATAGCATAGTCTATCCTCGATAGTTTGGTGGTATTCATTTGTTAATCGATAGAGGACTTCATTTATAGATATGGACATCGTGGCTCCATTTATTAAATGAGAGCTATAGGCGGTCCATGAGCTCTTGGCGATTACTGATATTATTCACGAGGATACACCATCTTTTATAAGATTTTCTAGGGTATGAATGAGAAACATCTCCTTATTCTATCTTTATTTAAGAGTTCAATTTTAGCTCTTTAGTGGAATGAGTTAAAATTAATAGATCGGACCTAAGTGAATCATTTGTTAATTGTGATTAGGTTATGTCTATTGAAGCTTAAATTTAGATAGCCCGCCAAGATCCACAATCCACACGTACTTGCATGGATCACTTGATATATTCTACCGGACCAATTTATGGTTCCATCTAGAATTGCATTTAATATATTAAGAATATAATATGTCTATTATTTATTTAATGGGCTGCACTATTATTTATTTAGTAAGAATAAGTCAGGTTCACATGTGGGCTTTTATTTAAAGTCTAATGGATTAAATAAAATAAGAAAAATAATATTGGGCCCATATATACATGGTGTGGACGGCAAGGCTAAATAAAATAGCCCAAGATATTATTTTATTTTATTGTTTTGATTAAATGGGAATTAATTAATTATTTAATTAATTAATAGTTTAAATCAAAAAAATTTCCTGATCAGTAAATTAAATACTATGTGTTGGATTAGGGTTGGAATTCTTTTAAGTGATAGGAGTCCTAATATGGTAAGGATTAAGTCCACATACAGTCCTTATTATACAAAGAATTCGGCCACCACTAGTCCTACAAGGGTTAGGATTCTTGAATTGATAGGAATTAGGGAAAAGGATAATTCCATTTCAAGTAAGGAAATTAACCAACCCTAGATTTCCTATTCAATGAATTCGGCCAACCCTACTTGGTGAAGGAGAAAATTTGGCCAACCTATAAATATAAGGTTATGAATTTTCGGCCACCAAGAAGCAAAATAGAGAAAGATTTTTGTTTGTTTTGAAAATAAAAATCCTACTCTATACACATAGATTTTCGGCCAAGAGAGAAAAAGAAAATAAGTTCTCATTCTATAGTGCACTTACAAGCCTTTAACATCAAAAGGTTTTGTGCACACTTTTGATTTAGGGTTACGCGAGTTTCAATCATATTGATTGTGAATTCAAAAGTGACCGGAACTATTTTTTTAGGCTCTTGGTGTTTTACTGTTGAAGATCAAGATCAAAAATTCCATACATCCATTCTAAGGTAAGCAATTCAAAGAAAAAGGGAGACCACGCTCCTAGGTGATTCACGTACGTGCTAGGATTGAAGATCTTGCGGATTACCATCGACGTAAGTCAATCGGATCACGCGACAAGAGGTATTTAACTTTAACCGTATATTTGAGTTTAATTAATTAAACGGTTAAGGTTCAAATCTTTAGAAAAATTTTAAACTATACAAAAATTATGTTTTCGCCTTCTGCTGCGGTTTTAAGCAATTTTTCCCTACATTCAGTACTAGTGTCTTTCAGCCGTGACTAACTTGCATGTAACATCAAATTGCACTGGCAGATAACTTCAAATTTCACTGGCATGTAACTTCTTGCATGTAAAAATACTGGAATTTGTTTTCAGTAAAAATGTCTTTCAACTGTGACTAACTGGTATATAACATCAAATCGCACTGGCATGTAACTTCAAATTGCACTGGCATGTAACTTTTAGCATGTAAAAATACTAAACTTTGTTTTTTCTGTAGAAGTGTCTTTCAGCTATGACTAACTGGCATGTAACATCAAATTGCACTAGCAGGTAACTTCAAATTTCACTAGCATGTAACCTCCGGCATGTAAAAATACTGGAATTTATTTTCAGTACAATTGTCTTTCAACTGTGACTAACTGGCATGTAATATTAAATTGCACTGGCAGGTAACTTCATATTGCACTAGCATATAACATCTAGTTAGTAAAAATACTGGAATTTGTTTTCCGCACAAGTGTCTTTCAACTGTGACTAACTGGTATGTAACATCAAATTGCCATGGCATGTAACTTCAAATAGCACTGGCATTTAACTTCTAGCATGTAAAAATAATGGATTTTGTTTTCAGTACAAGTGTCTTTCAACTATGACTAACTGGCCTGTAATATAAAATTGCACTGGCAGGTAATTTTAAATTGAATTGGCATGTAACTTCTAGCATGTAAAAGTACTGGAATTTGTTTTCCGTACAAGTTTCTTTCAACTGTAACTAACTGGCCTGTAACATCAAATTGCACTGGCAGGTAACTTCAAATTGCACTAGCATGTAACTTCTAGGATGTAAAATAATAGAATTTGTTTTTAGTACAAGTGTCTTTCAACTATGACTAATTGGAATGTAACATCAAATTGCATTGGCATATAACTACAAATTGCACTGGAATGTAACTTCTAACATGTAAAAATGTAGGACTTTGTTTTCACTACAAGTGTCTTTCAACTGTGACTAAGAGGCATGTAACATCAAATTGCACTGGCAAGTAAATTAGAATTGCAATAGCATGTATAATTACTAGAATTTGTTTTTAGTACAAGTGTCTTTCAACTTTGACTAACTGGCATGTAGCATCAAGTTGCACTGGTATATGACTTTAAATTGCACTGGCATGTAACTTCTAGCATGTAAAAATACTTGAATTTGTATTCAGTACAAGTGTCTTTTAACTATGACTAACAAGCAAGTAATATCAAATTACAATAGCATGTAACTTCAAATAGCACAGGCATGTAACTTCTAACATATAAAAATACTGGAATTTATTTTCAGTACAAGTGTCTTTCATCTATGACTAACTGGCATGTAATATCAAATTGCAATGGCAGATAACTTCAAATTGCACTAGCATGTAACTTCTAGCATGTAAAAATATTAGAATTTGTTTTCAGTACAAGTGTCTTTCAACTGTGACTAACTGGTATGTAGCATCAAATTGCACTGGCATGTAACTTTAAATTGCACTGGCAAGTAACTTCTAGCATGTAAAAATGATAGACTTTGTTTTCAGTACAAGTGTCTTTCAGCTGTGACTAACTGACATGTAACATCAAATTGCACTGGCATGTAACTTTAAATTGCACTGGCAAGTAACTTCTAGCATGTAAAAATTACAGACTTTCTTTTCAGTACAAGTGTCTTTCAGCAGTGACTAACTGGCATGTAACATCCAATTGCACTGGCAGGTAACATCAAATTTCATTGGCTTGTAACTTCTAGCGTATAAAAATACTGGAATTTATTTTCAGTACAAATGTTTTTCAACGGTGACTAACTGGTATGTAACATCAAATTGCACTGGCATGTAACTTTAAATTGCACTGGCATGTAACTTCTAGCATGTAAAAATACTATACTTTTTTTTCTGTACAAGTGTCTTTCAGCTGTGACTAACTGGCATGTAACATCAAATTGCACTAGCAAGTAACTTCAAATTTCACTTGCATGTAACCTCCGGCATGTAAAAATACTGGAATTTATTTCAAAACAAGTGTCTTTCAGCTGTGACTAACTGGCATGTAACATTAAATTGCACTGGCAGGTAACTTCAAATTGCACTAGCATATAACATCTAGCAAGTAAAAATACTGGAATTTGTTTTCCGCACAAGTGTCTTTCAACTGTGACTAACTGGTATGTAACATCAAATTGCCATGACATGTAAATTCAAATTGCACCGACAAGTAACTTCTAGCATGTAAAAATAATAGACTTTGTTTTCAGTACAAGTGTCTTTAAGCTGTGACTAACTTGCATGTAACATCAAATTGCACTGGCAGGTAACTTCAAATTGCACTGGCAGGTAACTTCAAATTGCACTAGCATGTAAGTGCCAGCATGTAAAAATACTAGAATTTGTTTTCAGTACAAGTGTCTTTAAGCTATGACTAACTGGTATGTAACATCAAATTGCACTGGCATGTAACTTCAAATTGCACTGGCAAGTAACTTCTAGCGTGTAAAAATAGTAGACTTTGTTTTCAGTACAAGTGTCTTTAAGCTGTGACTAACTGGCATGTAACATCAAATTGCACTGGTAGGTAATTTCAAATTGCACTACCATGTAACTTCCAGCATGTAAAAATACTAGAATTTGTTTTCAAAACAAGTGTCTTCAACTGCGACTAACTGGTATGTAACATCAAAATGCATTAGCATGTAACTTCAAATAGCACAGGCATGTAACTTCTAGCATATAAAAATACTGCAATTTAATTTCAGTACAAGTGTCTGTCAACTATGACAAATTGGCATGTAATGTCAAACTGCAATGGCAGATAACTTCGAATTGCACTAGCATGTACTTCTATCATGTAAGAATATTAGAATTTTTTTGAAGTACAAGTGTCTTTCAACTATGACTAACTGGAATGTAACATCAAATTGCATTGGCATATAACTTCAAATTGCACTGGCATGAAACTTCTAGCATGTAAAAATATTGGACTTTATTTTCAGTACAAGTGTCTTTCATTTGTGACTAACTGGTATGTAACATTAAATTGCACTGGCATGTAACTTTAAATTGCACTGGCAAGTAACTTCTAGCATGTAAAAATGATAGACTTTGTTTTCAGTACAAGTGTCTTTCAGCTGTGACTAACTGGCATGTAACATCCAATTGCACTGGCAGGTAACTTCAAATTTCAGTGGCTTGTAACTTCTAGCGTATAAAAATACTGGAATTTATTTTCAGTACAAATGTTTTTCAACTGTGACTAACTGGTATGTAACATCAAATTGCACTGGCATGTAACTTCAAATTGCACTAACATGTAACTTCTAGCATGTAAAAATACTATACTTTTTTTTCTGTACAAGTGTCTTTCAGCTGTGACTAACTGGCATGTAACATCAAATTGCACTAGCAGGTAACTTCAAATTTCACTTGCATGTAACCTCTGGCATGTAAAAGTACTGGAATTTATTTTCAGTACAAGTGTCTTTCAGCTGTGACTAACTGGCATGTAACATTAAATTGCACTGGCAGGTAACTTCAAATTGCACTAGCATATAACATCTAGCAAGTAAAAATACTGGAATTTGTTTTCCGCACAAGTGTCTTTCAACTGTGACTAACTGGTATGTAACATCAAATTGCCATGACATGTAACTTCAAATTGCACTGGCAAGTAACTTCTAGCATGTAAAAATAATAGACTTCCTTTTCAGTACAAGTGTCTTTAAGCTGTGACTAACTTGCATGTAACATCAAATTGTACTGGCAGGTAACTTCAAATTGCACTAGCATGTAAGTTCCAGCATGTAAAAATACTAGAATTTGTTTTCAGTACAAGTTTCTTTCAACTGTGACTAACTGGTATGTAACATCAAATTGCACTGGCATGTAACTTCAAATTACACTGGCAAGTAACTTCTAGCATGTAAAAATACTATACTTTTTTTCCGTACAAGTGTCTTTCAACTGTGACTAACTGGCATGTAACATCAAATTGCACTAGCAGGTAACTTCAAATTTCACTAGTAGGTAGCCTCCGGCATGTAAAAATACTGGAATTTATTTTCAGTACAAGTGTCTTTCAGCTGTGACTAACTGGCATGTAACATCAAATTGCATGGATCACTTGATATATTCTACCGGGCCGATTTAAGGGTCCATCTAGAATTGTTTTTAATATATCAAGAATATAATATGTCTATTATTTAATTATTGGGCTGCACTATTATATTAATATATTAAAAGGAGACATGTGGGCTTGTTTCTTTTAGTAAGAATGGGTCTGGTTCACATGTGGGCTTTTATTTAAAGTCCAATGGATTAAATGAAATAAGAAAATAATATATGGCCCATTTATATAAGTGGGGCGGCAAGGTGTATATATTAACCTAATATATTATTTTGTTTCATTATTTTAATTAAATAAGAATTAGTTAGTTTATTAATTAATTGTTTAATTAAGAAACATATCTTTTTCTGATCAGGAAATATATTTCCTAAAGTTATACTATTGGTAGTAGTATATTAAAAGTAAAAGACTTGTTTGATAAGAAAATAAATAATTAATTTTATTTATTTAATCAAATAAGAAGTCTTTTATTTAGTCAATAAAAGAATAAAAATATCTATGTGTTGGATTAGGTTTTGAAGTCTAAAGGTTGATGGAAATTAGGGTGCAACACAAACTTTTATTGGTATGTGATTTGCGGCAACCCTAGTCCATTTAGAGGAAGATTTCGGCAATCCTAAATAGAAAAGGAAGCAAAATTTCGGCCACCTATATAATACCACATATAGAATTCGGCCACCATAGTTGATTGAATGATTCAATTTTTCTTCTTCTTCTCAATTCATAGAAAAGGATAATTTTTATTCTACTAAACATAAAAGAGAGAAGAGACTATTCTTTGATAGTACACTGATTGCTTGTTCATCAATAAGCTTGTGTGTACAACACCGAATTAGGTTCACGCGAGTTTCGATCATTAGATTGCAAACTCAAAAGTGACCGGAATAATCTTTGTCTTCTTTTGATTGTTTTGTGACTAACAAAAGAAAAAGAAAACTTTGTTCATCCATTCTCAGGTTTGCAATTCAAAGAAAAAGGGAGACCACGCTCCTAGGTGATTCACGTACGTGTTCGGGAAGATCTCGCGGTACTGTTCACGATCACTATTCACTGGGGGTACTGTTCATGATCACTGTTCACTGGGATACTGTTCACGATCACTGTTCGCGCGGGTACTGTTCACGGGCATCGGAAAAGATTTTGCGGATTACCAATCGACGTAAGTCAATCGGATCACGCGTCAAGAGGTATTTAACTCTAACCGTATATATTAGAGTTTAATTAATTAAAAGGTTAAGGTTCAACTTTGAGAAAAAATTTAAAACCATACGAAATCTATTTTTCGTTTCTTCCGCTGCGTTTTAATATCGATTTTTCCCTACAATTGGTATCAGAGCCTTGGTTGTACCTTTTAATTAATTAACGTATATATACGTGAATCTATTTCTTTTTTATTGTGATTATACATGTTTTAGAAAGAGATGACACTCTAGGTATTCACATATATAATTACATGTTGAATGTATGGATTTATATATGTTTTATAAAGTGAATTGTTATTGCTCGATTTTGGTCCCTGAATTTCAATGTAATTTTTGTTTCGGATTCGTAACAAGAAGGGTGGTCTATTATCGCCATAATTCGTTCTTGGTAGTTGCTAGGGTTTTATTTTTTTTGTATGTAAAATAAGTGCAGTATTTGTTTTTGTAATCAGGTGCAGTATTTTTTTTTTTTGTAAATCTTACTGCAGGAAAATTAAAAAAAATAAAAAATTTTGCTGCAGTAATTTATTCGTAATATGATGTAATGTATTCGGGTATTGAAAATTCGAAGACACGAAGAAAAACGAAGCAACCGGGACCGAGAAGGAGCACCGTGCGCACCCTAGGACTGGATTGGGCTGCGAATGGCAAGCCCAATCCTTGGTGGGCTGCGCACGGTAGCCTTGTGTGGCCTTATGGGCTGCGCAAGGCAGCCCCTTTGTGGGGTTGTGGGCTGTGCACGTCCATGGGAGGAGGCCGAGGGATGAGCGTATGGTTGATGGCCACCTGAAGATCTTGTATTCCTAACAATTGTAATTTACTTGCTTTTCTAGGATGGGCCAAAATTGTTGCTATTTAATTTTTGCTTAAATATTACAATATTTGTTGTTGTATGATAACATGACATTTTAGAATAGGAGTGCCACTTATATATCTCTTTTGGTATGAATATGCATTGAATGATTTAGGTATCTAATTGGCATCTAGATAACTTGGTAAAAATCATTCTTTGGGATTTAATCACACGCCTTAAATAATTGAGTGGGAGAAGGTGTGCAAGAACGCCTATGGCCTCCAAGATTAGTTGAGTTTTATTATTTTTGGTAATCCCCCCAAGGGGCGTCCATAAATGGAATTTAACAATATACTATCTTACAAGGATAGACAATTGACTTAAACGAAATCTACTCCCCAAGGAGGGATTTTCGTGAGAGAAAATTGAGGGTCGATATCTTGGTAACACACTCAATGTAATTTTATTAATATCCTCCCAAGAGTTCTTGTTAATAAAAATTACAAGGCTAAAATTAAAAACGCTGGTTGTTATGTTAACAATTAGGTGGGACCTAGTCTAACTAGTAAATAGTGCGAACTCCCAAAGGAGGCGTAATATTTATGGGTGTTGGATCACCGTTGAATTTTTATGATTGAATTATTTATTTTAATTCAAGATAAATTTTTAAAAGTGCTATTATAATGATTATTTACTTATATATGTTTTTGTTTTAATCAGAAATCATGACCCCATCACTTATGAACATCCTGAAAGATAACACCTTAACTAGAGATAACTACGTAACATGGAAAAGGAAAATTGGGTTGTTGCTGCAAAGTGAAAAACATAAGTTTGTTCTGACCACTTCTAAACCACCCCTTCCTAATAATGAATCTAATGTGATGCAAAGAGATGAGTATGAGCAGTGGAAGACTTCTGATGATATGGCAAAATGTTACATTATGGCCACTATCTCCGACGTGTTGCAACAGCAACATGAAGGAATGGAGTCCGCTGCTGATATAATGATGTCTCTAGAGGAAATGTTTGCTATGAGGTCTAGGACGACTAAGAGAGAGGCAGTGAGTGCTTTTATGAATCTTAGGATGAAACCTGGACAATCTGTGAAAGATCACATGACGAAAGTCATAGCACATCTCAATATTGCTGAACTAAATGGTGCTGAGATTGATGGTGAGACCAAAATTGATATGGTAGTTAACTCACTGTCAGATTCCTTTGATCAGTTCAAGTTGGACTACACCTTGAACAAAAAGGAATACACCTTGCAGGGCCTGATGCAAGATGTTCAAAGTGCTGAAAAGATCCTTGTGAAAAACAAAGGTCAAGAGATTCATTTGGTTGGTAAAGTTGCTACTGTTAAGACCCTTAAGAAGGTCAAGAAACAACAGAAGAAAAAGCAACTTGGGCCTACCAGGAAGGAAACCAAGAAAGTAACCAAGATCAAAGGGAAATGCTTCCTTTGTGGTGAAAAGGGACATTGGAAAAGAGATTGCCCAAAGTCTCAGAAAAAGAAGGAAGAAGGTAATGTTAATTATCTAGAAACATGTTTTCTGGCAGATTCTACTGATTCTTGGATCATAGACTCTGGAGCCACTAATCATGTTTGTTATTCCTTGCAGGGGTTTCTGGAAAAGAGAAGGTTGAATGAAGATGAAGTCAATTTGCGCTTGGGCAACAAAACGTTAGTGTCTGCAAGTACAGTGGGAGATATTAGAGTTATTTTAGATTCTAGTAGGCATTTAGATTTAATAGACGTTTATTATGTACCTCAATTCAAGAGGAATTTAATTTCAGTTTCTTGTTTAAATAAGTTTGGATATTCGGTTACTTTTAATAAAACTTTTATTATTAGTAAGAATGACAAAGTTGTTTGCAAAGGTACATTGGAAAACGGTTTAATCTTTTTGCATAGAAATATCTCTCACTCGTTAGACACAGAAATAACGGAACCTAATCACAAAAGAGTAAAATTATCAAAAGATGAAACCTATCTTTGGCATTTATGCGTAGGTCACATTAACCTTAATAGGATTAAAAGATTGGTATGTGACGGACCTTTAAGTGACTTAAAGGTTGATGATCTACCAACTTGTGAATCTTGTTTGGAAGGTAAAATGACCAAAAGGCCGTTCAATACCAAAGGTGCAAGAGCCACTGAATGTTTAGGACTAGTACACACTGATGTATGTGGTCCTATGAGCATTCAAGCCAGAAGTGGATATGAGTACTTCATCACCTTCACAGATGATTACTCAAGATTTGGTTATGTGTATCTCATGATATATAAGTCGGATGCATTTGATATGTTCAAAGCATTCGAAGCTGAAGTAGAAAATATGCTTGAGAAACATATAAAAATCTTGAGATCTGATCGTGGTGGAGAATATCTATCTGGAGAGTTTCAGCAATATCTTATTGATAATGGGATAGTTTCTTAGCTTTCTGCACCAGGTACACCTCAACAAAATGGGGTAGCAGAAAGGAGAAATAGGACTCTTTTAGAGATGGTTAGATCAATGTTGAGTTATTCAACACTTCCTATTTCTTTTTGGGGATATGCTCTACAAACAGCAAAATATATTCTAAACGATGTACCATCTAAATCTGTCCCTAATACCCCACATGAATTGTGGACTGGGCGAAAGCCTAGTTTACAACACATGAGGATATTTGGTTGTCCTGCACATGTGTTGAAAGGAAAGACAGAAAAGATGGAGTCCCGTTCGGAAACATGTATATTTGTGGGGTATCCAAAGGAACTAAAGGATATTATTTCTATAGTCCTTCTGATCTAAAAGTATTTGTTTCAACAAATGCTTCATTTCTAGAAAAGGACTATATGAATAATTTTGTGCCCAAAAGTAGAATTGTCCTGAATGAGATGTCAGGAGATACAATTCCACAAGAGGTTTCACAACCCAGCCCAATTGTAAGTTCCACTCCAACACAAGATCAATAACCTACCATTCCTCATCGTAGTGGGAGGGTTAGAACACAACCCGAAAGATATATCGGTCTAGGAGAATCTGTTGAGAATCTCCCGGACGACGATGATCCCTACACGTACAAGGAAGCTATGGAGGATGTTGATTGTCGTCATTGGCAAAAGGCAATGCAATCCGAGATTGAATCGATGTTCAATAACAAAGTCTGGTCCCTTGTAGACTTGCCTAAAGGGATAAAACCCATTGGGTGCAAGTGGGTATACAAGAGGAAAAGAGGTATGAATGGTAAGGTGGAAACCTTTAAAGCTAGACTAGTAGCTAAAGGTTATACACAGAAAGAAGGTATCGATTACAAGGAAACCTTCTCACCTGTGGCCATGCTTAAATCCATTAGGATACTCTTATCCATTGCAGCATCTTTAGACCTAGAGATTTGGCAAATGGACATCAAGACAGCATTCCTTAATGGAAGTCTTGACGAGAGCATCTACATGATGCAACCAGAGGGATTCATTGAAAAAGGCCAAGAGGAAAGAGTATGCAAGTTGCAAAAGTCCATATATGGACTAAAGCAAGCATCCAGATCCTAGAACATAAGGTTCGATCAAGCTGTAAAGGGTTTTGGATTTATTCAAAACCCTGACGAACCTTGTGTATACAAGAGGATCAAAGGCAACAAGTTGGTTTTCCTCCTTCTTTATGTTGATGATATACTACTCATTGGAAACGATGTAGGTGTATTGACATCAGTGAAAGAATGGTTAGCAAAACAATTTGATATGAAGGACTTAGGAGAAGCAAGTTATATTCTTGGTATCCAAGTAATAAGGGATAGAAAGAATAGAACGATTGCATTATCCCAAGCTTCATGCATTGATAAAATCTTGTCTAGATTCACCATGCAAGATTCCAAGAAAGGTATGTTACATTTTAGACATGGAATCAAACTTTCTAAGGGTCAAGCACCTAAGAATGTGCATGAAGAGCAATTCATGAGTAGAGTTCCATATGCCTCGGCAGTTGGAAGTCTCATGTATGCAATGCTCTGTACTAGACCAGATATTTGTTTTGCCGTTGGCATAGTTAGTAGGTTTCAATCGAAACCTGGTCCTGATCATTGGACGGCAGTCAAGCATATTTTCAAGTATCTCAAGAGAACTAGAGATTATATGCTTGTATACTCTGGAGGGGATTTAATTCCCGTTGGGTATACAGATTCTGATTTCCAGTCAGATTCTGACTCCAGAAAATCCACATCAGGATCTGTGTTTACCATTGGAGGAGGAGCAGTCATATGGAGGAGTATCAAGCAATCTTGTATTGCTGATTCCACCATGGAAGCTGAGTATGTTGCTGCATGCGAAGCTGCCAAAGAGGCTGTTTGGCTCCGCCAATTCTTGATTGACTTAGAAGTGGTTCCTAGTGCGAACAAGTAGATCACTATACACTTTGACAATAGTGGTGCAGTGGCTAATTCAAAAGAACCAAGAAGTCATAAGAGAGGTAAACACATTGAAAGGAAGTATCACCTTTTGAGGGAAATTGTTCATAGGGGAGACGTGACGATCACAAAAATCGCGTCAGCAGAAAATCTAGTGGATCCTTTCACAAAGGCTCTACCTCAGAAGCGCTTTGATAGACATCTAGAGAACATGGGAATGAGAGATATGACACACTTGCTATAGAGCAAGTGGGAGATTGTTAGGATTATGCTCAATGGCAAGAGTGTAATATTGTAATTGACAATCTTCTCATAATAATAAAGTGAATTCTGATTCTTACAGTTACTTATAGCATTTATTATTATAGTTGTCAAGGTAAATAATCATAAGGTCAAAAGACTATGAGACATGAAGAATTGTTCATACATCCGGATATGTATGAGGTAGACACAATTCTTTAGTTAGTCTTGAATAACGTTCACAACTTAAGTTAAAGGTTGGGCACCTCTATCTTGTTAAAGTTGTAGAATTCTTTTACTAGCATTTGAGTGGGATTAAATGAATATGATGAGTCTAAAATCATCGAAAGGTTTTCGAGTAAAAGAATCTAGTGCACTAGGTGCATTGAACTGGATCACAATGAAATACTTTATCTAGAACCATCACTAGATATAAGTCTTTTCATTAAACAGGACAATCGGAGAGTCTATCTAAATCCTGAGATAAATGATGGACTTATGGTTGCAAGTGTTATCATTAGAGCTATCAATGAGTACGATTATATAGCATAGTCTATCCTCGATAGTTTGGTGGTATACATTTGTTAATCGATAGAGGACTTCATTTATAGATATGGACATCGTGGCTCCATTTATTAAATGAGAGTATAATATCATCATATGGATGTTTTGAGGTATTGGATATTAAATCTTAACGTTGAGTTTTCAATAATGATTATTGAAAACATGGCTTCTGGACAAGTCAAAGTATCCAAGTTCGAAATGTGGTCATATGAGAAAATATGGTAACTTGGAGAGCTATACGCGGTCTATGAGCTCTGGGCGATTACTGATATTATTCACGAGGATACACCATCTCCTATAAGATTGTCTAGGGTATGAATGAGAAACATCTCCTTATTCTATCTTTATTTAAGAGTTCAATTTTAGCTCTTTAGTGGAATGAGTTAAAATTAAAAGATTGGACCTAAGTGAATCATTTGTTGATTGTGATTAGGTTGTGTCTATTGAAGCTTAAATTTAGATAGCCCGCCAAGATCCCCAATCCACACGTATTTGCATGGATCACTTGATATATTCTACCGGGCCGATTTAAGGGTCCATCTAGAATTGTTTTTAATATATCAAGAATATAATATGTCTAATATTTAATTATTGGGCTGCACTATTATATTAATATATTAAAAGGAGACATGTGGGCTTGTTTCTTTTAGTAAGAATGGGTCTGGTTCACATGTGGGCTTTTATTTAAAGTCCAATGGATTAAATGAAATAAGAAAATAATATATGGCCCATTTATATAAGTGGGGCGGCAAGGTGTATATATTAACCTAATATATTATTTTGTTTCATTATTTTAATTAAATAAGAATTAGTTAGTTTATTAATTAATTGTTTAATTATGAAACATATCTTTTTCTGATCAGGAAATATATTTCCTAAAGTTATACTATTGGTAGTAGTATATTAAAAGTAAAAGACTTGTTTGATAAGAAAATAAATAATTAATTTTATTTATTTAATCAAATAAGAAGTCTTTTTATTTAGTCAATAAAAGAATAAAAATATCTATGTGTTGGATTAGGTTTTGAAGTCTAAAGGTTGATGGAAATTAGGGTGCAACACAAACTTCTATTGGTATGTGATTTGCGGCAACCCTAGTCCATTTAGAGGAAGATTTCGGCAATCCTAAATAGAAAAGGAAGCAAAATTTCGGCCACCTATATAATACCACATATAGAATTCGGCCACCATAGTTGATTGAATGATTCAATTTTTCTTCTTCTTCTCAATTCATAGAAAAGGATAATTTTTATTCTACTAAACATAAAAGAGAGAAGAGATTATTCTTTGATAGTACACTGATTGCTTGTTCATCAATAAGCTTGTGTGTACAACATTGAATTAGGTTCACGCGAGTTTCGATCTTTAAATTGAGAACTCAAAAGTGACCGAAATAATCTTTGTCTTCTTTTGATTGTTTTGTGACTAACAAAAGAAAAAGAAAACTTTGTTCATCCATTCTCAGGTTTGCAATTCAAAGAAAAAGGGAGACCACGCTCCTAGGTGATTCACGTACGTGTTCGGGAAGATCTCGCGGTACTGTTCACGATCACTGTTCACGGGGGGGGGGGGGGGGGGGGGGGGGGGGGGGGGGGGTACTATTCACGATCACTGTTCACGCGGGTACTGTTCACGGGCATGGGAAAAGATTTTGCGGATTATCAATCGACGTAAGTCAATCGGATCACGCGTCAAGAGGTATTTAACTCTAACCGTATATATTTGAGTTTAATTAATTAAAAGGTTAAGGTTCAACTTTGAGAAAAATTTTAAAAGCATACGAAATCTATTTTTCGTTTCTTCCGCTGCGTTTTAATATCGATTTTTCCCTACAGATAGAATAAGGAGATGTTTCTCATTCATACCCTAGACAATCTTATAGGAGATGGTGTATCCTCGTGAATAATATCAGTAATCGCCAAGAGCTCATAGGCCGCCTATAGCTCTCCAAGTTACCATATTTCCTCATATGACCACATTTTGAACTTGGATATTTTGACTTGTCCAGAAGCCATGTCTTCAATAATCATTATTGAAAACTCAACGTTGAGATATAATATCCAATACCTCAAAACATCCATATGATGATACTATACTCTCATTTAAAATGGAGCCACGATGTCCATATCTATAAATGAAGTCCTCTATCGATTAACAAATGAATACTACCAAACTATCAAGGATAGACTATGCTATATAATCGTACTCATTGATAGCTCAAATGATAACACTTGCAACCATAAGTCCATCATTTATCTCAGGATTTAGATAGACTCTCCGATTGTCCTGATAATGAAAAGACTTATATCTAGTGACGGTTCTAGATAAAGTATTTCATTGTGATCATGTTCAATGCACCCAGTGCACTAGATTCTCTTACTCGAAAACCTTTCGATGATTTTAGACTCATCATAACTCATTTGATCCCACTCAAATGCTAGTAAAAGAATTCTACAACTTTATCAAGATAGAGGTGCCCAACCTTTAACTTAAGTTGTGAACGTTATTCAAGACTAACTAAAGAATTGTGTCTACCTCACACATATCCGGATGTATGAACAATTCTTCATATCTCATAGTCTTTTGACCTTATGATTATTTACATTGTTATAAATGCTATAAGATTTTGCAGAATCAGAAATCACTTTATTTATATGAAAAGATTGTCAATTACAATATTACACTCTTGCTAATGAGCATAATCCTGACACCACATACATCAGTGTGTATTAGTCCTAAACATTCAGTGGCTCTTGCACCTTTGGTATTGAACGGCCTTTTGGTCATTATACCTTCCAAACAAGATTCACAAGTTGGTAGATCATCAACCTTTAAGTCACTTAAAGGTCTGTCACATACCAATCTTTTAATCCTATTAAGGTTAATGTGACCTAGGCGTAAATGCCAAAGGTAGGTTTCATCTTTTGATAATTTTACTCTTTTATGATTAGGTTCCGTTATTTCTGTGTCTAACGAGTGAGAGATATTTCTATGCAAAAAGAATAGACCGTTTTCCAATGTACCTTCGCAAACAATTTTGTCATTCTTACTAATAATAAAAGTTTTATTAAAAGTAACTGAATATCAAAATTTATTTAAACAAGAAACTGAAATTAAATTCCTCTTGAATTGAGGTACATAATAAACGTCTATTAAATCTAAATGCCTACTAGAATCTAAAATAACTCTAATATCTCCCACTGCACTTGCAGACACTAACGTTCTGTTGCCCAAGCGCAAATTGACTTCATCTTCATTCAGCCTTCTCCTTTCTTGAAACCCCTACAAGGAATAACAAACATGATTAGTGGCTCCAGTGTCTATGATCCAAGAATCAGTAGAATCTGCCAGAAAACATGTTTCAAGATAATTAATATTACCTTCTTCCTTCTTATTCTGGGACTTTGGGCAATCTCTTTTCCAATGTCCCTTTTCACCACAACGGAAGCATTTCCCTTTGATCTTGGTTTCCTTCTTAGTAGGCCCAAGTTTCTTTTTCTTCTGTTGTTTCTTGACCTTCTTACGGGTCTTAACAGTAGCAACTTTACCAACCAAATGAATCTCTTGACCTTTGTTTTTCACAAGGATCTTTTCAGCGCTATGAACATCTTGCATCAGGCCCTGCAAGGTGTATTCCTTTTTGTTCAAGGTGTAGTCCAACTTGAACTGATCAAAGGAATCTGACAGTCAGTTGACTACCATATCAATTTTGGTCTCACCATCAATCTCAGCACCATTTAGTTCAGCAATTTTGAGATGTGCTATGACTTTCATCATGTGATCTTTCACATATTGTTCAGGTTTCATCCTAAGATTCATAAAAGCAGTCACTGCCTCTCTTTTAGTCGTCCTAGACCTCATAGCAAACATTTCCTCTAGAGACATCATTATATTAGCAGCGTACTCCATTCCTTCATGTTGCTGTTGCAACACGTCAGAGATAGTGGCCATAATATAACATTTTGCCACATCATCAGAAGTCTTCCACTACTCATACTCATCTCTTTGCATCACACTAGATTCATTATTAGGAAGGGGTGGTTTAGGAGTAGTCAGAACAAATTTATGTTTTTCACTTTGCAGCAACAACCCAATTTTCCTTTTCCATGTGACATAATTATCTCCAGTTAAGGTGTTATCTTTTAGGATGTTCATAAGTGATGGGGTCATGATTTCTGATTAAAACAAAAACATATATAAGTAAATAATCATGATAAAGCACTTTGAAATATTTATCTTGAATTAAATAAATAATTCAATCGTAAAAATTCAACGGTGATCCGACACCCATAAATCCTATGCCTCCTTTGGGAGTTCGTACTATTTACTAGTTGAACTAGACCCCACCTAATTGTTAACATAACAACCAGCGTTTTCAATTTTAGCCTTGCAATTTTATTAACAAGAACTCTTGGGAGGATATTAATAAAATTACATTGAGTGTGTCACCAAGATATCAACCCTCAATTTTCTCTCACGAGAATCCCTCCTTGGGGAGTAGATTTCGTTTAAGTCAATTGTCTAGTCTATCCTTGTAAGGAAGTATTTTGTTAAATTCCATTTATGGACGCCCCTTGGGGGGATTACCAAAAATAATAAAACTCAACTAACCTTGGAGGCCATAGGCGTTCTAACACACCTTCTCCCACTCAATTATTTAAGGCGTGTGATTAAATTCCAAAGAATGTTTTTACCAAGTTATCTAGATGCCAATTAGATACCTAAATCATTCAATGCATGTTCATACCAAAAGAGATATAAGAGTGGCACTCCTATTCTATATGACATGTTATCATACAATTACAAATATTGTAATATTTATACATAAAAAATAAATAGCCACAATTTTGGTCCATCCTAGAAAAGCATGTAAATTACAATTTTACGGAATACAAAAACTCCTTTCTTGGCGGACAAGACTTCAAGCGACCATCTCGCACACGAAACTCGCGCGCCCAAAGATCACCACAGCAGGCCATGCGCACGCCTAGCCCATGCAAGGGCATGAGCTGCCGCACGGCCAGCCTATGCATAGGTCGCGCGCTGCTGCACCGCAACAAGCGCAGCTGCACGCTTGGTTGCGTGCGCGCTTGTTGTCTCGGTGTGCGCAGGTGCCAAGACGGGTTCCGGATGCTCCAATTTCTTCAAATCTTCGAGTCTTCGAATCTTAAATATATTACAGCTTATTTTATGCAATAAAATCAATAAAATACTGCAGTAATATTTTTTTTTATTAATAAAAAACTGCACACAAAAAAAACTGCAGTATTTTTAATACATTAAAAAAAACTGCACTATTTTATACAACATAAAAAAAAATTAAGCAACTATCAAGAAGGAACTTGTGACGATAATAGGCCACCCTTCTTGTTACAATTCCGAAACAAAAATTACATGGAGAATCTAGGACCAAAATTGAGCAATAACAATTCACTTTATAACAACATATATAAATCCATACATTCGACATGTAATTATATATGCGAATACCTAGAGTGCCATCTCTTTCTAAAACATGCATAATCACAATAAAAAGAAATAGATTCATGTATATATACGTTAATTAATTAAAGGGTACAACCAAGGCTCTGATACCAATTGTAGGGAAAAATTGCTTAAAATCGCAGCGGAAGGCGAAAAAATAATTTTCGTATAGTTTAAAATTTTTCTAAAGATTTGAACCTTAACCCTTTAATTAATTAAACACAAATATACGGTTAGAGTTAAATACCTCTTGTCGCGTGATCCGATTGACTTACGTCGATGGTAATCCGCAAGATCTTCAATCCTAGCACGTACGTGAATCACCTAGGAGCGTGGTCTACCTTTTTTCTTTGAATTGCTTACCTGAGAATGGATGTATGGAACTTCTGATCCTGATCTTCAATCCCAAAACACCAAGAGCCTAGAAAAATAGTTCAAGTAACTTTTGAATTCACAATCGATATGATTGGAACTCGTGTAACCCTAAATCGAAAGTGTGCACAAAACCTTTTGATGTTAAAGGCTTGCAAGTGCACTATCGAATGAGAACTTATTTTTCTTTTTCTCTCTTGGCCGAAATTCTATGTGTATTGAGTAAGATTTTTATTTTTCAAAGCAAACAAAAAACCCTCTCACTCAAGCTTCTTGGTGGCCGAAATTTATCAATATTTATATATATAAGGTGACCGAAATTTCTCCATCTCAAAATAGGGTTGGCCGAATTCTTTGTGTAGGAAATCTAGGGTTGGCCAATTTCCTTACTTGAAAAGGAATTGTGCTTTTCCCTAATTCCTATCAATTTAAGAATCCTAACCCTTATAGGACTAGGGTGGCCGAATTCTTTGTGTGGTATGGAGTGTATGTGGACTTAATCCTTACCACATTAGGACTCCTATCACTTAAAAGAATTCTAACCCTAATCCAACACATAGTATTTTATTTACTGATCAGGAAAATATTTTGATTTAAACTATTAATTAATTAAATAATTAATTAATTTCCATTTAATCAAAACAATAAAATAAAATAATATCTTGGGCTATTTTATTAGCCTTGCCGCCCACACCATATATATATGGGTCTAATATTATTTTTCTTATTTTATTTAATCCATTAGACTTTAAATAAAAGTCCACATGTGAACCAGACTTATTCTTACTAAATAAAACAAGCCCACATGTCTCCTTTTAATATATTAATTTAATAGTGCAGCCCATTAAATAAATAATAGACATATTATATTCTTAATATATTAAATGCAATTCTAGATGGACCCATAAATTGGTCCGGTAGAATATATCAAGTGATCCGTGCAAGTACGTGTGGATTGTGGATCTTGGCGGGCTATCTAAACTTAAGCGTCAATAGACATAACCTCATCATAACTCATTTGATCCCACTCAAATGCTAGTAAAAGAATTCTACAACTTTATCAAGATAGAGGTGTCCAACCTTTAACTTAAGTTGTGAACGTTATTCAAGACTAACTAAAGAATTGTGTCTACCTCACACATATCTGGATGTATGAACAATTCTTCATATCTCATAGTCTTTTGACCTTATGATTATTTACCTAACAATTAAAATAATAAATGCTATAAGTATTTGTAAAAATCAGAAAACACTTTATGAATATGAAAAGATTGTCAATTACAATATTACACTCTTGCTATTGAGCACAATCATAACAGTAACATCAAATTGCACTGGCATGTAACTTTAAATTGCACTGCCATGTAACTTCTAGCTTGTAAAAATACTAGAATTTTTTTTCAGTACAAATGTCTTTCAACTGTGACTAACTGGTATATAACATCAAATCGCACTGGCATGTAACTTCAAATTGCACTGGCATGTAACTTTTAGCATGTAAAAATACAATACTTTGTTTTCTGTACAAGTGTCTTTAGGCTGTGACTAACTGGCATGTAACATCAAATTGCACTAGCAGGTAACTTCAAATTGCACTAGCATATAACATCTAGCAAGTAAAAATACTGGAATTTGTTTTCCGCACAAGTGTCTTTCAACTGTGACTAACTAGTATGTAACATCAAATTGCCATGACATGTAACTTCAAATAGCACTGGCATTTAACTTCTAGCATGTAAAAATACTGGATTTTGTTTGGAATACAAGTGTCTTTCAACTTTGACTAACTGGCCTGTAACATCAAATTGCACTCGCAGGTAACTTAAATTTAATTGGCATGTAACTTCTAGCATGTAAAAATACTGGAATTTGTTTTCCGTACAAGTGTCTTTCAACTGTTACTTACTGGCCTGTAACATCAAATTGCACTGGCAGGTAACTTCAAATTGCACTAGCATGTAACTTATAGCATGTAAAAATATTAGAATTTGTATTTTGTACAAGGGTCTTTCAACTATGACTAATTGGAATGTAACATCAAATTACATTGGCATATAACTTCAAATTGCACTGGCATGTAACTTCTAGCATGTAAAATTGTTGGACTTTGTTTTTAGTACAAATTTCTTTCAACTCTGACTAACTGGCATGCAACATCAAATTGCACTGGAAGGTAAATTCGAATTGCAATAGCATGTATAAATACTGGAATTTGTTTTCAGTACAAGTGTCTTTCAACTGTGACTAACTGGCATGTAGCATCAAATTGCACTGGTATATGACTTTAAATTACAATGTCATGTAACTTCTAGCATGTAAAAATATTGGAATTTGTATTCAGTACAAGTGTCTTTCAACTGTAACTAACTGGCAAGTAATATCAAATTACAATAGAATGTAACTTCAAATAGCACAGGCGTGTAACTTCTAGCATATAAAATTACTGGAATTTATTTTCAGTACAAGTGTCTTTCAACTATTACTAACTGGCATGTAATATCAAATGGCAATGGCAGATAACTTCAAATTGCACTAGCATGTAACTTCTAGCAGGTAAAAATAATGGAATTTGTTTTCAGTACAAGTGTCTTTCAACTGTGACTAACTGGTATGTAACATCAAATTGCACCGGCATGTAACTTTAAATTGCACTGGCAAGTAAATTTTAGCATGTAAAAATGATAGTCTTTGTTTTCAGTACAAGTGTCTTTCAGCTGTGACTAACTGGCATGTAACATCAAATTGCACTGGCAGGTAACTTCAAATTTCACTGGCTTGTAACTTCTAGCGTATAAAAATACTGGAATTTGTTTTTAGTATAAATGTCTTTCAACTGTGACTAACTGGTATGTAACATCAAATTGCACTGGCATATAACTTCAAATTGCACTAGCATATAACATATAGCAAGTAAAAATACTGGAATTTGTTTCCCGCACAAGTGTCTTTCAACTGTGACTAACTAGTATGTAACATCATATTTTGCATGGCATGTAACTTTAAATTGCACTGGCAAGTAACTTCTAGCATGTAAAAGTAATAGATTTTGTTTTCAGTACAAGTGTCTTTAAGCTGTGACTAACTGGCATGTAACATCAAATTGCAATGGCAGGTAACTTCAAATTGCACTAGCATGTAAGTTCCAGCATGTAAAAAGTCTTTCAACTGTGAATAACTGGTATGTAACATTAAATTGCACTGGCATGTAACTTATAGCATGTAAAAATACTAGAATTTGTTTTCAGTACAAGTTTCTTTCAACTGTGACTAACTGGTTTGTAACATCAAATTGCACTGGCATGTAACTTCAAATTGCACTGGCAAGTAACTTCTAGCATGTAAAAATAATAGACTTTGTTTTCAGTAAAGGTGTCTTTCAATTGTGACTAACTGGTATGTAACATCAAATTGCATTGGCATGTAACTTCAAATTGCACTGGCATGTAACTTCTAGCATGTAAAAATACTATTCATTGTTTTCTGCACAAGTTTCTTTCTGCTGTCACTAACTGGCATGTAACATCAAATTGCACTAGCTAGTAACTTCAAGTTGCACTAGCATGTAACCTGTGGCATGTAAAAATACTGGAATTTGTTTTTAGTAAAAGTTTCTTTCAACTGTGACTAACTGGCATGTAGAATCAAATTGAACTGGGATGTAACATCAAATTGCACTGGCATGTAAGTTCTAGCATGTAGAAATACTGAACTTTGTTTTCAGTACAAGTGTCTTTCAACTGTGACTAACTGGCATGTAACATCGAATTGCACTAACATGGAACTTCAAATTGCACTAGCATGTAACTTCTAATTGTTCTAGCATGTAACTTCTAGTATGTAAGAATACTAGAATTTCTTTTCAGTGCAAGTGTCTTTCAACTATGACTAACTGGTATGTAACATCAAATTGCATTGGCATGTAACTTCAAATTGCACTGGCATGTAACTTCTAGCATGTAAAAATACTATTCATTGTTTTTTGCACAAGTTTCTTTCTGCTGTCACTAACTGGCATGTAACATCAAATTGCACTAGCTAGTAACTTCAAGTTGCACTAGCATGTAACCTGTGGCATGTAAAAATACTGGAATTTGTTTTTAGTAAAAGTTTCTTTTAACTGTGACTAACTGGCATGTAGAATCAAATTGAACTGGGATGTAACATCAAATTGCACTGGCATGTAAGTTCTAGCATGTAGAAATACTGAACTTTGTTTTCAGTACAAGTGTCTTTCAACTGTGACTAACTGGCATGTAACATCGAATTGCACTAACATGTAACTTCAAATTGCACTAGCATGTAACTTAAAATTGCACTAGCTTGTAACTTCTAGTATGTAAAAATACTAGAAATTCTTTTCAGTGCAAGTGTCTTTCAACTGTGACAAACTGGCATGTAACATCAATTTGCACCGGCAGGTAATTTCAAATTGCACTAGCATGTAATTTCTAGCAAGTAAATGTATTGGATTTTGTTTTAAGTACAAGTGTTTTTCAACTATGACTAAATGGTATGTAACATCAATTTGCACTGGCATGTAACTTCTAGCATGTAAAAATACTAGACTTTGTTTTCAGTACAAGTGTCTTTCAGCTGTGACTAAGTTGCATTTAACATCAAATTGCACTGGCAGGTAACTTCATATTGCATTAGCATATAACTTATGGCAAGTAAAAATACTGGAATTTGTTTTCCGCACAAGTGTCTTTCGACTGTGACTAACTAGTATGTAACATCAAATTGCACTGGCAAGTAACTTCTAGCATGTAAAAATAATAGACTTTGTTCTCAGTACAAGTGTCTTTAAGCTTTGACTAATTGGCATGTAACATCAAATTGCACTGGCAGGTAACTTCAAATTGCACTAGCATGTAACTTCCAGCATGTAAAAATACTAGAATTTGTTTTCATTACAAGTGTCTTTCAACTGTGACTAAGTGGTATATAACATCAAATAGCACTGGCATGTAACTTCAAATTGCACTGGCATGTAACTTCTAGCATGTAAAAATACAGGAATTTGTATTCAGTACAAGTGTCTTTCAACTGTGCTAACTGGCAAGTAACATCAAATTACAATAGCATGTAACTTAAAATAGCACTGGCATTTAACTTCTACCATGTAAAAATACTGGAATTTGTTTTCAGTACTAGTGTCTTTCAACTAAGACTAACTGGCCTGTAACATCAAATTGCACTAGCAGGTAACTTTAAATTGAATTGGCATGTAACTTCTAGCATGTAAAAATACTAGAATTTGTTTTCCGTACAAGTGTCTTTCAGCCGTGACCACTGGCATGTAACATTAAATTGCATTGACAGGTAACTTCAAATTTCACTGGCATGTAACTTCTAGCATGTAAAAATACTGGAATTTGTTTTCAGTAGAAATGTCTTTCAACTGTGACTAACTGGTATATAACATCAAATTGCACTGGCATGTAACATCAAATTGCACTAGCATGTAACTTCTAGCATGTAAAAATAATTGACTTTGTTTTCAGTACAAGTGTCTTTAAGCTGTGACTAACTGGCATGTAACATCAAACTGCACTGACAGCTAACTTCAAATTGCACTAGCATTTAACTTCTAGCATGTAAAAATACTAGAATTTGTTTTCAGTACAAGTGTCTTTCAACTGCGACTAACTGGTATGTAACATCAAATTGCACTGGCATGTAACTTCGAATTGCACTGGCACGTAACTTCTAGCATGTAAAAATAATAGACTTTGTTTTCAGTACAAGTGGCTTTCAGCCGTGACTAACTGGCATGTAACATCAAATTGCACTTGCAGGTAACTTCAAATTTCACTGGCATGTAACTTCTAGCATGTAAAAATAATGGAATTTTTTTTCAGTAGAAATGTCTTTCAAATGTGACGAACTGGTATATAACATCAAATTGCACTGGCATGTAACTTCAAATTGCACTAGCAAGTAACTTCTAGCATGTAAAAATAATAGACTTTGTTTTCAGTACAAGTGTCTTTAAGCTGTGACTAACTGGCATGTAACATCAAATAGCACTAGCAGGTAACTTCAAATTGCACTAGCATGTAACTTCTAGCATGAAAAAATACTAGAATTTGTTTTCAGTACAAGTGTCTTTCAACTGCGACTAACTGGTATGTAACATCAAATTGCCATGGCATGTAACTTCAAATTGCACTAGCAAGTAACTTCTAGCATGTAAAAATAATAGACTTTGTTTTCAGTACAAGTGTCTTTAAGCTGTGACTAACTAGCATGTAACATCAAATTGCACTGGCAGGTAATTTCAAATTGCACTAGCATGTAAAAATACTAGAATTTGTTTTCAGTACAAATGTCTTTCAACTGTGACTAACTGGTATATAACATCAAATTGCACTGGCATGTAACTTCAAATTGCACTAGCAAGTAACTCCTAGCATGTAAAAATAATTGACTTTGTTTTCAGTACAAGTGTCCTTAAGTTGTGACTAACTGGCATGTAACATCAAATAGCACTGACAGGTAACTTCAAATTGCACTAGCATTTAACTTCTAGCATGTAAAAATACTAGAATTTGTTTTCAGTACAAGTGTCTTTCAACTGCGACTAACTGGTATGTAACATCAAATTGCACTGGAATGTAACTTCGAATTGCAATGGCATGTAACTTCTAGCATGTAAAAATAATAGACTTTGTTTTCAGTACAAGTGGCTTTCAGCCGTGACTAACTGGCATGTAACATCAAATTGCACTGGCAGGTAACTTCAAATTTCACTGGCATGTAACTTCTAGGATGTAAAAATAATGGAATTTGTATTCAGTACAAGTGTCTTTCAACTTTGACTAACTGGTATATAACATCAAATTGCACTGGCATGTAACTTCAAGTTGCACTAGCAAGTAACTTCTAGCATGTAAAAATAATAGACTTTGTTTTCAGTACAAGTGTCTTTAAGCTGTGACTAACTGGCATGTAACATCAAATAACACTACCAGGTAACTTCAAATTGCACTATCATGTAACTTCTAGCATGAAAAAAATACTAGAATTTGTTTTCAGTACAAGTGTCTTTCAACTGCGACTAACTGGTATGTAACATCAAATTGCCATGGCATGTAACTTCAAATTGCACTAGCAAGTAACTTATAGCATGTAAAAATAATAGACTTTGTTTTCAGTACAAGTGTCTTTAAGCTGTGACTAACTAGCATGTAACATCAAATTGCACTGGGAGGTAATTTCAAATTGCACTAGCATGTAACTTCTAGCATGTAAAAATACTAGAATTTGTTTTCAGTACAAGTGTCTTTCAACTACGACTAACTGGTATGTAACATCAAATTGCACTGGCATGTAACTTCGAATTGCACTGGCATGTAACTTCTACCATGTAAAAATACTGGAATTTGTATTCAGTACAAGTGTTTTTCAACTGTGCTAACTGGCAAGTAAAATCAAATTACAATAGCATGTAACTTAAAGTAGCACTGGCATTTAACTTCTAGCATGTAAAAATACTGGAATTTGTATTCAGTACAAGTGTCTTTCAACTGTGCTAACTGGCTAGTAACATCAAATTACAATAGCATGTAACTTCAAATAGCACTGGCATTTAACTTCTAGCATGTAAAAATACTGGAATTTGTTGTCATTACAAGTGTCTTTCAACTATGACCAACTGGCCTGTAACATCAAATTGCACTAGCAGGTAACTTTAAATTTAATTGGCTTGTAACTTCTAGCATGTAAAAATACTGGAATTTGTTTTCCGTACAAGTGTCTTTCAACAGTGACTAACTGGCCAGTAACATCAAATTGCAATGGCAGGTAACCTCAAATTGCACTAGCATGTAACTTCTAGCATGTAAAAATACTATAATTTGATTTCAGTACAAGTGTCTTTCAACTGTGACTAACTGGCATGTAACTTCAAATTGCACTGGCAAGTAACTTCAAATTGCACTGGCAAGTAACTTCTAGCATGTAAAAATAATATACTTTGTTTTCAATACAAGTGTCTTTAACCTGTGACTAACTGGCATGTAACATCAAATTGCACTGGCAGGTAACTTGAAATTGCACTAGCATGTAACTTCTAGCATGTAAAAAAACTAGAATTTGTTTTCAGTACAAGTGTCTTTCAACTGTGACTAACTGGTATGAAACAACAAATTGCACTGGCAGGTAACTTCAAATTGCAATGGCAAGTAACTTCTATCATGTAAAAATAATAGACTTTGTTTTCAGTACAAGTGTCTTTAAGTTGTGACTAATAGGCATTTAACATCAAATTGCATTGGCAGGTAACTTAAAATTGCACTAGCATGTAACTTTTAGCATGTAAAAATACTAGAATTTGATTTCAGTACAAGTGTCTTTCAACTGTGACTAACTGGTATGTAACATCAAATTGCACTGGCATGTAACTTCAAATTGCACTGGCAAGTAACTTCTAGCATGTAAAAAAAAATACTTTGTTTTCAGTACAAGTGTCTTTAACCTATGACTAACTGGCATGTAACATCAAATTGCACTGGCAGGTAACTTCAATTTGCACTAGCATGTAACTTCTAGCATGTAAAAAAACTAGAATTTGATTTCAGTACAAGTGTATTTCATTTGTGACTAACTTGTTTGTAACATCAAATTGCACTGGCATGTAACTTCAAATTGCATTGGCAAGTAACTTCTAGCATGTAAAAATAGTAGACTTTGTTTTCAGTACAAGTGTCTTTAAGCTATGAGTAATAGGCATTTAACTTCAAATTGCACTGGCAGGTAACTTCAAATTGCACTAGCATATAACTTATAGCAAGTAAAAATACTGGAATTTGTTTTCCGCACAAGTATTTTTCAACTATGACTAACTAGTATGTAACATCAAATTGCCGTGGCATGTAACTTCAAATTGCACTGACAAGTAACTTCTAGCATGTAAAAATAATAGACTTTGTTTTCAATACAAGTGTCTTTAAGCTTTGACTAACTGTCATGTAACATCAAACTGCACTGGCAGGTAACTTCAAATTGCACTAGCATGTAACTTCTAGCATGTAAAAATACTGGAATTTGTTTTCAGTACAAGTGTCTTTCAACTTTGACTAAGTGGTATGTAACATCAAATTGCACTGGCATGTAACTTCAAATAGCACTGGCATGTAACTTCTAGCATGTAAAAGTACTGGAATTTGTATTCATTACAAGTGTCTTTCAACTGTGCTAACTGGCAAGTAACATCAAATTACAAAAGCATGTAACTTAAAATAGCACTGGCATTTAACTTCTAGCATGTAAAAATACTAGAATTTGTTTTCAGTACAAGTGTCTTTCAACTGTGACTAACTGGTATGTAACATCAAATTGCACAGGCATGTAACTTAAAATAGCACTGGCATTTAACTTCTAGCATGTAAAAATACTAGAATTTGTTTTCAGTACAAGTTTCTTTCAACTATGACTAACTGGCATGTAACATCAAATTACACTGGCAGGTAACTTTAAAATGAATTGGCATGTAACTTCTAGCACGTGAAAATACTGGAATTTGTTTTCCGTACAAGTGTCTTTCAGCCGTGACTAACTGGCATGTAAGATCAAATTGCACTGGCAGGTAACTTCAAATTTCACTGGCATGTAACTTCTAGCATGTAAAAATACTAGAATTTGTTTTCAGTACAAATGTCTTTCAACTGTGACTAACTGGTATATAACATCAAATTGCACTGACATGTAACTTGAAATTGCACTGGCATGTAACTTTTAGCATGTAAAAATACTATACTTTATTTTCTGTACAAGTGTATTAAGCTGTGACTAACTGGCATGTAACATCAAATTGCACTAGCAGGTAACTTCAAATTTCACAAGCATGTAACCTCTGGCATGTAAAAATACTGGAATTTATTTTCAGTACATGTGTCTTTCAGCTGTGACTAACTGGCATGTAACATCAAATTGCACTGGCAGGTTACTTCAAATTTCACTAGCATATAACATCTAGCAAGTAAAAATACTGGATTTCGTTTTCCGCACAAGTGTCTGTCAACTTTGACTAACTGGTATGTTACATCAAATTGCCATGGCATGTAACTTCAAATTGTACTAGCAAGTAACTTCTAGCATGTAAAAATAATAGACTTTGTTTTCAGTACAAGTGTCTTTAAGTTGTGACTAACTGGCATGTAACATCAAGTTGCACTGGCAGGTAACTTCAAATTGCACTAGCATGTAACTTCTAGCATGTAAAAATACTAGAATTTGTTTTCAGTACAAGTGTCTTTCAACTGCGACTAACTGGTATGTAACATCAAATTGCACTGGCATGTAACTTCTACCATGTAAAAATATTGGAATTTTTATTCAGTACAAGTGTCTTTCAACTGTGCTAACTGGCAAGTAAAACAAATTACAATAGCATGTAACTCAAAATAGCACTGGCATTTAACTTCTAGCATGTAAAAATACTGGAATTTGTTTTCAGTACAAGTGTATTTCAACTATGACTAACTGGCCTGTAACATCAAATTGCACTGGCAGGTAACTTTAAAATGAATTGGCATGTAACTTCTAGCATGTAAAAATATTGGAATTTGTTTTCCGTACAAGTGTCTTTCAGCTGTGACTAACTGGCCTGTAATATCAAATTGCACTGGCAGGTAACTTCAAATTGTACTAGCATGTAACTTCTAGCATGTAAAAATACTAGAATTTGTTTTTAGTACAAGTGTCTTTCAACTGTGACTAACTGGTATGTAACATCAAATTGCACTAGCATGTAACTTCAAATTGCACTGGCAAGTAACTTCAAGCATGTAAAAATAATAGACTTTGTTTTCAGTACAAGTGTCTTTAAGCTGTGACTAATTGGCATGTAACATCAAATTGCTATGGCAGGTAACTTCAAATTGCACTAGCATGTAACTTCTAGAATGTAAAAATACTAGAATTTGTTTTCAGTACAAGTGTCTTTCAACTGTGACTAACTGGTATGTAACATCAAATTGCACTGGTCTGTAACTTCAAATTGCACTGGCAAGTACCTTCTAGCATGTAAAAATAATAGACATTGTTTTCAGTACATGTGTCTTTCAATTGTGACTAACTGGTATGTAACATCAAATTGCATTGGCACAAATTGCACTGGCATGTAACTTCTAGCATGTAAAAATACTATACATTATTTTCTGCACATGTTTCTTTCTGCTGTCACTAACTGGCATGTAACATCAAATTGCACTAGCTGGTAACTTCAAGTTGCACTAGCATGTAACCTCTGGCATGTAAAAATACTGGAATTTATTTTTAGTAAAAGTGTCTTTCAACTGTGACTAACTGGCATGTAGAATCAAATTGAACTGGGATGTAACATCAAATTACACTAGCATGTAAGTTCTAGCATGTAGAAATACTGAACTTTGTTTTCAGTACAAGTGTCTTTCAACTGTGACTAACTTGCATGTAACATCGAATTGCACTAACATGTAACTTCAAATTGCACTAGCATGTAACTTCAAATTGCTCGAGCATGTAATTTCTAGTATGTAAAAATACTAGAATTTCATTTCAGTGCAAGTGTCTTTCAACTGTGACTAACTAGTATGTAACATCAAATTGCATTGGAATGTAACTTCAAATTGCACTGGAATGTAACTTCTAGCATGTAAAAATACTATTCATTGTTTTTTGCACAAGTTTCTTTCTGCTGTCACTAACTGGCATGTAACATCAAACTGCACTAGCTAGTAACTTCAAGTTGCATTAGCATGTAACCTCTGGCATGTAAAAATACTGGAATTTATTTTTAGTAAAAGTGTCTTTCAACTGTGACTAACTGGCATTTAGAATCAAATTGAACTGGGATGTAGCATCAAATTGCACTGGCATGTAAGTTCTAGCATGTAGAAATACTGAACTTTGTTTTCAGTACAAGTGTCTTTCAACTGTGACTAACTGCCATTTAACATCGAATTGCACTAACATGTAACTTCAAATTGCACTAGCATGTAACTTCAAATTGCACTAGCTTGTAACTTCTAGTATGTAAAAATACTAGAATTTCTTTTCAGTGCAAGTGTCTTTCAACTTTGACAAACTGGCATGTAACATCAATTTGCACCGGCAGGTAACTTCAAATTGCACTAGCATGTAATTTCTAGCATGTAAATGTATTGGATTTTGTTTTAAGTACAAGTGTCTTTCAACTGTGACTAAATGGTATGTAACATCAAATTGCACTAGCATGTAACTTCTAGCATGTAAAAATACTGGAATTTGTTTTCCGCACAAGTGTCTTTCAACTGTGACTAACTAGTATGTAACATCAAATTGCCATGGCATGTAACTTCAAATTGCACTGGCAAGTAACTTCTAGCATGTAAAATTAATAGACTTTGTATTCAGTACAAGTGTCTTTAAGCTTTGACTAACTGGCATGTAACATCAAATTGCACTGGCAGGTAACTTCAAATTACACTAGCATGTAACTTCCAGCATGTAAAAATACTAGAATTTGTTTTCAGTACAAGTGTCTTTCAACTGTGACTAACTGGTATGTAACATCAAATTTCACTGGCATGTAACTTCAAATTGCACTGGCAGGTAACTTCTACCATGTAAATGTTAGGATTATGCTCAATGGCAAGAGTGTAATATTGTAATTGACAATCTTCTCATATTAATAAAGTGAATTCTGATTCTTACAATTACTTATAGCATTTATTATTATAATTGTCAAGGTAAATAATTATAAGGTCAAAAGACTATGAGACATGAAGAATTGTTCATACATCCGGATATGTATGAGGTAGACACAATTCTTTAGTTAGTCTTGAATAACGTTCACAACTTAAGTTAAAGGTTGGGCACCTCTATCTTGTTAAAGTTGTAGAATTCTTTTACTATCATTTGAGTGGGATCAAATGAATATGATGAGTCTAAAATCATCGAAAGGTTTTCAAGTAAACGAATCTAGTGCACTAGATGCATTGAACTGGATCACAATGAAATACTTTATCTAGAACCGTCACTAGATATAAGTCTTTTCATTAAAGAGGACATTCGGAGAGTCTATCTTAATCCTGAGATAAATGATGGACTTATGGTTGCAAGTGTTATCATTAGAGCTATCAATGAGTACGATTATATAGCATAGTCTATCCTCGATAGTTTGGTGGTATACATTTGTTAATCGATAGAGGACTTCATTTATAGATATGGACATCGTGGCTCAATTTATTAAATGAGAGTATAATATCATCATATGGATGTTTTGAGGTATTGGATATTAAATCTCAACATTGAGTTTTCAATAATGATTATTGAAAACATGGCTTCTGGACAAGTCAAAGTATCCAAGATCCGCCAAGATCCCCAATCCACACGTATTTACATGGATCACTTGATATATTCTACCGGGCCGATTTAAGGGTCCATCTAGAATTGTTTTTAATATATCAAGAATATAATATGTCTATTATTTAATTAATGGGCTGCACTATTATATTAATATATTAAAAGGAGACATGTGGGCTTGTTTCTTTTAGTAAGAATGGGTCTGGTTCACATGTGGGCGTTTATTTAAAGTCCAATGGATTAAATGAAATAAGAAAATAATATATGGCCCATTTATATAAGTGGGGCGGCAAGGTGTATATATTAACCTAATATATTATTTTGTTTCATTGTTTTAATTAAATAAGAATTAGTTAATTTATTAATTAATTGTTTAATTAAGAAACAAATCTTTTTCGGATCAGGAAATATATTTCCTAAAGTTATACTATTGGTAGTAGTATATTAAAAGTAAAAGACTTGTTTGATAAGAAAATAAATAATTAATTTTATTTATTTAATCAAATAAGAAGTCTTTTTATTTAGTCAATAAAAGAATAAAAATATCTATGAGTTGGATTAGGTTTTGTAGTCTAAAGGTTGATGGAAATTAGGGTGCAACACAAACTCTTTTTGGTATGTGATTTGCGGCAACCCTAGTCCATTTAGAGGAAGATTTCGGCAATCCTAAATAGAAGAGGAAGCAGAATTCGGCCACCATAGTTGATTGAATGATTCAATTTTTCTTCTTCTTCTCAATTCATAGAAAAGGATAATTTTTATTCTACTAAACATAAAAGAGAGAAGAGATTATTCTTTGATAGTACACTGATTGCTTGTTCATCAATAAGCTTGTGTGTACAACATCGAATTAGGTTCACGCGAGTTTCGATCATTAGATTGAGAACTCAAAAGTGACCGGAATAATTTTTGTCTTCTTTTGATTGTTTTGTGACTAACAAAAGAAAAAGAAAACTTTGTTCATCCATTCTCAGGTTTGCAATTCAAAGAAAAAGGGATACCACGCTCCTAGGTGATTCACGTACGTGTTCGGATTGGAAGATCTCGCGGTCTTGTTCACGATCACTGTTCACGGGGGTACTGTTCACGCAGGGGGGGTGGGGGGTTACTGTTCACGATCACTGTTCACGTGGGTACTGTTCACGGGCATCGGAAGAGATTTTGCGGATTACCAATCGACGTAAGTCAATCGGATCACGCGTCAAGAGGTATTTAACTCTAACCGTATATATTTGAGTTTAATTAATTAAAAGGTTAAGGTTCAACTTTGAGAAAAATTTTAAAACCATACGAAATCTATTTTTCGTTTCTTCCGCTGCGTTTTATATCGATTTTTCCCTACAATTGGTATCAGAGCCTTGGTTGTACCTTTTAATTAACTAACGTATATATACGTGAATCTATTACTTTTTTATTGTGATTATACATGTTTTAGAAAGAGATGGCACTCTAGGTATTCGCATATATAATTACATGTTGAATGTATGGATTTATATATGTTTTATAAAGTGAATTGTTATTGCTCGATTTTGGTCCTAGAATTTCAATGTAATTTTTGTTTCGGATTTGTAACAAGAAGGGTGGTCTATTATCGCCATAATTCCTTTTTTGTAGTTGCTAGGGTTTTATTTTTTTTGTATGTAAAATAAGTGCATTATTTTTTTGTAATCAGGTGCAGTATTTTTTTTGTAAATCTTACTGCAGTAAAATAAAAAAAATAAAAAAATTTGCTACAGTAATTTATTCTTAATATGATGTAATGTATTCGGGTATTGAAAATTCGAAGACATGAAGAAAAACGAAGCAACCGGAACCGAGAACGAGCACCGTGCGCACCCTAGGACTGGATTGGGCTGCGCATGGCAAGCCAAATCCTTGGTTGGCTGCGCACGGCAGCCTTGTGTGGCCTTATGGGCTGCGCAAGGCAGCCCCTTTGTGGGGTTGTGGGCTGTGCACGTCCATGGGAGGAGGCCGAGGGATGAGTGTATGGTTGATGGCCACCTGAAGATCTTGCATTCCTAACAATTGTAATTTACTTGCTTTTCTAGGATGGGCCAAAATTGTTGCTATTTAATTTTTGCTTAAATATTACAATATTTGTTGTATTATGATAACATGACATTTTAGAATAGGAGTGCCACTCATATATCTCTTTTGGTATGAACATGCATTGAATGATTTAGGTATCTAATTGGCATCTAGATAACTTGGTAAAAATCATTCTTTGGGATTTAATCACATGCCTTAAATAATTGAGTAAGAGAAGGTGTGCAAGAACGCCTATGGCCTCCAAGACTAGTTGAGTTTTATTATTTTTGGTAATCCTCCCAAGGGGCGTCCATAAATGGAATTTAACAATATACTTCCTTACAAGGATAGACTAGACAATTGACTTAAACGAAATCTACTCCCCAATGAGGGATTTTCGTGAGAGAAAATTGAGGGTCGATATCTTGGTAACACACTCAATGTAATTTTATTAATATCCTCCCAAGAGTTCTTGTTAATAAAAATTACAAGGCTAAAATTAAAAACGCTGGTTGTTATGTTAACAATTAGGTGGGACCTAGTCTAACTAGTAAATAGTGCGAACTCCCAAAGGAGGCGTAATATTTATGGGTGTTGGATCACCGTTGAATTTTTATGATTGAATTATTTATTTTAATTCAAGATAAATTTTTAAAAGTGTTATTATGATGATTATTTACTTATATATGTTTTTGTTTTAATCAGAAATCATGACCTCATCACTTATGAACATCCTGAAAGATAACACCTTAACTGGAGATAACTACGTAACATGGAAAAGGAAAATTAGGTTGTTGCTGCAAAGTGAAAATCATAAGTTTGTTCTGACCACTCCTAAACCACCCCTTCCTAATAATGAATCTTATGTGATGCAAAGAGATGAGTATGAGCAGTGGAAGACTTCTGATGATATGACAAAATGTTACATTATGGCCACTATCTCCGACGTGTTGCAACAGCAACATGAAGGAATGAAGTCCGCTGCTGATAAAATGATGTCTCTAGAGGAAATGTTTGCTATGAGGTCTAGGACGACTAACAGAGAGGCAGTGACTGCTTTTATGAATCTTAGGATGAAACCTGGACAATCTGTGAAAGATCATATGATGAAAGTCATAGCACATCTCAATAGTGCTGAACTACATGGTGCTGAGATTGATGGTGAGACCAAAATTGATATGGTAGTTAACTCACTGTCAGATTCCTTTGATCAATTCAAGTTGGACTACACCTTGAACAAAAAGGAATACACCTGGCAGGGCCTGATGCAAGATGTTCAAAGCACTGAAAAGATCCTTGTGAAAAATAAAGGTCAAGAGATTCATTTGGTTGGTAAAGTTGCTACTGTTAAGACCCGTAAGAAGGTCAAGAAACAACAGAAGAAAAAGCAACTTGGGCCTACCAAGAAGGAAACCAAGAAAGTAACCAAAATCAAAGGGAAAGGCTTCCTTTGTGGTGAAAAGGGACACTGGAAAAGAGATTGCCCAAAGTCCCAAAAAAAGAAGGAAGAAGGTAATGTTAATTATCTAGAAACATATTTTCTGGCAGATTCTATTGATTCTTGGATCATAGACTCTGGAGCCACTAATCATGTTTGTTATTCCTTGCAAGGGTTTCAGGAAAAAAGAAGGTTGAATGAAGATGAAGTCAATTTACGCTTGGGAAACAGAACGTTAGTGTCTGCAAGTGCAGTGGGAGATATTAGAGTTATTTTAGATTCTACTAGGCATTTAGATTTAATAGACGTTTATTATGTACCTCAATTCAAGAGGAATTTAGATTCAGTTTCTTGTTTAAATAAGTTTGGATATTCGGTTACTTTTAATAAAAATTTTATTATTAGTAAGAATGACAAAGTTGTTTGCAAAGGTACATTGGAAAATGGTTTATTCTTTTTGCATAGAAATATCTCTCACTCGTTAGACACAGAAATAACGGAACCTAATCAAAAAAGAGTAAAATTATCAAAAGATGAAACCTATCTTTGGCATTTAGGCCTAGGTCACATTAACCTTAATAGGATTAAAAGATTGGTAAGTGACGGACCTTTAAGTGACTTAAAGGTTGATGATCTACCAACTTGTGAATCTTGTTTGGAAGGTAAAATGACCAAAAGGCCGTTCAATACCAAAGGTGCAAGAGCCACTGAATGTTTAGGACTAGTACACACTGATGTATGTGGTCCTATGAGCATTCAAGCTAGAGGTGGATATGAGTACTTCATCACCTTCACAGATGATTACTCAAGATTTGGTTACGTGTATCTCATGAGACATAATTCGGATGCATTTGATATGTTCAAAGCATTCAAAGCTGAAGTAGAAAATCAGCTTGAGAAACATATAAAAATCTTGAGATCTGATCGTGGTGGAGAATATTTATCTGGAGAGTTTCAGCAATATCTTATTGATAATAGGATAGTTTCTCAGCTTTCTACACCAGGTACACCTCAACAAAATGGGGTAGCAGAAAGGAGAAATAAGACTCTTTTAGAGATGGTTAGATCAATGTTGAGTTATTCAACACTTCCTATTTCTTTTTGGGGATATGCTCTACAAACTGCAATATATATTCTAAACGATGTACCATCTAAATCTATCCCTAAAACCCCACATGAATTGTGGACTGGGCGAAAGCCTATTTTACAACACATGAGGATATTTGGTTGTCCTGCACATGTGTTGAAAGGAAAGACAAAAAAGATGGAGTCCCGTTTGGAAACATGTATATTTGTGGGGTATCCAAAAGAAACTAAAGGATATTATTTCCATAGTCCTTCTGATTTAAAAATATTCGTTTCAACAAATGCTTTATTTCTATAAAAGGACTATATGAATAATTTTGTTCCCAAAAGTAGAATTGTTCTGAATGAGATGTCAGGAGATACAATTCCACAAGAGGTTTCACAACCCAGCCCAATTGTAAGTTCCACTCCAACACAAGATCAACAACCTACCATTCCTCATCGTAGTGGGAGGGTTAGAACACAACCCAAAAGATATATCGGTCTAGGAGAATCTGTTGAGAATCTACCGGACGACGATGATCCCTACACGTACAAGGAAGCTATAGAGGATGCTGATTATCGTCATTGGCAAAAGGCAATGCAATCCGAGATTGAATCGATGTTCAATAACAAATTTTGGTCCCTTGTAGACTTGCCTAAAGGGATAAAACCCATTGGGTGCAAGTGGGTATACAAGAGGAAAAGAGGTATGGATGGTAAGTTGGAAACCTTTAAAGCTAGACTAATAGCTAAAGGTTATACACAGAAAGAAGGTATCGATTACAAGGAAACCTTCTCACCTGTGGCCATGCTTAAATCCATTAGGATACTCTTATCCATTGCAGCATCTCTAGACCTAGAGATTTGGCAAATGGATGTCAAGACAGCTTTCCTTAATGGAAGGCTTTGTCGAGAGCATCTACATGATGCAACCAGAGGGATTCATTGAAAAAGGCAAGAAGAAAGAGTATGCAAGTTGCAAAAGTCCATATATGGACTAAAGCAAGCATCTACACAAGGTTCGATCAAGCTGTAAAGGGTTTTGGATTTATTCAAAACCCTGACGAACCTTGTGTATACAAGAGGATCAAAGGCAACAAGTTGGTTTTCCTCATTCTTTATGTTGATGATATACTACTCATTGGAAACGATGTAGGTGTATTGACATCAGTGAAAGAATGGTTAGCAAAACAATTTGATATGAAGGACTTAGGAGAAGCAAGTTATATTCTTGGTATCCAAGTAATAAGGGATAGAAAGAATAGAACGATTGCATTATCCCAAGCTTCATACATTGATAAAATCTTGTCTAGATTCACCATGCAAGATTCCAAGAAAGGTATGTTACCTTTTAGACATGGAATCAAACTTTCTAAGGGTCAAGCACCTAAGAATGTGCATGAAGAGCAATTCATGAGTAGAGTTCCATATGCCTCGGCAGTTGGAAGTCTCATGTAGGCAATGCTCTGTACTAGACCAGATATTTATTTTGCTGTTGGCATAGTTAGCAGGTTTCAATCGAAACCTGGTCCTGATCATTGGACGGAAGTCAAGCATATTTTCAAGTATCTCAAGAGAACTAGAGATTATATGCTTGTATACTCTGGAGGGGATTTAATTCCCGTTGGGTATACAGATTCTGATTTCCAGTCAGATTCTGACTCCAGAAAATCCACATCAGGATCTGTGTTTACCATTGGAGGAGGAGCAGTCATATGGAGGAGTATTAAGCAACCTTGTATTGCTGATTCCACCATGGAAGCTGAGTATGTTGCTGCATGCGAAGCTGCCAAAGAGGCTGTTTGGCTCTGCCAATTCTTGATTGACTTAGAAGTGGTTCCTAGTGCGAATAAGCATATCACTATACACTGTGACAACAGTGGTGCAGTGGCTAATTCGAAAGAACCAAGAAGTCATAAGAGAGGTAAACACATTGAAAGGAAGTATCACCTTTTGAGGGAAATTGTTCATAGGGGAGACGTGACGATCACCAAAATCGCGTCAGTAGAAAATCTAGTGGATCCTTTCACAAAGGCTCTACCTCAGAAGAGCTTTGATGGACATCTAGAGAACATGGGAATGAGAGATATGACACACTTGCTATAGAGCAAGTGGGAGATTGTTAGGATTATGCTCAATGGCAAGAGTGTAATATTGTAATTGACAATCTTCTCATATTAATAAAGTGAATTCTGATTCTTACAATTACTTATAGCATTTATTATTATAATTATCAAGGTAAATAATCATAAGGTTAAAAGACTATAAGAAATGAAGAATTGTTCATACATCCGGATATGTATGAGGTAGACACAATTCTTTAGTTAGTTTTGAATAACGTTCACAACTTAAGTTAAAGGTTGGGCACCTCTATCTTGTTAAAGTTGTAGAATTCTTTTACTAGCATTTGAGTGGGATCAAAAGAATATGATGAGTCTAAAATCATCGAAAGGTTTTAGAGTAAAAGAATCTAGTGCACTATGTGCATTGAACTGGATCACAATGAAATACTTTATCTAGAACCGTCACTAGATATAAGTCTTTTCATTAAAGAGGACAATCGGAGAGTCTATCTAAATCTTGAGATAAATGATGGACTTATGGTTGCAAGTGTTATCATTTGAGCTATCAATGAGTACGATTATATAGCATAGTCTATCCTCGATAGTTTGGTGGTATACATTTGTTAATCGATAGAGGACTTCATTTATAGATATGGACATCGTGGCTCCATTTATTAAATGAGAGTATAATATCATCATATGGATGTTTTGAGGTATTGGATATTAAATCTCAACGTTGAGTTTTCAATAATGATTATTGAAAACATGGCTTCTGGACAAGTCAAAGTATCCAAGTTCGAAATGTGGACATATGAGGAAATATGGTAACTTGGAGAGCTATATGCGGTCTATGAGCTCTGGGCGATTACTGATATTATTCACGAGGATACACCATCTCCTATAAGATTGTCTAGGGTATGAATGAGAAACATCTCCTTATTCTATCTTTATTTAAGAGTTCAATTTTAGCTCTTTAGTGGAATGAGTTAAAATTAATAGATTGGACCTAAGTGAATCATTTGTTGATTGTGATTGGGTTGTGTCTATTGAAGCTTTAATTTAGATATCCCGCCAAGATCCCCAATCCACACGTATTTGCATAGATCACTTGATATATTCTACCGGGCCGATTTAAGGGTCCATCTAGAATTGTTTTTAATATATCAAGAATATAATATGTCTATTATTTAATTAATGGGTTGCACTATTATATTAATATATTAAAAGGAGACATGTGGGCTTGTTTCTTTTAGTAAGAATGGGTCTAGTTCACATGTGGGCTTTTATTTAAAGTCCAATGGATTAAATGAAATAAGAAAATAATATATGGCCCATTTATATAAGTGGGGCGGCAAGGTGTATATATTAACCTAATATATTATTTTGTTTCATTGTTTTAATTAAATAAGAATTAGTTAATTTATTAATTAATTGTTTAATTAAGAAACATATCTTTTTCTGATCAGGAAATATATTTCCTAAAGTTATACTATTGGTATTAGTATATTAAAATTAAAAGTATAATTAATTTTATTTATTTAATCAAATAAGAAGTCTTTTTATTTAGTCAATAAAAGAATAAAAATATCTATGAGTTGGATTAGGTTTTGAAGTCTAAAGGTTGATTGAAATTAGGGTGCAACACAAACTTTTATTGGTATGTGATTTGCGGCAACCCTAGTCCATTTAGAGGAAGATTTCGGCAATCCTAAATAAAAGAGGAAGCAAAATTTCGGCCACTTATATAATACCACATACAGAATTCGGCCACCATAGTTGATTGAATGATTCAATTTTTCTTCTTCTTCTCAATTCATAGAAAAGGATAATTTTTATTCTACTAAACATAAAAGAGAGAAGAAATTATTCTTTGATAGTACACTGATTGCTTGTTCATCAATAAGCTTGTGTGTACATCATCGAATTAGGTTCACGCGAGTTTCGATCTTTAGATTGAGAACTCAAAAGTGACCGGAATAATCTTTGTCTTCTTTTGATTGTTTTGTGACTAACAAAAGAAAAAGAAAACTTTGTTCATCCATTCTCAGGTTTTGGAATTCAAAGAAAAAGGGAGACCACGCTCCTAGGTGATTCACGTACGTGTTCGGATTGGAAGATCTCGCGGTACTGTTCACAATCACTGTTCACGGGAGGGGGGGGGGGGTGGGTACTGTTCACGATCACTTATCACGCGGGTACTGTTCACGGGCATCGAAAAAGATTTTGCGGATTATCAATCGACGTAAGTCAATCGGATCACGCGTCAAGAGGTATTTAACTCTAACCGTATATATTTGAGTTTAATTAAATAAAAGGTTAAGGTTCAACTTTGAGAAAAATTTTAAAACCATACGAAATCTATTTTTCGTTTCTTCCGCTGCGTTTTAATATCGATTTTTCCCTACAGATAGAATAAGGAGATGTTTCTCATTCATACCCTAGACAATCTTATAGGAGATAGTGTATCCTCGTGAATAATATCAGTAATCGCCAAGAGCTCATAGACCGCCTATAGCTCTCCAAGTTACCATATTTCCTCATATGACCACATTTTGACTTGTCCAGAAACCATATCTTCAATAATCATTATTGAAAACTCAACGTTGAGATTTAATATCCAATACCTCAAAACATCCATATGATGATATTATACTCTCATTTAATAAATGGAGCCACGATGTCCATATCTATAAATGAAGTCCTCTATCGATTAACAAATAAATACCACCAAACTATCGAGGATAGACTATGCTATATAATCGTACTCATTGATAGCTCAAATGATAACACTTGCAACCGTAATTCCATCATTTATCTCAGGATTAAGATCGACTCTCCGATTGTCCTAACAATGAAAAGACTTATATCTAGTGACGGTTCTAGATAAAGTATTTCATTGTGATCCTGTTCAATGCACCCTGTGCACTAGATTCTTTTACTTGAAAACCTTTCAATGATTTTAGACTCATCATAACTCATTTGATCCCACTCAAATGCTAGTAAAAGAATTCTACAACTTTATCAAGATAGAGGTGCCCAACCTTTAACGTAAGTTGTGAACGTTATTCAAGACTAACTAAAGAATTGTGTCTACCTCACACATATCCGGATGTATGAACAATTCTTCATATCTCATAGTTTTTTGACCTTATGATTATTTACCTTGACAATTTTAATAATAAATGCTATAAGTATTTGTAAAAATCTGAAAACACTTTATTAATATGAAAAGATTGTCAATTACAATATTACACTCTTGCTATTGAGCATAATCCTAACAATCTCCCACTTGCGCTATAGCAAGTGTGTCATATCTCTCATTCCTATATTCTCTAGGTGCCCATCAAAACTCTTCTGAGGTAGAGCCTTTGTGAATGGATCCGCTAGGTTTTCTTCTGACGCGATTTTGGTGATCGTCACGTCTCCCCTATGAACAATTTCCCTTAAAAGGTGATATTTCCTTTCTATGTGTTTACCTCTCTTATGACTTCTTGGTTCTCTCGAATTAGCCACTGCTCCACTGTTGTCACAGTGTATAGTGATCTGCTTATTTGCATTAGGAACCACTTCCAAGTCGATCAAGAATTGGCGGAGCCAAACAGCCTCTTTTACAGCTTCGCATGCAGCAACATACTCAGCTTCCATGGTGGAATCAGCAATACAAGATTGCTTGATACTCCTCCATATGACTGCTCCTCCTCCAATGGTAAACACAGATCCTGATGTGGATTTTTTGGAGTCTGAATCTGACTAGAAATCAGAATTTGTATACCTAACGGGAATTAAATCCCCTCCAGAGTATACAAGCATATAATCTCTAGTTCTTTTAAGATACTTGAAAATATGCTTGACTGTCGTCCAATGATCAGGACTAGGTTTCGATTGAAACCTGCTAACTATGCCAACAACAAAACAAATATCTCGTCTAGTACAGAGCATTGCATACATGAGACTTCCAACTGTCGAGGCATATGGAACTCTACTCATGAATTGCTCTTCATGCTAATTCTTAGGAACCTGTTCCTTAGAAAGTTTGATTCCATGTCTAAAAGGTAACATACCTTTCTTGGAATCTTGCATGGAAAATCTAGACAAGATTTTATCAATGTGTGAAGCTTGGGATAATGCAATCGTTCTATTCTTTCTATCCCTTATTACTTGGATACCAAGAATATAACTTGCTTCTCCTAAGTCCTTCATATCAAATTGTTTTGCTAACCATTCTTTCACTGATGTCAATACACCTACATCGTTTCCAATAAGTAGTATATCATCAATATAAAGAATGAGGAAAACCAACTTGTCGCCTTTAATCCTTTTGTATACATAAGGTTCGCCAGGGTTTTGAATAAATCCAAAACCTTTCACAGCTTGATCGAACCTTATGTTCCAGGATCTGGATGCTTGCTTCAGTCCATATATGGAATTTTACAATTTGCATACTCTTTCCTCTTGGCCCTTTTCAATGAATCCTTCTGGTTGCATCATGTAGATGCTCTCGTCAAGACTTCCATTAAGGAAAGCTGTCTTGACGTCCATTTGCCAAATCTCTAGGTCTAGAGATGCTGCAATGGATAAGAGTATCCTAATGGATTTAAGCATGGCAACAGGAGAGAAGGTTTCCTCGTAATCGATACCTTCTTTCTATGTATAACCTTTAGCTACCAGTCTAGCTTTAAAGGTTTCCACCTTACCATCCATACCTCATTTCCTCTTGTATACCCACTTACACCCAATGGGTTTTATCCCTTTAGGCAAGTCTACAAGGGACCAGACTTTGTTATTGAACATCGATTCAATCTCAGATTGCATTGCCTTTTGCCAATGACTACAATCAACATCCTCCATTGCTTCCTTGTACGTGTAGGGATCATCGTCGTCCGGGAGATTCTCCACAGATTCTCCTTGACCGATGTATCTTTCGGGTTGTGTTATAACCCTCCCACTAGGACGAGGAATGGTAGGTAGTTGATTTTGTGTTGGAGTGGAACTTACAATTGGGCTAGGTTGTGAAACCTCTTGTGGAATATTATCTCCTGACATTTCATTCAGGAAAATTCAACTTTTGCGCCCAAAATTATTCATATAGTCCTTTTCTAGAAATGAAGCATTTGTTGAAACAAATACTTTTAGATCATTAGGACTGTAGAAATAATATCCTTTAGTTCCTTTTGGATACCCCTCAAATATACATGTTTCTGAACGGGACTCCATCTTTTCTGTCTTTCCTTTCAACACATGTGCAGGACAACCAAATATCCTCATGTGTTGTAAACTAGGTTTTCGCCCAGTCCACAATTCATATGGGGTTTTAGGGACAGATTTAGATGGTACATCGTTTAGAATGTATATTGCCGTTTGTAGAACATATCCCCAAAAAGAAATAGGAAGTGTTGAATAACTCAACATTGACCTAACCATCTCTAAAAGAGTTCTATTTCTCCTTTCTGCTACCCCATTTTGTTGAGGTGTACCTGGTGCAGAAAACTGAGAAACTATCCCATTATCAATAAGATATTGCTGAAACTTGCCAGATAGATATTCTCCACCACGATCAGATCTCAAGATTTTTATATGTTTCTCAAGCTGATTTTCTACTTCAGCTTTGAATGCTTTGAACATGTCAAAAGCATCCGACTTATGTCTCATGAGATACACATAACCAAATCTTGAGTAATCATCTGTGAAGGTGATGAAGTACTCATTTCCACATCTAGCTTGAATGCTCATAGGACCACATGTAGGGAAAAATTGCTTAAAACCGCAGCGGAAGGCGAAAAAATAATTTTCGTATAGTTTAAAATTTTTCTAAAGATTTGAACCTTAACCCTTTAATTAATTAAACTCAAATATACGGTTAGAGTTTAATACCTCTTGTCGCGTGATCCGATTGACTTACGTCGATGGTAATCCGCAAGATCTTCAATCCTAGCACGTACGTGAATCACCTAGGAGCGTGGTCTCCCTTTTTCTTTCAATTGCTTACCTTAGAATGGATGTATGGAATTTCTGATCTTGATCTTCAATAGTAAAACACCAAGAGCCTAAAAAAATAGTTCCGGTCACTTTTGAATTCACAATCAATATGATTGAAACTCGCGTAACCCTAAATCGAAAGTGTGCACAAAACCTTTTGATGTTAAAGGCTTGTAAGTGCACTATCGAATGAGAACTTATTTTCTTTTTCTCTCTTGGCCGAAAATCTATGTGTATAGAGTAGGATTTTTCATTTTCAAAACAAACAAAAAACTCTCTCTATTTTGCTTCTTGGTGGCCGAAAATTCATAACCTTATATTTATAGGTTGGCCGAATTTTCTCCTTCACCAAGTAGGGTTGGCCGAATTCATCGAATAGGAAATCTAGGGTTGGTTAATTTCCTTACTTGAAAAGGAATTGTCCTTTTCCCTAATTCCTATCAATTCAAGAATCCTAACCCTTGTAAGACTAGTGTTGGCCGAATTCTTTGTATAATAAGGAGTGTATGTGGACTTAATCTTTAACACATTAGGACTCATATCACTTAAAAGAATTCCAACCCTAATCCAACACATAGTATCTAATTTACTGATCAGGAAAAGATTTTGATTTAAACTATTAATTAATTAAATAATTAATTAATTCTCATTTAATCAAAACAATAAAATAAAATAATATCTTGGGCTATTTAATTTAGCCTTGCCGCCCACACCATATATATATGGGCCCAATATTATTTTTCTTATTTTATTTAATCCATTAGACTTTAAATAAAAGCCCATATGTGAACCAGACTTATTCTTACTAAAAGAAACAAGCCCACATGTCTCCTTTTAATATATTAATATAATAGTGCAGCCCATTAAATAATTAATAGATATATTATATTCTTAATATATTAAATGCAATTCTAGATGGACCCATAATTGGTCTGATAGAATATATCAAGTGATCCATGCAAGTACGTGTGGATTGAGGATCTTGGCGGGCTATCTAAATTTAAGCTTCAATAGACATAACCTAATCACAATCAACAAATGATTCACTTAGGTCCGATCTATTAATTTTAACTCATTCCACTAGAGAGCTAAAATTGAACTCTTAAATAAAGATAGAATAAGGAGATGTTTCTCATTCATACCCTAGAAAATCTTATAAAAGATGGTGTATCCTCGTGAATAATATCAGTAATCGCCAAGAGCTCATGGACCGCCTATAGCTCTCGAAATTACCATATTTACTCATATTACCACATTTTGAACTTGGATATTTTGACTTGTCCAGAAGCCATGTCTTCAATAATCATTATTGAAAACTCAACATTGAGATTTAATATCCAAAACCTCAAAACATCCATATGATGATACTATACTCTCATTTAAAATGGAGCCACGATGTCCATATCTATAAATGAAGTCCTCTATCGATTAACAAATGAATACCACCAAACTATCGAGGATAGACTATGCTATATAATCGTACTCATTGATAGCTCAAATGATAACACTTGCAACCATAAGTCCATCATTTATCTCAAGATTTAGATAGACTCTCCGATTGTCCTGATAATGAACAGACTTATATCTAGTGACGGTTCTAGATAAAGTATTTCATTGTGATCATGTTCAATGCATCCAGTGCACTAGATTCTTTTACTCGAAAACCTTTCGATGATTTTAGACTCATCATAACTCATTTGATCCCACTCAAATGCTAGTAAAAGAATTCTACAACTTTATCAAGATAGAGGTGCCCAACCTTTAACTTAAGTTGTGAACGTTATTCAAGACTAACTAAAGAATTGTGTCTACCTCATACATATCCGGATGTACAAACAATTCTTCATATCTTATAGTCTTTTGACCTTATGACTATTTACCTTGACAATTATAATTATAAATGCTATAAGATTTTGCAGAATCAGAAATCACTTTATTTATATGAAAAGATTGTCAATTACAATATTACACTCTTGCTATTGAGCATAATCCTAACAATCTCCCACTTGCGCTATAGCAAATGTGTCATATCTCTCATTCCCATGTTCTCTAGGTGCCCATCAAAACTCTTCTGAGGTAGAGCCTTTGTGAAGGGATCTGCTAGATTTTCTGCCGACGCGATTTTGGTAATCGTCACGTCTCCCCTATGAACAATCTCCCTTAAAAGATGATACTTTCTTTTAATGTGTTTTCCTCTCTTATGACTTCTTGGTTCTTTTGAATTAGCCACTGCTCCACTGTTGTCACAGTAGATAGTGATCTGCTTATTCGCACTAGGAACTACTTCTAAGTCAATCAAGAATTGGCGAATCCAAACAACCTCTTTGGCAGCTTCGCATGCAACTACATACTCTGCTTCCATGGTGGAGTCAGCAATACAAGATTGCTTGATACTCTTCCAAATGACTGCTCCTCCTCCAAGAGTAAACACAGATCCTGATGTGGATTTTCTAGAGTCAAAATCCGATTGGAAATCAAAATCTGTATACCCAACGGGGATTAAATCCCCTCCAGAGTATACAAGCATATTATCTCCCGTTCTCCTAAGATACTTGAAAATATGCTTGACTGCCGTCCAGTGATCAGGACCAGGTTTCGATTGAAACCTGCTAACTATGCCAACAGCAAAACAAATATCTGGTCTAGTACATAGCATTGCATACAGGAGACTTCCAACTGCCGAGGCATATGGAATTCTACTCATGAATTGCTCTTCATGCTCATTCTTAGGAACTTGTTCCTTAGAAAGTTTGATTCCATGCCTAAAAGGTAACATACCTTTCTTTGAATCTTGCATGGAAAACCTAGACAAGATTTTGTCTATGTGTGAAGCTTGGGATAGTGCAATAGTTTTATTCTTTCTATCCCTTATTACTTGGATACCTAGAATAAAACTTGCTTCTCCTAAGTCCTTCATATCAATTTGTTTTGCTAACCATTCTTTTACTGATGTCAATACTCCCACATCGTTTCCAATGAGTAATATATCATCTACGTAACGAATAAGGAAAACCAACTTGTCACCTTTGATCCTTTTGCATACACAAGGTTCTTCAAGGTTCTGTAAAAATCCAAAACCTTTTACAGCTTGGTCGAACCTTATGTTCCAGGATCTGGATGCTTGCTTTAATCCATAAATTGATTTCTGCAACTTGCATACCTTTTCCATTTGGCCCTTTTCAATGAATCCTTCTGGTTGCATCATATAGATGCTTTCGTCAAGACTTCCATTAAGGAAAGCTGTCTTGACGTCCATTTGCCAAATCTCTAAATCTAAAGATGCTGCAATGGATAAGAGTATCCTAATGGATTTAAGCATGGCCACAGGAGAGAAGGTTTCCACGTAATCGATACCTTTTTTCTGTGTGTAACCTTTAGCTACCAATCTAGCTTTAAAAGTTTCCACCTTTCCATCCATACCTCTTTTCCTCTTGTATACCCAGTTGCACCCAATGGGTTTTATCCCTTTAGGCAAGTCTACAAGGGACCAGACTTTGTTATCGAACATGGATTCAATCTCATATTGCATTTCCTTTTGCCAATGGTGACAATCAACATCCTTCATCGGTTCCTTGTACGTGTAGGGATCATCGTCTTCAGGGAGATTCTCAATAGATTCTCCTAGACCGATGTATCTTTCAGGTTGGTTTCTAACCCTCCCACTATGACGAGGAATGGTAGGTTGTTGATTTTGTGTTGGAGTAGAAATTACAATTGGGTTAGATTGTGAAACCTCTTGTGGAATTGTATCTCCTGACATATCATTCAGGACAATTCTACTTTTGGGAACAAAATCATTCATATAGTCCTTTTCCAGAAATGTAGCATTTGTTGAAACAAACACTTTTAGATCTGAAGGACTATAGAAATAATATCCTTTAGTTCCTTTTGGATACCCCACAAATATGCATGTTTCCGAACGGGACTCCATCTTTTCTGTCTTTCCTTTTAACACATGTGCAGGACAACCAAATATCCTTATGTGTTGTAAACTAGGTTTTCACCCAGTCCACAACTCATACGGTGTTCCAGGAACCGACTTCGATGCTACCACGTTTAGAATATATATTGCAGTTTGTAGAGCATATCCCCAAAAAGAAATAGGAAGTGTTGAATAGCTCAACATAGACCTAACCATGTTCAAAAGAGTTCTATTTCTCCTTTCTGCTACCCCATTTTGTTGAGGTGTACCTGGTGCAGAAAACTGAGAAACTATCCCATTATCAATAAGATATTGCTGAAACTCACCAGATAGATATTCTCCACCACGATCAGATCTCAAGATTTTTATGCGTTTCTCAAGCTGATTTTCTACTTCAGCTTTGAATGCTTTGAACATGTCAAAAGCATCCGACTTATGTCTCATGAGATACACATAACAAAATCTTGAGTAATCTTCTGTGAAGGTGATGAAGTACTCATATCCACCTTTAGCATGAATGCTTATAGGACCACATACATCAGTGTGTCTTAGTCCTAAACATTCAGTGGCTCTTGCACCTTTGGTATTGAATGGCCTTCTGGTCATTTTACCTTCCAAACAAGATTCACAAGTTGGTAGATCATCAACCTTTAAGTCACTTAAAGGTCCGTCACATACCAATCTTTTAATCCTATTAAGGTTAATGTGACCTAGGCGTAAATGCCAAAGGTAGGTTTCATCTTTTGATAATTTTACTCTTTTATGATTAGGTTCCGTTATTTCTGTGTCTAACAAGTGAGAGATATTTCTATGCAAAATGAATAGACCGTTTTCCAATGTACCTTGGCAAACAATTTTGTCATTCTTACTAATAATAAAAGCTTTATTAAAAGAAACCGAATATCCAAATTTATTTAAACAAGAAACTGAAATTAAATTCCTCTTGAATTGAGGTACATAATAAATGTCTATTAAATCTAAATGCCTACTAGAATCTATAATAACTCTAATATCTCCCACTGCACTTGCAGACACTAACGATCCGTTGCCCAAGCGCAAATTGATTTCGTTCTTATTCTGCCTTCTCCTTTCTTGGAACCCCTGTAAGGAATAACAAACATGATTAGTGGCTCCAGAGTCTATGATCCAAGAATCTGTAGAATCTGCCAGAAAACATGTTTCAAGATAATTAATATTACCTTCTTCCTTCTTGTTCTGGGACTTTGGGCAATTTCTTTTCCAATGTCCCTTTTCACCACAAAGGAAGCATTTCCCTTTGATCTTGGTTACTTTCTTGGTCTCCTTCTTGGTAGGCCCAAGTTGCTTTTTCTTCTATTGTTTTTTGACCTTCTGACGGGTTTTAACAGTAGCAACTTTACCAACCATATGAATCTCTTGACCTTTGCTTTTCACAAGGATCTTTTCAACGCTTTGAACATCTTGCATCAGGCTCTGCAAGGTGTATTCCTTTTTGTTCAATGTGTAGTCCAACTTGAACTGATCAAAGGAATCTGATAGTGAGTTGACAACCATGTCAATTTTGGTCTCACCATCTATCTCAGCGCCATTTAATTCTGCAATATTTAGATGTGCTAAGACTTTCATCATGTGATCTTTCACAGCCTGTCCAGGTTTCATCCTAAGATTCATAAAAGCAGTCACTGCCTCTCTCTTAGTCATCCTAGACCTCATAGCAAACATCTTTTCCAGAGACATCATAATATCAGCAGCAGACCCCATTCCTTCATGCTGCTGTTGCAACACGTCGGAGATAGTAGCCATAATGTAACATTTGGACATATCATCTGAGGTCTTTCACTGCTCATACTCATCTCTTTGCAAAATACTTGATTCATTATTAGGAGCAGGTGGTTTAGGAGTAGTTAGAACAAACTTATGTCTTTCACTTTGCAGCAACAACCCAATTTTCCTTTTCCATGTGACATAATTATCTCCAGTTAAAGTGTTATCTTTCAGGATGTTCATAAGTGATGGGGTCATGATTTCTGAATAAAACAAAAAGCATATATAAGTAAATAATCATGATAAATAACTTTTTAATATTTATCTTGAATTAATTAAACAACTCAATCGTGAAAAATTCAACGGTGATCCAAAACCCATAAATGTTACGCCTCCTTTGGGAGTTCGCACCATTTACTAGTTGGACTAGGTCCCACCTAATTGTTAACATAACAACCAGCGTTTTCAATTTTAGCCTTGCAATTTTATTAACAAGAACTCTCGGGAGGATATTAATAAAATTACATTAAGTGTGTTACCAAGATATCGACCCTCAATTTTCTCTCACGAAAATCCCTCCTCTGGGAGTAGATCTCGTTTGAGTCAATTGTCTAGTCTATCCTTGTAAGGAAGTATTTTGCTAAATTCCATTTATGGAAGCCCTTCGGGGGGATTACCAATAAATAATAAAGCTCAACTAACCTTAGAGGCCATAGGTGTTCTAACACACCTTCTCCCACTCAATTATTTAAGACGTGTGATTAAATTCCAAAGAATGATTTTACCAAGTTATCTAGATGCCAATTAGATACCTAAATCATTCAATGCATGTTCATACCAAAAGAGATATATGAGTAGCACTCCTATTCTATATTACATGTTATCATACAATAACAAATATTGTAATATTTATACATAAAAATAAATAGCCACAATTTTGGTCCATCCTAGAAAAGCATGTAAGTTACAATTGTACGGAATACAAAAACCTCCTTTCTTGGCGAACAAGACTTCAAGCGACCATCTCGCGCACGTAACTCGCGCGCCCGAAGATCACCAAGCAGCCCATGCGCACGCCTAGCCCATGCTAGGGCATGAGCTGCCGCATGGCCAGCCCATGCATGGGTTGCGCGCGCTGCTGCACCGCAACAAGCGCATCTGCACGCTTGGTTGCGTGCGCGCTTGTTGTCTCGGTGCGCGCGAGTGCCAAGCTCGGTTCTGGATGCTCCAATTTCTTCAAATCTTCGAGTCTTCGAATCTTGAATATATTACAACTTATTTTATACAATAAAATACTGCAGAAATATTTTTTTTTATTTAAACTACTGCATTTTTTTTTACAAATAAAAAACTGCACTTATTTTAATACAATAAAAAACTGCACTAAATTTTAATACAATAAAAAACTGCAGTATTTTTACAATAAAATTAATAAGAACTTAGCAACTACCAAGAAGGAATTATGGCGATAATGGACCACCCTTCTTGTTACAATTCCGAAACAAAAAATACATTGAAATTCTAGGACCAAAATCGAGCAATAACAATTCACTTTATAACAACATATATAAATCCATACATTCCACATGTAAATTATATATGCGAATACCTAGAGTGCCATCTCTTTCTAAAACATGCATAATCACAATAAAAAGAAATAGACTCACGTATATATAACTAAAGGGTACAACCAAGGCTCTGATACCAATTGTAGGGAAAAATTGCTTAAAACCGCAGCGGAAGGCGAAAAAATAATTTTCGTATAGTTTAAAATTTTTCTAAAGATTTGAACCTTAATCCTTTAATTAATTAAACTCAAATATACGGTTAGAGTTAAATACCTCTTGTCGCGTGATCCGATTGAGTTACGTCGATGGTAATCCGCAAGATCTTCAATCCTAGCACGTACGTGAATCACCTAGGAGCCTGGTCTCCCCTTTTCTTTGAATTGCTTACCTTAGAATGGATATATGGAATTTCTGATCTTGATCTTCAATAGTAAAACACCAAGAGCCTAAAAAAATAGTTCTGGTCACTTTTGAATTCACAATCAATATGATTGAAACTCGCGTAACCCTAAATCGAAAGTGTGCACAAAACCTTTTGATGTTAAAGGCTTGTAAGTGCACTATCGAATGAGAACTTATTTTCTTTTTCTCTCTTGGCCGAAAATCTATGTGTGTAGAGTAGGATTTTTTATTTTCAAAACAAACAAAAACCTCTCTGTATTTTGCTCCTTGGTGGCCGAAAATTCATAACCTTATATTTATAGGTTGGCCGAATTTTCTCCTTCACCAAGTAGGGTTGGCCGAATTCATTGAATAGGAAATCTAGGGTTGGTTAATTTCCTTACTTGAAAAGGAATTGTCCTTTTCCCTAATTCCTATCAATTCAAGAATCCTAACCCTTATAAGACTAGTGGTGGCTGAATTCTTTGTATAATAAAGAGTGTATGTGGACTTAATCTTTACCACATTAGGACTCCTATCACTTAAAAGAATTCCAACCCTAATCCAACACATAGTATTTAATTTACTGATCAGGAAAAGATTTTGATTTAAACTATTAATTAATTAAATAATTAATTAATTCCCATTTAATCAAAACAATAAAATAAAATAATATCTTGGGCTATTTAATTTAGCCTTGCCGCCCACACCATATATATATGGGCCCAATATTATTTTTCTTATTTCATTTAATCCATTAGACTTTAAATAAAAGCCCACATGTGAACCAGACTTATTCTTACTAAAAGAAACAAACCCACATGTCTCCTCTTAATATATTAATATAATAGTGCAGCCCATTAAATAAATAATAGACATATTAAATTCTTAATATATTAAATGCAATTCTAGATGGACCCATAAATTTGTCCAGTAGAATATATCAAGTGATACATGCAAGTACGTGTGGATTGTGGATCTTGGCGGGCTATCTAAATTTAAGCTTCAATAGACATAACCTAATCACAATCAACAAATGATTCACTTAGGTCCGATCTATTAATTTTAACTCATTCCACTAGAGAGCTAAAATTGAACTCTTAAATAAAGATAGAATAAGGAGATGTTTCTCATTCATACCCTAGACAATCTTATAGGAGATGGTGTATCCTCGTGAATAATATCAGTAATTACCAAGAGCTCATGGACCGCCTATAGCTCTCCAAGTTACCATATTTCCTCATATGACCACATTTTGAACTTGGATATTTTGACTTGTCCAGAAGCCATGTCTTTAATAATCATTATTGAAAACTCAACGTTGAGATTTAATATCCAATACCTCAAAACATCCATATGATGATACTATACTCTCATTTAAAATGGAGCCACGATGTCCATATCTATAAATGAAGTCCTCTATCGATTAACAAATGAATACCACCAAACTATCGAGGATAGACTATGCTATATAATCGTACTCATTGATAGCTCAAATGATAACACTTGCAACCATAAGTCCATCATTTATCTCAGGATTTAGATAGACTCCCCGATTGTCCGGTTATTGAAAAGACTTATATCTAGTGACGGTTCTAGATAAAGTATTTCATTGTGATCATGTTCAATGCACCCAGTGCACTAGATTCTTTTACTCGAAAACCTTTCGATGATTTTAGACTCATCATAACTCATTTGATCCCACTCAAATGCTAGTAAAAGAATTCTACAACTTTATCAAGATAGAGGTGCCCAACCTTTAACTTAAGTTGTGAACGTTATTCAAGACTAACTAAAGAATCGTGTCTACCTCACACATATCCGGATGTATGAACAATTCTTCATATCTCATAGTCTTTTGACCTTATGATTATTTACCTTGAAAATTATAATTATAAATGCTATAAGATTTTGCAGAATCAGAAATCACTTTATTTATATGAAAAGACTGTCAATTACAATATTACACTCTTGCTAATGAGCATAATCCTAACACCACATACATCAGTGTGTATTAGTCCTAAACATTCAGTGGCTCTTGCACCTTTGGTATTGAACGGCCTTTTGGTCATTATACCTTCCAAACAAGATTCACAAGTTGGTAGATCATCAACCTTTAAGTCACTTAAAGGTCCGTCACATACCAATCTTTTAATCCTATTAAGGTTAATGTGACCTAGGCGTAAATGCCAAAGGTAGGTTTCATCTTTTGATAATTTTACTCTTTTATGATTAGGTTCCGTTATTTCTGTGTCTAACGAGTGAGAGATATTTCTATGCAAAAAGAATAGACTGTTTTCCAATGTACCTTTGCAAACAATTTTGTCATTCTTACTAATAATAAAAGCTTTATTAAAAGTAACCGAATATCCAAATTTATTTAAACAAGAAACTGAAATTAAATTCCTCTTGAATTGAGGTACATAATAAACGTCTATTAAATCTAAATGCCTACTAGAATCTAAAATAACTCTAATATCTCTCACTGCACTTGCAGACCCTAACGTTCTGTTGCCCAAGAGCAAATTGACTTCATCTTCATTCAGCCTTCTCCTTTCTTGGAACCCCTGCAAGGAATAACAAACATGATTAGTGGCTCCAGAGTATATGATCCAAGAATCAGTAGAATCTGCCAGAAAACATGTTTCAAGATAATTAATATTACCTTCTTCCTTTTTATTCTGGGACTTTGGGCAATCTCTTTTCCAATGTCCCTTTTCACCACAACGGAAGCATTTCCCTTTGATCTTGGTTACTTTCTTGGTTTCCTTCTTGGTAGCTCCAAGTTGCTTTTTCTTTTGTTGTTTCTTGACCTTCTTATGGGTCTTAACAGTATCAACTTTACCAACCAAATGAATCTTTTGACCTTTGTTTTTCACAAGGATCTTTTCAGCGCTTTGAACATCTTGCATCAGGCCATGCAAGGTGTATTCGTTTTTGTTCAAGGTGTAGTCCAACTTGAACTGATCAAAGGAATCTGATAGTGAGTTAACTACCATATCAATTTTGGTCTCACCATCAATCTCAGCACCATTTAGTTCAGCAATATTGAGATGTGCTATGACTTTCATCATGTGATCTTTCACAAATTGTCCAGGTTTCATCCTAAGATTCATAAAAGCAGTCACTGCCTCTCTTTTAGTCGTCCTAGACCTCATAGCAAACATTTCCTCTAGAGACATCATTATATTAGCAGCAGACTCCATTCCTTCATGTTGCTGTTGCAACACGTTAGAGATAGTGGCCATAATATAACATTTTGCCATATCATCAGAAGTCTTCCACTGCTCATACTCATCTCTTTGCATCACACTAGATTCATTATTAGGAAGGGGTGGTTTAGGAGTAGTCAAAACAAATTTAAGTTTTTCACTTTGCAGCACCAACCCAATTTTCCTTTTCCATGTGACATAATTATCTCCAGTTAAGGTGTTATCTTTCAGGATGTTCATAAGTGATGGGGTCATGATTTCTGATTAAAACAAAAACATATATAAGTAAATAATTATGATAAAGCACTTTTTAATATTTATCTTGAATTAAATAAATAATTCAATCTTAAAAATTCAACGGTGATCCAACACCCATAAATCTTACGCCTCCTTTGGGAGTTCGTACTATTTACTAGTTGAACTAGGTCCCACCTAATTGTTAACATAACAACCAGCGTTTTCAATTTTAGCCTTGCAATTTTATTAACAAGAACTCTTGGGAGGATATTAATAAAATTACATTGAGTGTGTCACCAAGATATCGACCCTCAATTTTCTCTCACGAGAATCCCTCCTTGGGGAGTAGATTTCGTTTAAGTCAATTGTCTAGTCTATCATTGTAAGGAAGTATTTTGTTAAATTCCATTTATGGACTCCCCTTGGGGGGATTACCAAAAATAATAAAACTCAACTAACCTTGGAGGCCATAGGCGTTCTAAACCACCTTCTCCCACTCAATTATTTAAGGCGTGTGATTAAATTCCAAAGAATGATTTTACCAAGTTATCTAGATGCCAATTAGATACCTAAATCATTCAATGCATGTTCATACCAAAAGAGATATATGAGTGGCACTCCTATTCTATATGACATGTTATCATACAATTACAAATATTGTAATATTTATACATAAAAAATAAATAGCCACAATTTATGTCCATCCTAGAAAAGCATGTAAATTACAATTTTACGGAATGCAAAAACTCCTTTCTTGGCGGACAAGACTTCAAGCGACCATCTCGCGCATGAAACTCCCGCGCCCAAAGATCACCACAGCAGCCCATGTGCACGCCTAGCCCATGCAAGGGCATGAGCTGCCGCACGGCCAGCCTATGCATAGGTCGCGAGCTGCTGCACCGCAACAAGCGCAGCTGCACGCTTGGTTGCGTGCGCGCTTGTTGTCTCGGTGCGCGCAGGTGCCAAGACGGGTTCCGGATGCTCCAATTTCTTTAAATCTTTGAGTCTTAGAATCTTGAATATATTACAGCTTATTTTATACAATAAAATCAATAAAATACTGCATTAATTTTTTTTATTAATAAAAAACTGCACACAAAAAAAACTGCAGTATTTTTAATACATTAAAAAAAACTGCAATATTTTATACAACATAAAAAAATTAAGCAACTAACAAGAAGGAACTTGTGACGATAATAGGCCACCCTTCTTGTTACAATTCTGAAACAAAAATTACATGGAAAATCTAGGACCAAAGTTGAGCAATAACAATTCACTTTATAACAACATATATAAATCCATACATTCGACATGTAATTATATATGCGAATACCTAGAGTGCCATCTCTTTCTAAAATATGCATAATCACAATAAAAAGAAATAGATTCATGTATATATACGTTAATTAATTAAAGGGTACAACCAAGGCTCTGATACCAATTGTAGGGAAAAATTGCTTAAAACCGCAGCGGAAGGCGAAAAAATAATTTTCGTATAGTTTAAAATTTTTCTAAAGATTTGAACCTTAACCCTTGAATTAATTAAACACAAATATACGGTTAGAGTTAAATACCTCTTGTCGCATGATCCGATTGACTTACGTCGATGGTAATCCGCAAGATCTTCAATCCTAGCATGTACGTGAATCACCTAGGAGCGTGGTCTACCTTTTTTCTTTGAATTGCTTACCTGAGAATGGATGTATGGAACTTCTGATCCTGATCTTCAATCCCAAAACACCAAGAGCCTAGAAAAATAGTTCCGGTCACTTTTGAATTCACAATCGATATGATTGGAACTCGCGTAACCCTAAATCGAAAGTGTGCACAAAACCTTTTGATGTTAAAGGCTTGCAAGTGCCACTACAAAAAAAAACGTCTATCACCGAGGGCCAAATACGGTCGGTGATAGCCGTTTACCGTCGCAAATACACTTTTTCGAACGTATTTTACCGTCGAACGCCGTCGCTGATAGTGTCGTCGGAAATGTTTTTTTTTCGACCGGCCGTCGAAGATAAACATATTTTCGACCGCATAATACCGTCGATAATAAATCCATCGAAAATAATCCTACTTTCGACGGCAATATGCCGTCGATAATAATTTCATGTTCAACGAATATGTCTTATACCGAGGGGAGAATGCGGTCGAAAATACAATCAACAGCCGTTGGAAAAGATGATATCGAAGGTCTTCTTACCGTCGAAAATGGATTTTAAAAAAATCAATCTATTTCGACTAATCTGTGACCGTCGAAAAATATTCTTGATAAATACATTTCTTCTTCGACGGTGCATAGCTGGTTGAAAGTAATATGTCATATTTCCCTGCTTTTTATTTATTCATATTTAACTGTTTTACTTCACCTGTTTTGAATAACAAATTGTAAATTAAAATTCTCATAACTACTTTGTTATCAATAAAATTCAACATAAATCAAACAAATTAAAAATCTTGGTAAACTATAAGTTTGAGATACTCAAATTATAGAAGAGTATGATAGTAGATTACACATTTAGTAGGTTTTAAATATATAGCTGTAATATATGCATGTAATACACAAAAGAGATATTTATAGAAGAAGGTTGTAGTCCTAGCATATATATCACTGTCATTTCCATGACACAAAAAATAAACACTGAATAGCTTCATCTCTCTATTTTGAGTACTTGAATCAATTATGCATTGTGTGTTCCACACCATTGTCCGGTAAAACATTAGCCTGTACGAAATATAATAACAATAAGCAATTGAATAGAAACAATATCATATATCTCCCAAACAATTACGGATATAAAGCACAAAAGAGTTATAGTACATTAAATATATTGTTAAAATCACATTTCTTAACCACAAATCAAAGTATGAAAACATATTTTGAATATTAAGCAGCAAGGTAATTCAACAACCATATCAACAGGTAATACTGGGAAAAACTATGCATACCGGGGTAGGTGGCAATTGTATATTTGATTGAGACATCATGACTTTCATGAACTCACGCATTTGCTTCACTTCTTCATGCGTAGCTTTGAGCTGCTCCAACTCATCCTTCATAGCTTTATATTGCTGCAATTCTTCTTCCATGTTCTTAATCTTTAACTCCAATTCTTCAGTTTTGTCAACTCTTGGACGCTTGCTACTTCCTTCACAACAACCATACACATCCTTAGCTTTGATGCCTGAGCCCATACCAAGGACCCGGCCATGAGATGCCTTTCTGACTACTTCATGATATATATATTCAACTCATCTATTTCAAAACCTTGATCTTGAGCAGTTGCTTTCTTAGCTTCCAATTTTGCCTACATTATAGCCATTCATATTATATACACACTCTAAAAAAATTGAAAACAAATGGCATAGAAAAAACTATACATACATGCAATGCTTCTGCCTGTTCACTTGTCCACTCTTTTCCACCATCCTTTGTCTTTGACATATGAAACATTTTAAAACACTCAATTGGACTAGGTTCAATCCCTGTTGTTTTAACCTAAAACCATATAATCAATTAAAATAAGAGTTTATCATGTTGAATAATAAAAACATTAATCTAGTTATAAAATAAAGATAAAAACATTAAGATTACTACATACTTGTTCGTATTTATACTTTGCAATGGGAATTGAACCTGACGTATGATGCATTTTCAAAGAATCTCTATTAGATTTATTTCTTTGGCTTTGTTCCTATATATAGCATTTTAAATTGTATTAATATGTATTAGAAAAAGGTGATAGATAACTTTAATGGAAGAATAATACCTGCCAATCTTCATCCATCCATTTGTCAACCATTTTCTCCCAAACCTTCACTGGTACATTGTCAGGTGGATGTGCTTTTCGAGCTTCCTTTGTTAGGTACTTTTTAAAAATTGGTTTTCTCAAAAGAAACATCCAATCTTTAAACAAAATTGAACATGTTTTCAACATTGCAGCCTTAAGTTCCTCTTCTGTACATGTGTATGCAAACTTAATTTCTTTGAAGCGTGCAAATAATGTTTCACGTTCATCCTCCGGTTATTCAGTATATCTTATCCAAGGCCCTATTATGTTTTGAGAGAAAAGGATAGATATTTCTCAAACAACCTCCGGTGTGACTATCCTGAAAACAAAGATAGGCCAACAAGAAAAAAAAAACATAGATCCAAGAGCAACATCAGACCAATCGCCAAGCAAGCACAGAGCAACATCAGACCTGAAATACAAAGAAAAACAGTAACCCTAGCAAAAAAACACACCCAAGACACCTTTCCCCAAAAAATAGGGCACACCAAGCTAACTTCACAGAGCACCAAAGAACAAGAAGAGGACCAATGAAAAGACAAAAAAACAACAGAGACAGAGGCCAGAAACAGCAAGCAGAAAGATCCAAGAGCAACATTATTAAAAGTGACTAAATATATTAGCTTTTGTACAACTATGTAAAAGTGACTAAATATATTTAGTAAAAGAAAAAACATACAATATATTTGCATGAAATTAAATTTATATACCTTCCTTGATAAATATGCACTTCCAAATTATGATTATTCGGAACACCTTTAGCTTTTCCTCTACCTTTCTTCTTTTCATCACTTGAGCCTATTACAAATGCATATTAGATGTTTATATTCAGTCATGTTGTGTTCCCCAATGAATGTAAAATTTAAAATTTCAAGTAAAAGTTACCTTCAATTTCTAAAGATTCTGAATCAAGAGTTGGATTAGGAGGTAAATCTTCATCAATTAGCTGTTGTGGAGCTACTAATGTTTGAGGTACTTGTCTGGTACGAGTTGAATCTTCTTCCTGAACTTTGCCTTTGCCTTTACCTCTCTTAGCCATGACTATCTGTTGATTAAATACATTATTAGTATCCACACAATACAAATAGTTAACATCTATTATTACATCCATACATATATTTTTAATATTAATCATATACCAATGCAAGAAATTGTTTAATACCAATGGAAGTTGTTAAATTTCACTCCACATCCATATTATGACTATTGTCTTCAACATTCCTACTCCAATCTATTTCATCTTCATGGTAGTCATCTAAGTTAGCATTTGTGTCAGTGCATTGCATCTGTTCTTCTTGGTATGGTTCCCCTTCATCCATAGGCATCTCATAAAGATTTCTTGGCTTGATTTCAATTGCTGTACTCCATGTAGGATCATTGATCCCTTCCAAATAATAAACTTGAATCGCTTGGGATGCTAACACGAAAGGCTCTTGAGTATTTAACCGTTTTTTTGTATTAAGAACAATATTTCCGCAACGATCTCTCTTGAAACCTATCCCTTCTCTAGCTGTATCAAACCACTCACAACTAAATAGTACAACTTTATTTCCTTCAGTGTACCAAAGTTCAATAATATCTTTTAAAATTCCATAGTATGACACATCATTTTGGTTTTCTCCATGCACCATCACTCAATTATTTTGAGTTTTTTTGTTTCATCACGTTGCGTAGTGTGAAACTTATACCCATTTATATTGTAACATGGATGATAAGTAACACGCCTCTCTGGACCCTGAGATAAGCAAAGCATGTCCTTGTTAGTTTGTCCTTCATTGTAAAGTTGTGTGATCTAAGAAAGAAAGATATACAAAAATTCAGCAATTAAAAGTTAAAGTTGAATTTGAAAAATTGTAAGTTTTCAAATGTATTTATACCCACCTTTTCTCTAAACCAGCCTACAAATTCTTCTCTATGCATTTGCTCTACATTTCTAAAACCTGAGTTTATAATGAAATTCTTATGCTCCCTGCACACATGAATAACTCATTCTAATATTTGCAAGAAAGTATATGGTAAAATAGAAATTGATAATCTTTTATTGAAAAGGTCTTACTGTATAAAAGGCAATGATTCATCACAATTTTGCAATACGTAAAGCACTGCCGCATTGTGAAGTAATAGATTTAACTCCTTCACTTCCACATTTCCATAAGACCGTCCAGATGTTGAAAATATCGATAACATATTAGAAGAGTGTTGACCTCCATCATAATTTCTCTCAGGTCTATTAAATTTAGTTTCCACCCCATGAAGATATCGAGAACAAAAAGTCAAACACTCGTCAGCCAAATAACCTTCTGCGATGGACCCTTCAGGTTGAGCCTTGTTACGAACATAACCCTTGAGCTGATGCAAATATCTAATCATAAATTAAAAATCATATAACTAAAAGTTATTGAAAACATAACGTAAATTATTTGTTAAATCAAACATTACCTTTCAATTGGATACATCCACCTATATTGTATTGGACCAGCAACTTTAGCCTCCCATGCGAGGTGAATAGGTAGGTGGATCATTATATCAAAAAATGCAAGAGGGAATATTCGTTCTAACTTGCAAAGTGTTAGAGCAATTTGATCTTGAAGTCGGTCCAAATCATCTTTGTTCAATACTTTAGCACACAATTCTCTGAAAAAATTGCTTAGTTCCGTTAATGCATCAACTACATGTCTAGGTAAAAAATCTCTCACAATAAGTGGCAATAATCTCTCTAAAAAAACATGACAATCATGGGTCTTCATGCCTGAAATTTTACGTTCCCCTACATTCACACATCGAGTCAAATTGGAAGAATATCCATCTGGAACTTTTATATTTACTAACCACTGACATATCATTTTTTTCTCTTCATTACTAAGTGCGTAACAAGCAGTTGGCAGCACTATTTTTCCATTATTGTCCACCGGATGGAGTTCACGTCTTATACCCAATGCTTGTAGATCGAGACGGGCATTTAAAGAATCTTTGGTTTTGCCATCAATATTAAATATAGTTCCTAGGACGTTGTCACATACATTTTTCTCAATGTGCATAACGTCTAAATTATGGCGTAATTCAAGTGTTCTCCAATATGGAAGCTGAAAAAAGATACTATGTTTATTCCAATTATGGCTCGTTCCAAACCCAGCTATTTTTTGCTTTTTTACACGCTTGCCAAATGTAACAGGGGGCAAACCTTGAAGTTCTATAAAGACTTCATCACCAGCTGGCCGCTTTGGTACTTCTCCCGTCTCTTTCTTACCATTAAATTGGCTCTTTTGATTTCGCCATACATGATCCTCAGGCAAAAATCGACGATGACCCATGTAGCAAATTTTAGACCCATTAGCTAAACTAAAATGGTCTGTTTTCTTTGCACAACATGGACATGCCAACCTTCCTTTCGTACTCCATCCAGACATGTAAGCATATGCCGGAAAATCATTAACAATCCACATAATCGCAGCCTTCATTTGAAAATTCTGCTGTGTTGAAATGTCATATGTATTCACTCCATTCTCCCATAATTCATTCAATTCATCAATCAAAGGTCTCAAATATACATCAATGTCATTACCTGGACCCTTTGGACCTGGTATAAGTAATGACATAAATGTATACGGTTCTTTCATACACATCCAAGGAGGAAGATTATATGGAAATAAAAGAACCGGCCAAGTACTATGCCCGACATTCATGTTACCAAAAGGATTGAAGCCATCAGTAGCAAGACCTAGTCGCACATTTCGAGGGTCCTCTGAAAATGTCTTATGCTCCTCATCAAACTTTTTCCAAGCTTCGGAATCCGCGGGATGCCTTAACAAACCATCTTTTACTCGATATTCAAAATGCCATCTCAAACTAGCAGCTGTTTTAGAGGACATAAATAATCTTTGTAGTCTCGATGTGATTGGGAAGTAGAGCAAAACCTTCTAAGGAACATTTTTGCCTTTCCCACTTTTTCCTTTTGGTTGCCATCTTGGTAGTCTACAAACTGGGCATTCTAATGCTTCTCCATACTCCTTGTAGTAAATTATACAATCATTATCGCACGCATCAATCTTCTCATAATGAAGGCCAAGATCTTTTATAATCTTTTTTGCTTCATAGTGAGAAGTAGGCAATTTATCACACATCGGAAATGCATCCTTCAACATTTCCAACAACACGCTAAATGATTTGTTACTCCATCCATTGATGCATTTAATATGCATCAACTTGACAAGAAACGAAAGATTGGAAAACTTATCACAATTTGGATATAAAGGCTGCTCACAGTTTTCTAGCAAATTGTAAAATTCTTTTGCATAACTATTTGGCTCTTGGGGATAAGCTTCTTCAATTAAATTGCGCATGTCATCATTTTGGGAGTCATGAGGTTCACTATCTATTTCACTTTCATCATCACTCTCTCCATTCTCCCCATGGCAATGCCAAGTAGTATAGCCTTGTTTCATTCCTTTGCACACAAGATGTTCTTGTACCTCACTTCTAACTCTTCTATATCTATTATTACATTTTACACAAGGACAAAATATTTTTGAATCTCCAAATCTATTGTGTGTAAAAGCATAATCAAGGAACCTTTCTACCCCATCAAAATACTCGGAAGTTGACCTATTTAATCCAATCCAAGATTTGTCTATCGGCATTTTTTCTACAACAATGAAAACACATAGGCAACATATGTAGTAAGCACCATATAAAAGACATGTTATAGTAAAAAGGATAAGTGAAAATATAAAGGTAATGAAACAATGGTAAATTGAAAACTATTTTCGCAAGAGTGAATTTATTGAAGCAATCTAGCTCCTACTTTGTGATATAAACATAATATTAATTTTCTAATAAATATCTCTTTTTAACAAAATTGAGATGTTCATTATATACCTAAAACAAGTACAATAAGAGAACTACTGGTAGAAATTATCACAAATAAGGATCTCAAAATAAATATAAAACAAACCTAAATGACTAAAGACTAGTGGAAGAGTTTGTTATAATGTGGAAGTGTGAGTTGTAAACTTATAATGTGTTTACTGTTTAATTATTATTTATTTATTTTTGAACAGCAAAGTTTTATTAAGGGAGGGTAAGAACCCAACAGAAAAACCCAGTAGAAAGCCAGGCAGGAGGCACAAACGCCCTCAACAAAGAACCAGGTCAGGGAGCACAGACACATGCCACCCACACAAGGCAACAGCAAAAGCAAAAGTAAAAGTAAACACCAGAAACAGAGCAAACCCAGAAAACAAATAAAGCACACCAAAAAAGACCCAACACCAGTCACATACCAGTGTATTTAAAACTGGAAAAAAAATTGTTGTCTACTAGTAGACTATAAATTTCAGCAAATGAAATACCAATCACATACATGTGTCTCAAAATATCAACTTCAAGATCTTGCCACCCAATGTTAGCTGCCTATCTTAATACCTGCACACAATCAAAAAGCAAATTATGTGATAATAGCAGGAGATTGAAAGCAAAGACAAAAAATTCAGAGCTTGAACAAGCAATCTCACATATAGATATAGTGAATCAGTGAGTAAAAGAAATGCAGATAGAAGAAGATGAGAAAAGGGGTTCAAAATGACACCCAGTAGACAAGTTGAAATGAGACAGAAATCGTGGAATCAAAGTGGATAGCTGAAATAGATCCAAAAAGAATATCTGGAGATAATGAATCAGTGAGTAAAAGAAATGGCAGATTAAAGAAGACGAGAAAAGGGATTCAAAATCAACCCAAGGAGAGATTTAAAGTTGAAATGAGAGAGAAATCGTGGACTAAAAATCTAGAGAGTATAAACACATGACCAATGACCAGAGATTTGTATTCTTTGTTTGGTAAAAATATACAAAGTCTTATTCTTTCTCTCAGTCTCTACCCAGCTAACAAACTCTCTATACCATAAGAAATCCCACCAAAAGCTTCAATTTCTCAAGAACCCAGAAACTATCTCGAAACAAAATAGACCAGAAAGAGAGAAATAAAAAGAAGAGTAAAACAGCAGTAGCAACAACAATAACAATCACAATAACAGCATATGATTAAAGAAGAAACATATGGAAACAAGCCTCAAATTAAACCCAAAAAGGAAAAAAATAATCAAATAAGAAACACAGACAGATCAAATGAATGAAATGGGAAAGTTATGGTTTTATAAGAAATAAAAAGAACAATTAAAAAGAAAAACAACATGAGAAGAGTGTAGAGATATTCATTTGGAATCAACACCCATTGTGAAATCAAAACAAATTGAAAAAAAATTACCTTGTGAGATGAGAACTTAGGTCAGTTCTGGAATCAGAGCAAACCAGAGAAAGAGACGAGCAATGTGTGAGAAGAAGGCAATAGTGATTTTTTGGTAATAAGTCACATGTATATATATAAAAGACAATACGACGTCATTTTCATTCTTCCATGTAAACCAAAACTAAGTCATTTTAAGTATTTTCGAGGGCAAATTTCAATACTGTCGATGATACATTTGGCGCAAATGTTTGCCGCCAGATGAAAAGTTCAATATAACACATTTGTATTCTAATTTCGACAGAATTTTACCCTCGAATATAATACGAAAAAAAGTTTAACTATTTTCGACGGTACTTTTTAATGTCGTCGATGATAAAAAAATAAATTTTATTTTCCGACCGTTTATTAAGATATATTCGACGGTCCTTTGTCCTCGGTAATATTATAAAAAAATGTTCACCATTTTCGACAGTAAAATTAATGCCGTCGATGATAGTATTGGCGCCAAGCATCCCGCCAACAAAATATAGATATTTCCAACAGCAAAATAACTATTTTCGACGGTAATTTGCCCTCGAAAATGTAATACCTCTGTTTGCCATATAAGCGACGGCCTTAGATTTTGCCGTCGAAAATGAAGGTATTTTCGAGGGTAAAAGAAGCCGTCGAAAATGTTTGGTCGCTGACAGCCAGTTTTTTTGTAGTGTGCACTATCGAATGAGAACTTATTTTTCTTTTTCTCTCTTGGCCGAAATTCTATGTGTATTGAGTAAGATTTTTATTTTTCAAAGCAAACAAAAAACTCTCTCACTCAAGCTTCTTGGTGGCCGAAATTTATCACCTTATATTTATAAGATGACCGAAATTTCTCCATCTCAAAATAGGGTTGGCCGAATTCTTTGTGTAGGAAATCAAGGGTTGGCCAATTTCCTTACTTGAAAAGGAATTGTGCTTTTCCCTAATTCCTATCAATTTAAGAATCCTAACCCTTATAGGACTAGGGTGGCCGAATTCTTTGTGTGGTATGGAGTGTATGTGGACTTAATCCTTACCACATTAGGACTCCTATCACTTAAAAGAATTCTAAACCAAATCCAACACATAGTATTTTATTTACTGATCAGGAAAATATTTTGATTTAAACTATTAATTAATTAAATAATTAATTAATTTCCATTTAATCAAAACAATAAAATAAAATAATATCTTGGGCTATTTTATTAGCCTTACCGCCCACACCATATATATATGGGTCTAATATTTTTTTTCTTATTTTATTTAATCCATTAGACTTTAAATAAAAGCCCACATGTGAACCAGACTTATTCTTACTAAAAGAAACAAGCCCACATGTCTCCTTTTAATATATTAATATAATAGAGCAGCCCATTAAATAAATAATAGACATATTATATTCTTAATATATTAAATGCAATTCTAGATGGACCCATAAATTGGTCCGGTAGAATATATCAAGTGATCCGTGCAAGTACGTGTGGATTATGGATCTTGGCGGGCTATCTAAACTTAAGCTTCAATAGACATAACCTCGTCATAACTCATTTGATCCCACTCAAATGCTAGTAAAAGAATTCTACAACTTTATCAAGATAGAGGTGCCCAACCTTTAACTTAAGTTGTGAACGTTATTCAAGACTAACTAAAGAATTGTGTCTACCTCACACATATCTGTATGTATGAACAATTCTTCATATCTCATAGTCTTTTGACCTTATGAGTATTTACCTAACAATTATAATAATAAATGCTATAAGTATTTGTAAAAATCAGAAAACACTTTATTAATATGAAAAGATTGTCAATTACAATATTACACTATTGCTATTGAGCATAATCCTAACAGTAACATCAAATTGCACTGGCATGTAACTTTAAATTGCATTGGCATGTAACTTCTAGCTTGTAAAAATACTGGAATTTGTTTTCAGTACAAATGTCTTTCAACTGTGACTAACTGGTATATAACATCAAATCGCACTGGCATGTAACTTCAAATTGCACTTGCATGTAACTTTTAGAATGTAAAAATACAATACTTTGTTTTCTGTACAAGTGTCTTTAGGCTGTGACTAACTGGCATGTAACATCAAATTGCACTAGCAGGTAACTTCAAATTTCACTAGCATGTAACCTCCGGCATGTAAAAATACTGGAATTCATTTTCAGTACAACTGTCTTTCAGCTGTGACTAACTGGCATGTAACATTAAATTACACTAGCAGGTAACTTCAAATTGCACTAGCTTATAACATCTAGCAAGTAAAAATACTGGAATTTGTTTTCCGCACAAGTGTCTTTCAACTGTGACTAACTGGTATGTAACATCAAATAGCCATGACATGTAACTTCAAATAGCACTGGCATTTAACTTTTAGCATGTAAAAATACTGGATTTTGTTTTCAATACAAGTGTCTTTCAACTTTGACTAACTGGCCTGTAACATCAAATTGCACTGGCAGGTAACTTTAAATTTAATTGGCATGTAACTTCTAGCATGTAAAAATACTGGAATTTGTTTTCCGTACAAGTGTCTTTCAACTGAGACTTACTGGCCTGTAACATCAAATTGCACTGGCAGGTAACTTCAAATTGCACTAGCATGTAACTTCTAGCATGTAAAAATATTAGAATTTGTATTTAGTACAAGTGTCTTTCAACTATGACTAATTGGAATGTAACATCAAACTGCATTGGTATATAACTTCAAATTGCACTGGCATGTAACTTCTAGCATGTCAAATTGTTGGACTTCATTTTAAGTACAAGTGTCTTTCAACTCTGACTAACTAGCATGCAACATCAAATTGCACTGGAAGGCAAATTAGAATTGCAATAGCATGTATGAATACTGGAATTTGTTTTCAGTACAAGTGTCTTTCAACTGTGACTAACTGGCATGTAACATCAAATTCCACTGGTATATGACTTCAAATTGCACTGTCATATAACTTCTAGCATGTAAAAATATTGGAATTTGTATTCAATACAAGTGTCTTTCAACTGTGACTAACTGGCAAGTAATATCAAATTACAATAGCATGTAACTTCAAATAGCACAGGCGTGTAACTTCTAGCATATAAAATTACTGGAATTTATTTTCAGTACAAGTGTCTTTCAACTATTACTAACTGGCATGTAATATCAAATTGCAATGGCAGATAACTTAAAATTGCACTAGCATGTAACTTCTAGCATGTAAAAATAATGGAATTTGTTTTCAGTACAAGTGTCTTTCAACTGTGACTAACTGGTATGTAACATCAAATTGCACTGGCATGTAACTTTAAATTGCACTGGCAAGTAAATTCTAGCATGTAAAAATGATAGACTTTGTTTTCAATACAAGTGTCTTTCAGCTGTGACTAAATGGCATGTAACATCAAATTGCACTGGCAGGTAACTTCAAATTTCACTGGCTTGTAACTTCTAGCGTATAAAAATACTGGAATTTATTTTTAATACAAATGTCTTTCAACTGTCACTAACTGGTATGTAACATCAAATTGCACTGGCATATAACTTCAAATTGCACTGGCATATAACTTCAAATTGCACTAGCATATAACATCTAGCAAGTAAAAATACTGGAATTTGTTTTCCTCACAAGTGTCTTTCAACTATGACTAACTGGTATGTAACATCAAATTTTGCATGGCATGTAACTTTAAATTGCACTGGCAAGTAACTTCTAGCATGTAAAAATAATAGACTTTGTTTTTAGTACAAGTGTCTTTAAGCTGTGACTAACTGGCATGTATCATCAAATTGCACTGGCAGGTAACTTCAAATTGCACTAGCATGTAAGTTCCAACATGTAAAAATACTAGAATTTGTTTTCAGTACAAGTGTCTTTCAACTGTGACTAACTGGTATGTAACATCAAATTGCACTGGCATGTAACTTCAAATTGCACTTGCAAGTAACTTTTATCATGTAAAAATAATAGACTTTGTTTTCAGTACAAGTGTCTTTAAGCTGTGACTAACTGGCATGTAACATCAAATTGCACTTGCAGGTAACTTCAAATTGCACTAGCATGTAACTTCCAGCATGTCAAAATACTAGAATTTGTTTTCAGTACAAGTGTCTTTCAACTGTGACTAAGTGGTTTGTAACATCAAATTGCACTGGCATGTAACTTCAAATTGCACTGGCAAGTAACTTCTAGCATGTAAAAATAATAGACTTTGTTTTCAGTACATGTGTCTTTCAATTGTGACTAACTGGTATGTAACATCAAATTGCATTGGCAGGTAACTTCAAATTGCACTGGCATGTATCTTCTAGCATGTAGAAATACTGAACTTTGTTTTTAGTACAAGTATCTTTCAACTGTGACTAACTGGCATGTAACATCGAATTGCACTAACATGTAACTTCAAATTGCACTAGCATGTAACTTCAAATTGCACTAGCAGGTAACTTCTAGTATGTAAAAATACTAGAATTTCTTTTCAGTGCAAGTGTCTTTCAACTGTGACAAACTGGCATGTAACAACAATTTGCACCGGCAGGTAACTTCAAATTGCACTAGCATGTAATTTCTAGAATGTAAATGTATTTGATTTTGTTTTAAGTACAAGTGTTTTTCAACTGTGACTAAATGGTATGTAACATCAATTTGCACTGGCATGTTACTTCTCGCATGTAAAAATACTAGACTTTGTTTTCAGTACAAGTGTCTTTCAGCTGTGACTAAGTTGCATTTAACATCAAATTGCATTGGCAGGTAACTTTAAATTGCACTAGCATATAACTTATAGCAAGTAAAAATACTGGAATTTATTTTCCGCACAAGTGTCTTTCAACTGTGACTAACTAGTATGTAACATCTAATTGCCATGGCATGTAACTTCAAATTGCACTGGCAAGTAACTTCTAGCATGTAAAAATAAAAGATTTTGTTTTCAGTACAAGTGTCTTTAAGCTTTGACTAACTGGCATGTAACATCAAATTGCACTGGCAGGTAACTTCAAATTGCACTAGCATGTAACTTCCAGCATGTAAAAATACTAGAATTTGTTTTCATTACAAGTGTCTTTCAACTGTGACTAAGTGGTATGTAACATCAAATTGCATTGGGATGTAACTTCAAATAGCACTGGCATGTAACTTCTAGCATGTAAAAATACTGGAATTTGTATTCAGTACAAGTGTCCTTCAACTGTGCTAACTGGCAAGTAACATCAAATTACAATAGCATGTAACTAGAAATAGCACTGGCATTTAACTTCTAGCATGTAAAAATACTGGAATTTGTTTTCAGTACTAGTGTCTTTCAACTATGACTAACTGGCCTGTAACATCAAATTCCACTAGCAGGTAACTTTAAATTGAATTGGCATGTAACTTCTAGCACGTAAAAATACTGGAATTTGTTTTCCGTACAAGTGTCTTTCAGCCGTGACTAACTGGCATGTAATATCAAATTGCACCGGCAGGTAACTTCAAATTTCACGGGCATGTAACTTCTAGCATGTAAAAATACTGGAATTAGTTTTCAGTACAAATGTCTTTCAACTGTAACTAACTGGTATATAATATCAAATTGCACTGGCATGTAACATCAAATTGCACTAGCAAGTAACTTCTAGCATGTAAAAATAATTGACTTTGTTTTCAATACAAGTGTCTTTAAGCTGTGACTAACAGGCATGTAACATCAAATTGCACTGACAGGTAACTTCAAATTGCACTAGCATGTAACTTCTAGCATGTAAAAATACTAGAATTTGTTTTTTGTACAAGTGTCTTTCAACTGCGACTTACTGGTATGTAACATCAAATTGCACTGACATGTAAGTTCAAATTGCACTGGCATGTAACTTCTAGCAAGTAAAAATAATAGACTTTGTTTTCAGTACAAGTGGCTTTCAGCCGTGACTAACTGGCATGTAACATCAAATTGCACTGGCAGGTAACTTCAAATTTCACTGGCATGTAACTTCTAGCATGTAAAAATACTGAATTTTGTTTTCAATACAAATGTCTTTCAACTGTGACTAACTGGTATATAATATCAAATTGCACTGGCATGTAACTTCAAATTGCACTAGCAAGTAACTTCAAGCATGTAAAAATAATTGACTTTGTTTTCAGTACAAGTGTCTTTAAGCTGTGACTAACTGGCATGTAACATCAAATTGCACTGACAAGTAACTTCAAATTGCACTAGCATGTAACTTCTAGCATGTAAAAATACTAGAATTTATTTTCTGTACAAGTGTCTTTCAACTGCGACTAACTGGTATGTAACATCAAATTGCACTGGCATGTAACTTCAAAATGCACTGGCATGTAACTTCTAGCAAGTAAAAATAATAGACTTTGTTTTCAGTACAAGTGGCTTTCAGCCGTGACTAACTGGCATGTAACATCAAATTGCACTGGCAAGTAACTTCAAATTTCACTGGCATGTAACTTCTAGCATGTAAAAATACTGGAATTTATTTTCAGTACAAATGTCTTTCAACTGTGACTAACTGGTATATAACATCAAATTGCACTGGCATGAAACTTCAAATTGCACTAGCAAGTAACTTCTAGCATGTAAAAATAATAGACTTTGTTTTCAGTACAAGTGTCTTTAAGCTGTGACTAACTGGCATGTAACATAAAATAGCACTGGCAGGTAACTTCAAATTGCACTAGCATGTAACTTCTAGCATGAAAAAATACTAGAATTTGTTTTCAGTACAAGTGTCTTTCAACTGCGACTAACTGGTATGTAACATCAAATTGCCATGGCGTGTAACTTCAAATTGCACTAGCAAGTAACTACTAGCATGTACAAATAACAGACTTTGTTTTCAGTACAAGTGTCTTTAAGCTGTGACTAACTGGCATGTAACATCAAATTGCACTGGCAGGTAATTTCAAATTGCACTAGCATGTAACTTCTAGCATGTAAAAATACTAGAAAATGTTTTCAGTACAAGTGTCTTTCAACTATGACAAACTAGTATGTAACATCAAATTGCCATGGCATGTAACTTCAAATTGCACTGACATGTAACTTCTAGCATGTAAAAATAATAGACTTTGTTTTCAATACAAGTGTCTTTAAGCTTTGACTAACTGGCATGTAACTTCAAATTGCACAGGCAAGTAACTTCTAACATGTAAATATAATAGACTTTGTTTTCAGTACAAGTGTCTTTCAATAGTGACTAACTGGTATGTAACATCAAATTGCACCGGCATGTAACTTCAAATTGCACTGGCATGTAACTTCTACCATGTAAAAATACTAGAATTTGTTTTCCGTACAAGTGTCTTTCAACTGTGCTAACTGGCAAGTAAAATCAAATAAAAATAGCATGTAACTTAAAATAGCACTGGCATTTAACTTATAGCATGTAAAAATACTGGAATTTGTATTCAGTACAAGTGTCTTTTATCTGTGCTAACTGGCTAGTAACATCAAATTACAATAGCATGTAACTTCAAATAGCACTGGCATTTAACTTCTAGCATGTAAAAATACTAAAATTTATTTTCAGTACAAGTGTCTTTCAACTATGACCAACTGGCCTGTAACATCAAATTGCACTAGCAGGTAACTTTAAATTTAATTGGCTTGTAACTTCTAGCATGTAAAAATACTGGAATTTGTTTTCCGTACAAGTGTCTTTCAACTGTGACTAACTGGCCTGTAACATCAAATTGCACTGGCAGGTGACCTCAAGTTGCACTAGCATGTAAAAATACTAGAATTTGTTTTCAGTACAAGTGTCTCTCAACTGTGACTAACTGGTATGTAACATCAAATCGCACTAGCATGTAAATTCAAATTGCACTGGCAAGTAACTTCTAGCATGTAAAAATAATATACTTTGTTTTCAGTACAAGTGTTTTTAACCTGTGACTAACTGGCATGTAACATCAAATTGCATTGGCAGGTAACTTCAAATTGCACTAGCATGTAACTTTCAGCATGTAAAAAAACTAGAATTTGTTTTCAGTACAAGTGTCTTTCAACTGTGACTAACTGGTATGTAACATCAAATTGCACTGGCAGGTAACTTCAAATTGCAATGGCAAGTAACTTCTATCATGTAAAAATAATAGACTTTGTTTTCAGTACAAGTGTCTTTAAGCTGTGACTAACATGCATTTAACATCAAATTGCACTGGTAGGTAACTTCAAATTGCACTAGCATATAACTTATAGCAAGTAAAAATACTGGAATTTGTTTTCCGCACAAGTGTCTTTCAACTATGACTAACTAGTATGTAACATCAAATTGCCATGGCTTGTAACTTCAAATTGCACTGACAAGTAACTTCTAGCATGTAAAAATAATAGACTTTGTTTTCAGTACAAGTGTCTTTAAGCTGTGACTAAGTGGTATGTAACATCAAATTGCACATGCATGTAACTTCAAGTTGCACTAGCAAGTAACTTCCAGCATGTAAAAATACTAGAATTTGTTTTCAGTACAAGTGTCTTTCAACTGTGACGAAGTGGTATGTAACATCAAATTGCACATGCATGTAACTTCAAATAGCACTGGCATGTAACTTCTAGCATGTAAAAATACTGGAATTTGCATTCATTACAAGTTTCTAGTAACATGAAATTACAATAGCATGTAACTTAAAATAGCACTGGCATTTAATTTCTAGCATGTAAAAATACTAGAATTTGTTTTCAGTACAAGTGTCTTTCAACAGTGACTAACTGGTATGTAACATCAAATTGCAATGGCATATAACTTAAAATAGCACTGGCATTTAACATCTAGCATGTAAAAATACTAGAATTTGTTTTCAGTACAAGTGTCTTTCAACTATGACTAACTGGCCAGAAACATCAAATTGCACTGGCAGGTAACTTTAAATTGAATTGGCATGTAACTTCTAGCAAGTAAAAATAATGGAATTCGTTTTCCGTACAAGTGTCTTTCAGCCGTGACTAACTGGCATGTAACATCAAATTGCACTGGCAGGTAACTTCAAATTTCACTGGCATGTAACTTCTAGCATATAAAAATACTGGAATTTGTTTTCAGCACAAATGTCTTTCAACTGTGACTAACTGGTATATAACATCAAATTGCACTGGCATGTAACTTCAAATTGCACTGGCATGTAACTTTTAGCATGTAAAAATACTATACTTTGTTTTATGTGCAAGTGTCTTTCAGTTGTGACTAACTGGCATGTAACATCAAATTGCACTAGCAGGTAACTTCAAATTTCACAAGCATGTAACCTCTGGCATGTAAAAATACTGGAATTTGTTTTCAGCACAAGTGTCTTTCAGCCGTGACTAACTGGCATGTAACATCAAATTGCACTGGCAGGTAACTTCAAATTGCACTAGCAAGTAACTTCTAGCATGGAAAAATACTAGAATTTGTTTTCAGTACAAGTGTCTTTCAACTGCGACTAACTGGTATGTAACATCAAATTGCCATGGTGTGTAACTTCAAATTGCACTAGCAAGTAACTTCTAACATGTAAAAATAATAGACTTTTTTTTCAGTACAAGTGTCTTTAGGCTGTGACTAACTGGCATGTAACATCAAGTTGCACTGGCAGGTAACTTCGAATTGCACTAGCATGTAACTTCTAGCATGTAAAAATATTAGAATTCTTTTTAAGTACAAGTGTCTTTCAACTATGACTAACTGGAATGTAACATCAAATTGCATTGGCATATAACTTCTAGCAAGTAAAAATACTGGAATTTATTTTCAGTACAAGTGTCTTTCAACAGTGACTAACTGGTATGTAACATCAAATTGCATTGGCATGTAACTTAAAATAGCACTGGCATTTAACTTCTAGCATGTAAAAATACTGGAATTTGTTTTCCGTACAAGTGTCTTTCAACTGTGACTAACTGGCCTGTAACATCAAATTACAGTGGCAGGTAATCTCAAATTGCACTAGCATGTAACTTCTAGCATGTAAAGATACTAGAATTTGTTTTTAGTACAAGTGTCTTTAAACTGTGACTAACTGGTATGTAACATCAAATTGCACTGGCATGTAACTTCAAATTGCACTGGCAAGTAACTTCTAGCATGTAAAAATAATAGACTTTGTTTTCAGTACAAGTGTCTTTAAGCTGTGACTAACAGGCATTTAACATCAAATTGCACTGGCAGGTAACTTCAAATTGCACTAGCATATTACTTATAGCAAGTAAAAATACTGGAATTTGTTTTCCGTACAAGTGTCTTTCAACTGTGACTAACTGGCCTGTAACATCAAATTGCACTGGCAGGTAACTTCAAATTGCAGTAGCATGTAACTTCTAGCATGCAAAAATACTAGAATTTGTTTTCAATACAAGTGTCTTTCAACTGTGAATAACTGGTATTTAACATCAAATTGCACTAACATGTTACTTCAAATTGCACTGGCAAGTAACTTCTAGCATGTAAAAATAATAGACTTTGTTTTCAGTACAAGTGTCTTTAAGCTGTGACTCACTGGCATGTAACATCAAATTGCACTGGCAGTTAACTTCAAATTGCACTAGCATTTAACTTCTAGCATGTAAAAATACTAGAATTATTTTTCAGTACAAGTGTCTTTCAACTGTGACTAACTGGTATGTTACATCAAATTGCACTGGCATGTAACTTCAAATTGCACTGGCAAGTAACTTCTAGCATGTAAATATAATAGACATTGTTTTCAGTACATGTGTCTTTCAACTGTGACTAACTGGTATGTAACATAAAATTGCATTGGCATGTAGCTTCAAATTGCACTGGCATGTAACTTCTAGCATGTAAAAATACTATACATTGTTTTCTGCACAAGTTTCTTTCTGCTGTCACTAACTGGCGTGTAACATCAAATTGCACTAGCTGGTAACTTCAAGTTGCACTAGCATGTAACACCTGGCATGTAAAAATACTTGAATTTATTTTTAGTAAAAGTGTCTTTCAACTGTGACTAACTGGCATGTAGAATCAAATTGAACTGGGATGTAACATCAAATTACACTGGCATGTAAGTTCTAGCATGTAGAAATACTGAACTTTGTTTTCAGTACAAGTGTCTTTCAACTGTGACTAACTGGCACGTAACATCGAATTGCACTAACATGTAACTTCAAATTGCACTAGCATGTAACTTCAAATTGCTCTAGCATGTAACTTCTAGTATGTAAAAATACTAGAATTTCTTTTTAGTGCAAGTGTATTTCAACTATGACTAACTGGTATGTAATATCAAATTGCATTGGCATGTAACTTCAAATTGCACTGGCATGTAACTTCTAGCATGTTAAAATACCATTCATTTTTTTCTGCACAAGTTTCTTTCTGCTGTCACTAACTGGCATGTAACATCAAATTGCACTAGCTAGTAACTTCAAGTTGCACTAGCATGTAACCTCTGGCATGTAAAAATACTGGAATTTGTTTTTAGTAAAAGTGTCTTTCGACTGTGACTAACTGGCATGTAGAATCAAATTGAACTTGGATGTAACATTAAATTGCACTGGCCTGTAAGTTCTAGCATGTAGAAATACTGAACTTTGTTTTCAGTACAAATGTCTTTCAACTGTGACTAACTGCCATGTAACATCGAATTGCACTAACATGTAACTTCAAATTGCACTAGCATGTAACTTCAGATTGCACTAGCATGTAACTACTAGTATGTAAAAATACTAGAGTTCCTTTTCAGTGCAAGTGTCTTTCAACTGTGACAAACTGGCATGTAACATCAATTTGCACCGACAAGTAACTTCAAATTGCACTAGCATGTAAATATATTGGATTTTGTTTTAAGTACAAGTGTCTTTCAACTGTGACTAAATGGTAGGTAACATCAAATTGCACTGGCATGTAACTTCTAGCATGTAAAAATACTGGAATTTTTTTTCCGCACAAGTGTCTTTCAACAGTGACTACCTAGTATGTAACATCAAATTGCCATGGCATGTAACTTCAAATTGCACTGGTAAGTAACTTCTAGCATGTAAAATTAATAGACTTTGTATTCAGTACAAGTGTCTTTAAGCTTTGACTAACTGGCAATAACATCAAATTGCACTGGCAGGTAACTTGAAATTGCACTAGCATGTAACTTCCAGCATGTAAAAATACTAGAATTTTTTTCAGTACAAGTGTCTTTCAACTGTGACTAACCGGTATGTAACATCAAATTTCATTGGCATGCAACTTCAAATTGCACAGGCATGTAACTTCTACCATGTAAAAATACTGGAATTTGTATTCAGTACAAGTGTCTTTCAACTGTGCTAACTGGCAAGTAACATCAAATTACAATAGCATGTAACTTAAAATAGCGCTGGCATTTAACTTCTAACGCGTAAAAATACTGGAATTTGTTTTCAGTACAGGTGTCTTTCAACTATGACTAACTGGCCTGTAACATCAAATTGCACTAGCAGGTAACTTTAAATTGAATTGGCATTTAACTTATAGCATGTAAAAATACAGGAATTTGTTTTCCATACAAGTGTCTTTCAACTGTGACTAACTGGCATGTAACATCAAATTGCACTGGCAGGTAACTTCAAATTGCACTAGCATGTAACTTCTAGCATGTAAAAATACTAGTATTTGTTTTCAGTACAAGTGTCTTTCAACTATGACTAACTAGTATGTAACATCTAATTGCAAAGGCATGTAACTTCAAATTGCACTAACAAGTAACTTCTAGCATGTACAATTAATAGACTTTGTTTTCAGTACAAGTGTCTTTAAGCTTTGACTAACTGGCATGTAACATCAAATTGCACTGGCAGGTAACTTCAAATTGCACTAGCATGTAACTTCCACCATGTAAAAATACTAGAATTTGTTTTCAGTACAAGTGTCCTTCAACTGTGACTAAGTGGTATGTAACTTCAAATTGCACTGGCATGTAACTTAAAATAGCACTGGCATGTAACTTCTAGCATGTAAAAATACTGGAATTTGTATTCATTACAAGTGTCTTTCAACTGTGCTCACTGGCAAGTAACATCAAATTACAGTAGCATGTAACTTAAAATAGCACTGGCATTTAACTTCTAGCATGTAAAAATACTAGAATTTATTTTCAGTACAAGTGTCTTTCAACTATGACTAACTAGCCTGTAACATCAAATTGCACTGGCAGGTAACTTTAAATTGAATTGGCATGTAACTTCTAGCACGTAAAAATACTGGAATTTGTTTTCCGTACAAGTGTCTTTCAACTGTGACTAACTGGCCTGTAACATCAAATTGCACTGGCAAGTAACTTCAAATTGCACTAGCATGTAACTTCTAGCATGTAAAAATACTAGTATTTGTTTTCAGTACAAGTGTCTTTCAACTATGACTAACTAGTATGTAACATCTAATTGCAAAGGCATGTAACTTCAAATTGAACTGACAAGTAACTTCTAGCATGTACAATAAATAGACTTTATTTTCAGTACAAGTGTCTTTAAGCTTTGACTAACTGGCATGTAACATCAAATTGCACTGGCAGGTAACTTCAAATTGCACTAGCATGTAACTTCCAGCATGTAAAAATACTAGAATTTGTTTTCAGTACAAGTGTCCTTCAACTGTGACTAAGTGGTATGTAACTTCAAATTGCACTGGCATGTAACTTAAAATAGCACTAGCATGTAACTTCTAGCATGAAAAAATACTGGAATTTGTATTCATTACAAGTGTCTTTCAACTATGCTCACTGGCAAGTAACATCAAATTACAGTAGCATGTAACTTAAAATAGCACTGGCATTTAACTTCTAGCATGTAAAAATACTAGAATTTGTTTTCAGTACAAGTGTCTTTCAACTATGACTAACTGGCTTGTAACATCAAATTGCACTGGCAGGTAACTTTAAATTGAATTAGCATGTAACTTCTAGCACGTAAAAATACTGGAATTTGTTTTCCGTAGAAGTGTCTTTCAGCCGTGTAGAACTGGCATGTAACATCAAGTTGCACTAGTGGGTAACTTCAAATTTCACTGGCATGTAACTTCTAGCATGTAAAAATACTGGAATTTGTTTTCAGTACAAATGTCTTTCAACTGTGACTAACTGGTATATAACATAAAATTGCACTGGCTTGTAACTTCAAATTCAACTGGCATGTAACTTTTAGCATGTAAAAATACTATACTTTGTTTTCTGTACAAGTGTCTTTCAGCTGTGACTAACTGACATGTAACATCAAATTGCACTAGCAGGTAACTTGAAATTTCACAAGCGCATAACCTCTGGCATGTAAAAATACTGGAATTTATTTTCAGTACAAGTGTCTTTAAGCTGTGACTTACTGGCATGTAACATCAAATTGCACTAACAGGTTACTTCAGATTGCACTAGCATATAACATCTAGCAAATAAAAATACTGGAATTTGTTTTCCGCACAAGTGTCTTTCAACTTTGACTAACTGGTACGTAACATCAAATTGCCATGGCAAGTAACTTCAAATTGCACTAGCAAGTAACTTCTACCATGTAAAAATAATAGACTTTGTTTTCAGTACAAGTGTCTTTAAGCTGTAACTAACTGGCATGTAACATCAAGTTGCACTGGCAGGTAACTTCAAATTGCACTAGCATGTAACTTCTAGCATGTAAAAATACTAGAATTTTTTTTTCAGTACAAGTGTCTTTCAACTGCGACTAACTGGTATGTAACATCAAATTGCACTGGCATGTAACTTCAAATTGCACTGGCATGTAACTTCCACCATGTAAAAATACTGGAATTTGTATTCAGTACAAGTGTCTTTAAGCTTTGACTAACTGGCATGTAAAATCAAATTGCACTGGCAGGTAACTTCAAATTGCACTAGCATGTAACTTCTAGCATGTAACTTCCAGCATGTAAAAATACTAGAATTTGTTTTCAGTACAAGTGTCTTTCAACTGTGACTAACTGGTATGTAACATCAAATTTCATTGGCATGTAACTTCAAATTGCACAGGCATGTAACTTCTACCATGTAAAAATACTGGAATTTGTATTCAGTACAAGTGTCTTTCAACTGTGCTAACTGGCAAGTAACATCAAATTACAATAGCATGTAACTTAAAATAGCACTGGCATTTAACTTCTAACACGTAAAAATACTGGAATTTGTTTTCAGTACAAGTGTCTTTCAACTATGACTAACTGGCCTGTAACATCAAATTGCAATGGCGGGTAACTTTAAATTGAATTGGCATTTAACTTCTAGCATGTAAAAATACTGAAATTTTTTTTCCGTACAAGTGTCTTTCAACTGTGCTAACTGGCAAGTAACATCAAATTACAATAGCATGTAACTTAAAATAGCACTGGCATTTAACTTCTAACACGTAAAAATACTGGAATTTGTTTTCAGTACAAGTGTCTTTCAACTATGACTAACTGGCCTGTAACATCAAATTGCACTGGCGGGTAACTTTAAATTGAATTGGCATTTAACTTCTAGCATGTAAAAATACTAGAATTTTTTTTCCGTACAAGTGTCTTTCAACTGTGACTAACTGGCCTGTAACATCAAATTGCACTAGCATGTAACTTCAAATTGCACTGGCAAGTAACTTCTAGCATGTAAAAATAATAGACTTTGTTTTCAGTACAAGTGTCTTTAAGCTGTGACTAACTGGCATGTAACATCAAATTGCACTAGCATGTAACTTCAAATTGCACTGGCAAGTAACTTCGAGCATGTAAAAATAATAGGCTTTGTTTTCAGTACAAGTGTTTTTAAGTTGTGACTAACTGGCATGTAACATCAAATTGCACTGGCAGGTAACTTCAAATTGCACTAGCATGTAACTTCTAGCATGTAAAAATACTAGAATTTGTTTTCAGTACAAGTGTCTTTCAACTGTGACTAACTGGTATGTCACATCAAATTGCACAGGCATGTAACTTCTAGCATGTAAAAATACTATACATTATTTTCTGCACAAGTTTCTTTCTGCTGTCACTAACTGGCATGTAACATCAAATTGCACTAGCTGGTAACTTCAAGTTGCACTAGCATGTAACCTCTGGCATGTAAAAAAACTGGAATTTATTTTTAGTAAAAGTGTCTTTCAACTGTGACTAACTGGCATGTAGAATCAAATTGAACTGGGATGTAACATTAAATTGCACTGGCATGTAAGTTCTAGCATGTAGAAATACAAAACTTTGTTTTCAGTACAAGTGTAATTCAACTGTGACTAACTGCCATGTAACATCGAATTGCACTAACATGTAACTTCAAATTGCACTAGCATGTAACTTCAAATTGCTCTACCATGTTACTTCTAGTATGTAAAAATACTAGAATTTCTTTTCAGTGCAAGTGTCTTTCAATTGTGACTAACTGGTATGTAACATCAAATTGCATTGGCATGTAACTTCAAATTGCACTGGCATGTAACTTCTAGCATGTAAAAATACTAGAATTTGTTTTCTGCACATGTTTCTTTCTGCTGTCACTAACTGGCATGTAACATCAAATTGCACTAGCTAGTAACTTCAAGTTGCACTAGCATGTAACCTCTGGCATGTAAAAATACTGGAATTTGTTTTTAGTAAAAGTGTCTTTCAACTGTAACTAACTGCCAAGCAGAATCAAATTGAACTGGGATGTATCATCAAATTGCACTGGCATGTAAGTTCTAGCATGTAGAAATACTGAACTTTGTTTTCAGTACAAGTGTCTTTCAACTGTGAGTAACTGCCATGTAAGATCGAATTGCACTAACATGTAACTTCAAATTGCACTAGCATGTTACTTCAAATTGCACTAGCATGTAACTTCTAGTATGTAAAAATACTAGAATTTCTTTTCAATGCAAGAGTTTTTGAACTGTGACAAACTGGCATGTAACATCAATTTGCACCGGCAGGTAACTTCAAATTGCACTAGCAAGTAATTTCTAGCATGTACATGTATTGGCTTTTGTTTTAAGTACAAGTGTCTTTGAACTGTGACTAAATGGTATGTAACATCAAATTGCACTGGCATGTAACTTCTAGCATGTAAAAATACTGGAATTTGTTTTTCGCACAAGTGTCTTTCATCTATGACTAACTAGTATGTAACATCAAATTGCCATGGCATGTAACTTCAAATTGCACTGGCAAGTAACTTCTAGAATGTAAAATTAATAGACTTTGTATTCAGTACAAGTGTCTTTAAGCTTTGACTAATTGGCATGTAACATCAAATTGCACTGGCAGGTAACTTCAAATTGCACTAGCATGTGACTTCCAGCATGTAAAAATACTAGAATTTGTTTTCAGTCTAATTGTCTTTCAACTGTGACTAACTGGTATGTAACATCAAATTGCACTGGCATGTAACTTCTACCATGTAAAATTAGTGGAATTTGTATTCAATACAAGTGTCTTTCAACTGTGCTAACTGGCAAGTAACATCAAATTACAATAGCATGTAACTTAAAATAGCACTGGCATTTAACTTCTAGCATGTAAAAATACTGGAATTTGTTTTCAGTACAAGTGTCTTTCAACTATGACAAACTGGCCTGTAACATCATTGCACTGGCAGGTAACTTTAAATTGAATTGGCATGTAACTTCTAGCATGTAAAAATACTGGAATTTGTTTTCCGTACAAGTGTCTTTCAATTGTGACTAACTGGCCTGTAAAATAAAATTTCACTGGCAGGTAACTTCAAATTGCACTAGCATGTATTCTAGCATGTAAAAATACTAGAACTTGTTTTCAGTACAAGTGTCTTTCAACTGTGAATAACTGGTATGTAACATTAAATTGCACTAGCATGTAACTTCAAATTGCACTGGCAAGTAACTTCTAGCATGTAAAAATAATAGACTTTGTTTTCAGTACAAGTGTCTTTAAGCTGTGACTAACTGGCATGTAACATCAAATTGCACTGGCAGGTAACTTCAAATTGCACTAGCATGTAACTTCTAGCATGTAAAAATACTAGAATTTGTTTTCAGTACAAGTGTCTTTCAACTGTGACTAACTGGTATGTAACATCAAATTGCACTGGCACGTAACTTCAAATTGCACTGGCAAGTAACTTCTAGCATGTAAAAATAATAGACATTGTTTTTAATACATGTGTCTTTCAACTGTGACTAACTGGTATCTAACATCAAATTGCATTGGCATGTAACTTCAAATTGCACTGGCATGTAACTTCTGGCATGTAAAAATACTATACATTATTTTCTGCACAAGTTTCTTTCTGCTGTCACTAACTGGCATGTAACATCAAATTGCACTAGCTGGTAACTTCAAGTTGCACTAGCATGTAACCTCTGGCAAGTAAAAAAACTGGAATTTATTTTTAGTAAAAGTATCTTTCAACTGTGACTAACTGGCTTGTAAAATCAAATTGAACTGGATGTAACATCAAATTGCACTGGCATGTAAGTTCTAGCGTGTAGAAATACTGAACTTTGTTTTCAGTACAAGTGTCTTTCAACTGTGACTAATTGGCATGTAACATCGAATTGCACTAACATGTAACTTCAAATTGCACTAGCATGTAACTTCAAATTGATCTAGCATGTAACTTATAGTATGTAAAAATACTAGAATTTCTTTTCAGTGCAAGTGTCTTTCAATTGTGACTAACTGGTATGTAACATCAAATTGCATTGGCATGTAACTTCAAATTGCACTAGCATGTGACTTCCAGCATGTAAAAATACTAGAATTTGTTTTCAGTCTAATTGTCTTTCAACTGTGACTAAATGGTATGTAACATCAAATTGCACTGGCATGTAACTTCTACCATGTAAAATTAGTGGAATTTGTATTCAATACAAGTGTCTTTCAACTGTGCTAACTGGCAAGTAACATCAAATTACAATAGCATGTAACTTAAAATAGCACTGGCATTTAACTTCTAGCATGTAAAAATACTGGAATTTGTTTTCAGTACAAGTGTCTTTCAACTATGACAAACTGGCCTGTAACATCATTGCACTGGCAGGTAACTTTAAATTGAATTGGCATGTAACTTCTAGCATGTAAAAATACTGGAATTTGTTTTCCATACAAGTGTCTTTCAACTGTGACTAACTGGCCTGTAAAATAAAATTTCACTGGCAGGTAACTTCAAATTTCACTAGCATGTAACTTCTAGCATGTAAAAATACTAGAACTTGTTTTCAGTACAAGTGTCTTTCAACTGTGAATAACTGGTATGTAACATTAAATTGCACTAGCATGTAACTTCAAATTGCACTGGCAAGTAACTTCTAGCATGTAAAAATAATAGACTTTGTTTTCAGTACAAGTGTCTTTAAGCTGTGACTAACTGGCATGTAACATCAAATTGCACTGGCAGGTAACTTCAAATTGCACTAGCATGTAACTTCTAGCATGTAAAAATACTAGAATTTGTTTTCAGTACAAGTGCCTTTCAACTGTGACTAACTGGTATGTAACATCAAATTGCACTGGCACGTAACTTCAAATTGCACTGGCAAGTAACTTCTAGCATGTAAAAATAATAGACATTGTTTTTAGTACATGTGTCTTTCAAGTGTGACTAACTGGTATCTAACATCAAATTGCATTGGCATGTAACTTCAAATTGCACTGGCATGTAACTTCTGGCATGTAAAAATACTATACATTATTTTCTGCACAAGTTTCTTTCTGCTGTCATTAACTGGCATGTAACATCAAATTGCACTAGCTGGTAACTTCAAGTTGCACTAGCATGTAACCTCTGGCAAGTAAAAAAACTGGAATTTATTTTTAGTAAAAGTGTCTTTCAACTGTGACTAACTGGCTTGTAAAATCTAATTGAACTGGATGTAACATCAAATTGCACTGGCATGTAAGTTCTAGCGTGTAGAAATACTGAACTTTGTTTTCAGTACAAGTGTCTTTCAACTGTGACTAACTGGCATGTAACATCGAATTGCACTAACATGTAACTTCAAATTGCACTAGCATGTAACTTCAAATTGCTCTAGCATGTAACTTATAGTATGTAAAAATACTAGAATTTCTTTTCAGTGCAAGTGTCTTTCAATTGTGACTAACTGGTATGTAACATCAAATTGCATTGGCATGTAACTTAAAATTGCACTGGCATGTAACTTCTAGCATGTAAAAATACTATTCATTGTTTTCTGCACAAGTTTCTTTCTGCTGTCACTAACTGGCATGTTACATCAAATTGCACTAGCTTGTAACTTCAAGTTGCACTAGCATGTAACCTCTGGCATGTAAAAATACTGGAATTTGTTTTTAGTAAAAGTGTCTGTTAACGGGAATTTTACTCGGGATGAGAAATCTCTGTTAACGCCCTCGAGACCACTACCACGTAGGTGGTGGCCGAAATTATTTATATATGTGACAATGGTTTATCTAATGATAAATAAAACAAGAACATTTTTATTTAACATGCATGGTACACGAGTACAAAGATTTTTCTCTCGTTTCTCTCAACTTTCTTTGGTAAATGATCGATTGCTAGTCGTATGCCTGTCGAATCGTAGTCTCCTTTTTTCGTTTCTTTTATTTTCTATTTATACATGGTTTGTAGGTCAACAGACTGATTCTCTCTTGATTGTCTCAGTCTCTTTCTTATCGGGCGGGATTTCTTGCGTTAAATCATTTGACTTTTAGATTGACGTCTGAATTGAGAGATCGTGGTAGAGATCAGCTTGTTTCCTTTTGGATTTCATTACTTATGTAGATAACGCTTCCAGGTACGATTAAATTCATTCCTTGTATCCTTCCAGTACGATCCTTATAGGAGTCGTGGGACATGACGAATATGGTATGATGCATCAACCAGGGAGGTTGTTTAGTATTTCGACCTTGATGTCTGAGAAGTTTCATCCAGCTTGGAGCCAGATCTGGCTTCTCTTGACTTTTCCGAAGCTAGTCGTGGCCTTGACTGACCTTTTTGAAGCTGGGTGTGGTTTGACTCACCTCGCGGCCTTCTAGGGACATTCTTCTGTGTCAATCGAGGTACAGACGGGTTTCTTGAGCATTTGTTAGATGACCTTGACTTTGGGGAGCTTCTAGTTTTGATGATGCGGGCTAAGCCCGATCATTCCGGGTTCTATCTTAGATGTTTCCGGAGCTCGCCCTTGTTCTTGGGGTGGTATCGCAGTTCGGCTCTGGATAGAGAGGTCTCCTGGTGGAAGTTCTCGGGTCCGAGCTTTATCCCAGATGTTTCTGGAGCCCGCCCTTGTGCCTGGGGCGGCATTGTAGCTTGGCTCTGGATATAGAGGTCTTTAGGTGAAACTTTCGGGTATGGAACCAGGTCTAGTAAGTGGAAAATTTCCCTTTGGTTTTTGGCCAATTTTGGCTATTAACAGAAGTCCCCTCTGACTTGAACACCAGACGTCGAGCTCAGGGTTGAGGTCAGATTCTCACTTTATTTGGGAAATCTTCCTCTTTTACTGTTACTGAAATTTTTGGAGATTTCTTCATTTGAGTGACGTGTTGTGAACCGACTATTTTATCTTTGAATTAATCTGATTACGTTACGGCAGTCCCCGAGATTTTTTACCGTTACCAGGATCTTGGGGAGATCTTCCTCTTAACTGCGTAAATGATGTGGCATGAGATGATTAGCTCGCTTTAGAGTTTAACCCGGTTACGTTACCAAGTCAATTTTTACCGTTACCAAACGAGTATCCTGGTAACTTGAGCTGTTGCCTTCCTGTCTACATATATGCCTGTTTTCCTCCTCGTCTTCCTCACATCTTCTCGAGCGAAAAGAACCTTTTGTAGAGAAATATTTCCACAGTTTTTTCCCTAAGCTTGCTTCTTTCTTCATTCTTCGTATTCTATTCTTTCTTCATTCTTCGTCTTCTATAATGTCGAAACACAGTCGTGATTCAAGTGATTCCATATTCGACGGCAAGGAGGTCGTCAGTCTTAGTCTGGGGAAGCGGGCTAGGAGGAGTTCTGACGGTGATGATTCCCTGCCCACATCACAAAGTCGGCGATCCAGTAGGAACGTATCTATCGGGACTGGGTTCTCCAATCATCCCGACCACCCTTTAGATATTTTCGATGATGATTCCGACAAAGAAACGACCGGCGGCACTGTGGGGGAGCGTCGGGTCTCGGCTCTTGGTCCCTCTAGGGAGAGGCTCCCTCCCTACGATTTCTGGGTCATCCCTGATTCCACCGTTGACCCGGGGTCGATCGACCGCTTGAGGTCAAAGTTTGGCATCCCCGACAGTGTATCCATCTCGGTGCCTCCCAAGAACTTCGAGTTTTTCAACCCCCCTAAAGGTGTGCTTCCGATCCATGTGGCCGCTCTTGAGACGGGGTCAGGCTTCCCCTCTATCCGACCCTTCGGTGGGCTCTAAACGCCATCCAGCTCGCTCCCCTTCAGTTAACGCCGGGCTTCTGAAGGCATTTGATTGGCTTCCTTGTGTTTTGGAGAGAGCAGTGCCAGATGAGTAAGGTGACAAGGGAGCCAGGTGCAGAGGAGCTGGCGTATCTTTTTCAGATTGGGAGCTTGTCTGGGGCTCCTCGGGGTCAGTTCTACGCCAAGGCCAAGAACAAGCTCAATTTTATCATTCCTGGTGCTTCGAAAAAGGATCCCGCATGGAAAGAAGAATGGATCCTGGCGGGGGATGACTGGGGGAGCTTGATTTTCATCGGAGGGCATGAATTCGAGGTTCCTACGGCTTTCAGTGACAAGCCCTCCTGGGACCGAGACTCTTTGCCTGCCGAGTCTGAAGTCGTCTTAAAGGCTATTCTAGCCCGGAGTTACCTGAATCCGATGTTCCCTACCGCTGAAGCTTTTGACCCTCGTAGGGTGAACAAATATCTACGGATTTCAGACGCTATTCCTCGTAAGTATCCTTGTGTCGCTTCTTCTTATTACTTAGCTTGATTCTAACATTTTTTTTATCTGTTTATTCACAGTCTTTGTCGTGGAGCTAGCCACCCGACACTTCTCGCGCTCTCCTCAAGGTGGAGCTTCTCTTCCCTCTTCTGGGGTCAAGCCTGCCCTGGCTTCTTCTGTCTCTCCGGCTGGGTCTAAGATGGCCACTCTGGCCTCGCGGGCTTTCTGGGCTTTGGGTAAAGCTCCCTAGGTAGTTGGCCCGACTGTTTCTGCCCCCTCAGCCATGGCTGCTAAAGTCGCTACGCCTTCGACTCAAACATCTGATTCAGTTGCGCTTCCAACAACCAAAGCCTCGGAGGTTTCTGGGAAAGATGTCGTTCCTGGGAAAGGTGTCGTGAAGGCTCCTTCCGACCATTCCCGGCCTCAGTCGAGCTCGATAGGGCAGGATGAGGTCTTGGAGCAGTTCATAGCATCCCGTCCGGGTGGCGGGATCTCTAAGATGGCTTCTATGCCTGTGGACGTCCTTATAACTAAGGGGTCTGCTATCTTGGCTGAGGTAATTGTATGTCCTTCACGCCCCTTTTATTTTTTTTGTTAACTCGTTCAGTTTCTAACTCGGGTTTTATATTTGTAGGCCTTTAAGGTCAATGTCGCGATGGGCCAGCAGGTAGCCCTTCTCCGTGATCGAGCTGTAAAAGCCGAAGCTGAAGTTGAGAAGGCTGGGGAACTGCTCAAGCAGGCTCGGTCTCTAGTGGAAGAGGTGACTTCCAGCCAGGGCAATATTAAGCTCGAGATGGCCGAGCTTCGCTGCGATCATGAGAGGATGAAGCAATCTTTCGATCAGGAGCGTCTTCAATCTCTCTGGCGGGCTAGGCAGCGAGACTCCTGGAGATCTGAGGCTAGGAAGCTGGACCTAGAGAACCGGTCTCTGATTACTCAGGTGGCCAAGCTGCAAGCTGATGCGGAGACCTCCTTCAGCGATGGGTATTTTTATACTTCCTTTCAGGCCGCAGAATCTCTTCCTCCTCCTTTTGATTTGTCGTCTATTGCGGGCTGGGACAGATAGGAAATAATGCTCAAAGCTGCTGAGTATCTCGTCCTGAAGGTGACAAGGTGGTCCCTTCTAGCCCGGCAGGAATTGGGATGCAGCCCACTCAGTCAGATCCCTCATTCAATCTTCCTTCCTTTGTCCCCTCAGGTTTTGGGGAATCGTCCAGCAAAGTGATGTCCTCTCGATCCGAAGAGGACCAATCGGGAGCTGGTAAAGAGGTTAGGAGCCCATCTGATGATCCAGCTTTAACAGAGATGGAGGTTGATAGGAGCCAGATGGGGCCCTTGGCAGCTCTTCTCGACGCGGCTATTCCTCCTGAAGTTATGGATGTGATCAATGAAGTTTTGGAGGAAGAGCCAGCTGATCATCCGATAGAGCCTCTAAACAGAGGAGCGGTCGGCGAGGATAACCCAGATGGACAGCTACCTGTTGAGAGGGTTGATGCTGAGGATCAGTAGGGAGGAGGAGGGCCAGCGGAGGGGAGCCATGATAGCCCTACAGCTTGAAGCGGACGACTTGTTTTTGATTGCCCAGAAAAGGGGGTGGGCACCCTGCTTTGCCATTGTCAGTTTTTCTTATTTTTCCTTCTTCTTTTTGTATCCCGAATTCGGGGGTTGGGCTCCCCATTTGGATGTAGCCTTATCGGGGGATAGGCTCCCTTTGTCCTTAATGATAAATTGACTCGCCTCTTTGAGAACTTTATTCTACTTCTGGTCTTGAATGGTATCCAGAGTAGCATCAGTAGCATCAATTAAGATTCGTGTAGGCAATTATGATGATTTTGATCTTGCACACGAAAGCAAATATTATATAAATGGGGTGATAACCCAACCAAGACATCAGGAATGCTACTTAGCTATTTCCTAGTCTTTGAGATCCGGCGGGCAACTATGCCTTTACACTCAGATCCTTCTTGGGGGTAGTAGCCCGACCAAGGCATCAGGAGTGCTATCGAGCTATTTCCTGGTCTCGAGATCTGGAAGGCAACTATGCTCTTACACTCAGATCCTTCTTGGGGGTGGTAGCCCGACCAAGGCATGAGGAGGGCTATCGAGCTATCTCCTAGTCTCGAGATCTGGAAGGCAACTATGCTCTTACACTCAGATCCTTCTTGGGGGTGGTAGCCCAACCAAGGCATCAGGAGGGCTATCGAGCTATTTCTGGTCTCGAGATCTGGAAGGCAACTATGCTCTTACACTCAGATCCTTCTTGGGGGTGGTAGCCCGACCAAGGCATCAGGAGGGCTATCGAGCTATTTCCGGTCTCAAGATCTGGAAGGCAAATATGCTCTTACACTCAGATCCTTCTTGGGGGTGGTAGCCCGACCAAGGCATCAGGAGGGCTATCGAGCTATTTCCTGGTCTCGAGATCTGGAAAGCAACTATGCTCTTACACTCAGATCTTTCTTGGGGGTGGTAGCCCGACCAAGGCATCAGGAGGGCTATCGAGCTATTTCCTGGTCTTGAGAGGTTTATGTCGAATTCCCATTCAAGTGTATAGTCACTAACGTTGAACATAGTTGGAGACAAAGATGGAAGAGAAAAAGAAAATGGCTTTATTGATGATTGAGATGTAGTACATCTTTATTAGGACTTGTAATGAAAACTAAGTGGGGGTAGTCTGCTTGAGAACTCCTTTCAAGGGTAGAATTTCTTCAAATGGTCTGCATTCCAAGTGTGATTGATGGGTCGTCCGTCCATGTCTTCGAGTTTGTAAGCTCCATTGCGAACAATTAGCTTTATCAAATATGGCCCTTCCCAATTTGGACTTAAGACTCCATCCGACCTTTTGTGAGTATTCAGTGTTACTTTCCTAAGTACCAGATCCCCTTCCTTGAATTTTCAGGCTTTAACCTTTTGGTTGAAGTATCCACCGATCCTGCTCTGGTAGATCGCCACTTTCTCTGCTACCCGGTCTTGCTTTTCTTCTAAGAGGTCTAGACTAGCCCAGAGCTTGACTTAGTTACTTTCGGGCTCAAAGTGTTGTACCCTGAACGAGGTCAGTTTATGCTCGATGGGGAGGACTGCCTCAACCCCGAAGGCCAGGGAGTAAGGCGTTTCTCCAGTAGCTGTCTTTTTGGTAGTCCGGTATGCCTAAAGGACTTTTGGTAGCTCTTCGGCCCATTTACCTTTCCTCTGCAGAAGCTTCTTCTTCAGAAGTTTCTTAATTGTCTTGTTGGTGGATTCCACCAGCCCGTTAGTTTGGGGATGAGCCACTGAAGCGAACCTGAGGTCGATCCCCAACCCCTGGCATAAATCTTTGAATCGGGCGTTGTCGAATTGCTTCCCTAGGTCGGCTACAATGATGAGAAGGGTCCCGAACCTGCATACCACGTTAGTCTTGATGAACTTGGTTGTATTCTTTTCTGATATTCAAGCTAGAGGCCCTGCCTCGACCCATCTTGTAAAGTAGTCAATAACCACAATAGCATGTTTCATCTGTCCTGGAGCGGTAGGAAGTGGCCCAATTAGGTCGATTCCCCACATGGCAAAGGGGTAATGTGAGCTAAGGGACGACAGTCGCTCGGGTGGCTGGTGGCTCAAGTTTGAGGTTCTTTGACAAGGTTCGCAGGATTGCACAAAACTCTTTGCATCTTGATGGATGGTCGGCCAATAATACCTCATACGAAGCACCTGATAGGCTAGAGCTTCCCCACCTATGTGGTTCCCACAATCCCCAGAATGGACCTCTCTCAATGCCCACTTAGCATCATCGGGATGCAAGCACCTAAGTAAGGGGAGGGATCTGCCCCTCCTGTAGAGGTATCCGCCCACCATACAGTATCGAACTGAGAGTCTCTTAACTCTTCGGGCTTGGTTGGGATCTTCAGGAAGCTCTCCTTTAAGGAGATAGGTGACAATTGGGTCCATCCAGCAATGTAGGCGATCCAGGGAACAAATTTCTCCATTTGGGGCTATGCTTGGCTGGGTGAGTACTTAGAGGGGAATTCCCCTTGGTAGGGATTGGCCTCCGTTCGCCGCTATCTTAGCTAGAACATATGGGCGATGGTTTTAGTGTCGAGGCACCTGATCGATCTTAAGTCCCTTAAATTTGCTTTTCAGCGACCGAGCTAGATTTAAGTAGGCCACCATATTATCTCCCTTTGCCTGGTAGACCCCAGTCACCTAGTTTACAACAAGCAACGAATCGCTCTTGACCTGCAGGTAGTCGGCCTTTAGCTCGATGGCTACCTTCATCCCGGCTAGGAGGGCTTCATATTCCGCTTCGTTGTTGGTAGCTTTAAACTCGAATCTGAAACAGTGACAGAATTTAGTTCCCTCCGGATCTATCAAAACTATGCCAGCTCCTCCCCGAGCTCGTTCGGATGCTCCGTCTGAAAAGAGGATCCATGGCTTGCAGCCCTCCGGCCAATTTTTGACCTTGGATATCTTCTCAGCGTCCTCGTTTGATACTGAGGGATCAACTGGATCTGGGATCACTGAGAATTCTGCCACGAAGTCGGCTAAAGCCTGTGCCTTAATCGTAGTCCGGGGCTTATACTTTAAGTCGAACTGAGTGAACTCTAGTGCCCATAAAACTAACCTTCCTGATACATCTAGTCTTTGCAAGAATTGACGGAGGGGTTGGTCTCTTACCACTGCTATTGTGTGAGCTTGAAAATAGGGACGGAGTTTCCTCGCTGAGATCACCAGAGCATAAGCGAGCTTCTCCAGGAGAGCGTAGTTCCTTTCTGATTTGGTCAAGGCATGACTCACATAGTATACGGGTCTTTGAAAATAGTCACTACAATCCTTGAAAACCAGATGAGTCTGATACAGCTAGGTAAATCTGCAGCTCATCTCCGAGAACCGGCTTGACTAACAAAGGGGGGCTTGTTAGGTATTCCTTCAAAGCTTGAAATGCATGCTCGCTCTCCTGGCTCCATTTCATGTTCTTGCCTTGTTTGATGGCCTTGAAGAAAGGAAGGCATTTATCGGTGGAGCGAGAGATAAACCTGTTGAGTGCTGCCACCCGTCCAGTCAGGATCTGTACTTGCTTGAGCGAGGTTGGGGATTCCAAGTCCAGGATAGCTTTGATTTTTTTCTGGGTTGGCTTCGATACCTCTCTCATGAACCATGAAGCCCAGGAACTTTCCTGCCGTTACCCCAAAAGCACATTTGGAGGGGTTCAAATGCATCTGGTTTTCCCTCAATATGAGGAAGGTTTTGCGAAGGTCTTCCTGATGTCCCTTTGTGGTTGGGGATTTCGTGATCATGTCGACGATATATACTTCCATCGTCCTCCCTATCTCGGTCTTGAACAATTTGTTAACCAGCCGCTGGTATGTGGCCCCTGCATTCTTTAACCCAAACGGCATCACCTTGTAGTAGTATAAGCCCTGCCCAGTAATGAAACTGGTCTTATCTTGGTCAGCCGGGTGCATTTTAATTTGGTTGTATCCTGAGAACGCGTCCATAAAACTCAAAAGTTTATTTCCGGATGTGGAGTCAACCAGCTGGTCGATCTTTGGCAAAGGAAAACTGTCTTTCGGACAAGCCCGGTTGAGGTCGGTGTAGTCGACACACATCGAATTGCACTAACATGTAACATCGAATTGCACTAACATGTAACTTCAAATTGCACTAGCATGTAACTTCAAATTGCACTAGCATGTAACTTCTAGTATGTAAAAATACTAGAATTTCACTTCAGTGTAAGTGTCTTTCAACTATGACAAACTTGCATGTAACATAAATTTGCACCGGCAGGTAACTTCAAATTGCACTAGTATGTAATTTCTAGCAAGTAAATGTATTTGATTTCATTTTAAGTACAAGTGTCTTTCAACTGTGACTAAATGGTATGTAACATCAAATTGCACTGGCATGTAACTTCTAGCATGTAAAAATACTGGACTTTGTTTTCCGCACAAGTGTCTTTCAACTGTGCTAACTAGTATGTAACATCAAATTGCCATGGCATGTAACTTCAAATTGCACTGGCATGTAACTTCTACCATGTAAAATTAATAGACTTTGTATTCAGTACAAGTGTCTTTAAGCTTTGACTAACTGGCATGTAACATCAAATTGCACTGGAAGGTAACTTCAAATTGCACTAGCATGTAACTTCCAACATGTAAAAATACTATAATTTGTTTTCAGTACAAGTGTCTTTCAACTGTGACTAACTGGTATGTAACATCAAATTGCACTGGCATGTAACTTCAAATTGCACTGGCATGTAACTTCTAGCATGTTAAAATACTGAAATTTGTATTCAGTACAAGTGTCTTTCAACTGTGCTAACTGGCGAGTAACATCAAATTACAATAGCTTGTAACTTAAATTAGCACTGGAATTTAACTTCTAGCATGTAAAAATACTGGAATTTGTATTTAGTACAAGGGTCTTTAAACTATGACTAACTGGCCTGTAACATCAAATTGCACTGACAGGTAACTTTAAATTGAATTGGCATTTAATTTCTAGCATGTAAAAATACTGGAATTTGTTTTCCGTACAAGTGTCTTTCTGCCGTGACTAACTGGCATGTAACATCAAATTGCACTGGCAGGTAACTTCAAATTTCACCGACATGTAACTTCTAGCATGTAAAAATACAGGAATTTGTTTTCAGTACAAATGTCTTTCAACTCTGACTAACTGGCATGTAACATCAAATTGCACTGGCAGGAAACTTCAAATTTCACTGGCATTTAACTTCTAGCATGTAAAAATTCTAGAATTTTTTTTTCAGCACAAATGTCTTTCAACTGTGACTAACTGGTATATAACATCTAATTGAACTGGCATGTAACTTCAAATTGCACTCGCATGTAACTTTTAGCATGTAAAAATACTATACTTTGTTTTCTGTACAATTGTCTTTCAGCTGTGACAAACTGGCATGTAACATCAATTTGCACTGGCAGGTAACTTCAAATTGCACTAGCATGTAATTTCTAGCATGTAAATGTATTGGATTTTGTTTTAAGTACAAGTGTCTTTCAACTGTGATTAAATGGTATGTAACATCAAATTGCACTAGCATGTAACTTCTAGCATGTAAAAATACTGGAATTTGTTTTTCGCACAAATGTCTTTCATCTGTGACTAACAAGTATGTAAAATCAAATTGCCATGGCATGTAACTTCAAATTGCACTGGCAAGTAACTTCTAGCATGTAAAACTAATAGACTTTGTATTCAGTACAAGTGTCTTGAAGCTTTGACTAACTTGCATGTAACATCAAATTGCACTGGCAGGTAACTTCAAATTGCACTAGCACGTAACTTCCAACATGTAAAAATACTAGAATTTGTTTTCAGTACAATTGTCTTTCAACTGTGACGAACTGGTATGTATCATCAAATTGCACTGGCATGTAACTTCAAATTGCACTGACATGTAACTTCTACCATGTAAAAATACTGGAATTTGTATTCAGTACAAGTGTCTTTCAACTGTGCTAACTGGCAAGTAACATCAAATTACAATAGCATGTAACTTAAAATAGCACTGGCATTTAACTTCTAGCATGTAAAAATACTGGAATTTGTTTTCAGTACAAGTGTCTTTCAACTATGACTAACTGGCCTGTAACATCAAATTGCACTGGCAGGTAACTTTAAATTGAATTAGCATGTAAATTCTAGCATGTAAAAATAATGGAATTTGTTTTCCGTACAAGTGTCTTTCAACTGTGACTAACTGGCCTGTAACATCAAATTGCACTGGCAGGTAACTTCAAATTGCACTAGCATGTAACTTCTAGCATGTAAGAATACTAGAATTTGTTTTCAGTACAAGTGTCTTTCAATTGTGAATAACTGTTATGTAACATTAAATTGCACTAGCATGTAAGTTCGAATTGCACTTGCAAGTAACTTCTAGCATGTAAAAATAATAGACTTTGTTTTCAGTACAAGTGTCTTTAAGCTGTGACTAACTGGCATGTAACATCAAATTGCACTGGCATGTAACTTCAAATTGCACTAGTATGTAATTTCTAGCAAGTAAATGTATTTGATTTCGTTTTAAGTACAAGTGTCTTTCAACTGTGACTAAATGGTATGTAACATCAAATTGCACTGACATGTAACTTCTAGCATGTAAAAATACTGGACTTTGTTTTCCGCACAAGTGTCTTTCAACTGTGCTAACTAGTATGTAACATCAAATTGCCATGGCATGTAACTTCAAATTGTACTGGCATGTAACTTCTACCATGTAAAATTAATAGACTTTGTATTCAGTACAAGTGTCTTTAAGCTTTGACTAACTGGCATATAACATCAAATTGCATTGGAAGGTAACTTCAAATTGCACTAGCATGTAACTTCCAACATGTAAAAATACTAGAATTTGTTTTCAGTACAAGTGTCTTTCAACTGTGACTAACTGGTATGTAACATCAAATTGCACTGGCATGTAACTTCAAATTGCACTGGCATGTAACTTATAGCATGTTAAAATACTGAAATTTGTATTCAGTACAAGTGTCTTTCAACTGTGCTAACTGGCGAGTAACATCAAATTACAATAGCTTGTAACTTAAATTAGCATTGGAATTTAACTTCTAGCATGTAAAAATACTGGAATTTGTATTTAGTACAAGGGTCTTTAAACTATGACTAACTGGCCTGTAACATCAAATTGCACTGACAGGTAACTTTAAATTGAATTGGCATTTAATTTCTAGCATGTAAAAATACTGGAATTTGTTTTCCGTACAAGTGTCTTTCTGCCGTGACTAACTGGCATGTAACATCAAATTGCACTGGCAGGTAACTTCAAATTTCACCGACATGTAACTTCTAGCATGTAAAAATACAGGAATTTGTTTTCAGTACAAGTGTCTTTCAACTGTGACTAACTGGTATGTAACATCAAATTGCACTGGCATGTAACTTCAAATTGCACTGGCATGTAACTTATAGCATGTTAAAATACTGAAATTTGTATTCAGTACAAGTGTCTTTCAACTGTGCTAACTGGCGAGTAACATCAAATTACAATAGCTTGTAACTTAAATTAGCATTGGAATTTAACTTCTAGCATGTAAAAATACTGGAATTTGTATTTAGTACAAGGGTCTTTAAACTATGACTAACTGGCCTGTAACATCAAATTGCACTGACAGGTAACTTTAAATTGAATTGGCATTTAATTTCTAGCATGTAAAAATACTGGAATTTGTTTTCCGTACAAGTGTCTTTCTGCCGTGACTAACTGGCATGTAACATCAAATTGCACTGGCAGGTAACTTCAAATTTCACCGACATGTAACTTCTAGCATGTAAAAATACAGGAATTTGTTTTCAGTACAAATGTCTTTCAACTCTGACTAACTGGCATGTAACATCAAATTGCACTGGCAGGAAACTTCAAATTTCACTGGCATGTAACTTCTAGCATGTAAAAATTCTAGAATTGTTTTTCAGCACAAATGTCTTTCAACTGTGACTAACTGGTATATAACATCAAATTGAACTGGGATGTAACTTCAAATTGCACTCGCATGTAACTTTTAGCATGAAAAAATACTATACTTTGTTTTCTGTACAATTGTCTTTCAGCTGTGACAAACTGGCATGTAACATCAATTTGCACTGGCAGGTAACTTCAAATTGCACTAGCATGTAATTTCTAGCATGTAAATGTAATGGATTTTGTTTTAAGTACAAGTGTCTTTCAACTGTGATTAAATGGTATGTAACATCAAATTGCACTAGCATGTAACTTCTAGCATGTAAAAATACTGGAATTTGTTTTTCGCACAAATGTCTTTCATCTGTGACTAACAAGTATGTAACATCAAATTGCCATGGCATGTAACTTCAAATTGCACTGGCAAGTAACTTCTAGCATGTAAAATTAATAGACTTTGTATTCAGTACAAGTATCTTGAAGCTTTGACTAACTTGCATGTAACATCAAATTGCACTGGCAGGTAACTTCAAATTGCACTAGCACGTAACTTCCAACATGTAAAAATACTAGAATTTGTTTTCAGTACAATTGTCTTTCAACTGTGACGAACTGATATGTATCATCAAATTGCACTGGCATGTAACTTCAAATTGCACTGACATGTAACTTCTACCATGTAAAAATACTGGAATTTGTATTCAGTACAAGTGTCTTTCAACTGTGCTAACTGGCAAGTAACATCAAATTACAATAGCATGTAATTTAAAATAGCACTGGCATTTAACTTCTAGCATGTAAAAATACTGGAATTTGTTTTCAGTACAAGTGTCTTTCAACTATGACTAACTGGCCTGTAACATCAAATTGCACTGGCAGGTAACTTTAAATTGAATTAGCATGTAAATTCTAGCATGTAAAAATACTGGAATTTGTTTTCCGTACAAGTGTCTTTCAACTGTGACTAACTGGCCTGTAACATCAAATTGCACTGGCAGGTAACTTCAAATTGCACTAGCATGTAACTTCTAGCATGTAAAAATACTAGAATTTGTTTTCAGTACAAGTGTCTTTCAATTGTGAACAACTGGTATGTAACATTAAATTGCACTAGCATGTAAGTTCAAATTGCACTGGCAAGTAACTTCTAGCATGTAAAAATAATAGACTTTGTTTTCAGTACAAGTGTCTTTAAGCTGTGACTAACTGGCATGTAACATCAAATTGCACTGGCAGGTAACTTCAAATTGCACTAGCATGTAACTTCTAGCATTTAAAAATACTAGAATTTGTTTTCTGTACAAGTGTCTTTTGTTGGGGTTTTTGCCCTAAAGCTTGTAATATGTAAATGTAATTTGAACATAAATAAAAGAAGTAGTATATTCATTCATTTTGTGTCATACTTTATATAACATGTGCACTTAACATCCAAAATTGCCGGATGTAATTTCGAACTGAGTATATGAGTGTCATATATAGATGGATTCAGTTTGAAACGAGCAATTTAAAGAGTCCGTAGATAGCAAATAAAGCTGGGTACTTTATTTGTGGTTAATCTACAGCTGCGGTCCATTTCGTAATGTACGGTGATCCTATCTTGGATCATTCATATGTAGATATGAGAATGGAGGCACCTTGTATGATGTGATCATATAGGACTGGGCCATGATCTATATGAATCTCTCACTAAGATCCGTTTAACGATGAGATTCATATATATCAACTTATGATGGCTATATGTGGGTGATCTTAATTCTGAGTGTCTTATCGACTCCTTCAGGTTAGATCGTGGTCTTTGATATACCATGGGTGAGGTCGGAGTTGCATTCCCGATCAATATACTCCGTATGTTGGGATCGCAGTTTGTCTTGTGGCTGGGAAGGTTTGTACACAATAGTGGAATCCACTCCTTCTTGTGAGAAGTAGATGGTAGTTCTCTTAAGGGTTGATTCGGGGCTTGAACAATATGAGCGCTCTCCTAATTCCGTAAGGAATGTAGGATTTATTGTTCATTAGAGAATCAATGGTACTTAATGGAAAGATATGATTAGAGGGGTATAACGGACATTATGACCTAGCTCTAATTATGAACTACTTGTGGAGGATTATACCATATGTAATAGCTATATCGATGGACACCGAGAGTTATTGGTTTGTGTAAAAACGTCTACAGTTGAGAGAGTGCAGCTTCGGGTTTTTAGTGGAATAACACCGAAGTTAATAATCATGAAATATTAATTAAAGAGTTTAATTAATAATTTCTAAGGATTATTGGAGCTCAAAATACTGTGGGTCCATTAAGTCCCCTTGCTAGCCCGATCGATTTAGGTAACAAGGGTCACGGTTAATTAATTGGATTGTCCAATTAATTGTGTTACGAAAGTGACACGTATTTATTCGGGAGTTAATTGAATAATGTGATTATTTAATTAATGAATAATGGTGATTAAATAAATTAAATAATAAGATTATTTAATTATGTAGTTAATCACTAAATGGAGGGTGTTAGTTGATATTTGATTTTGAATAAAATAAGATAATATGATTATTTTATTTTAAATTAAATATTTGAAATCAAATTTGAAATGTTTGAATTCAAAATAAATATTTAATTAATTTTAAAACAGATATGAGATATCTTATAAAAATTTTAAAAATCAAATATAAGATTTTTGGTTTGTTTTTAATATATATGAGATATATATTTTTTTTAAATTCAAACACCGAATGTCGGTTTTGTTAAAAAGAAAAAACCAAGTGAGAGACTAACACAACAATTGAATAATTGCAAAGTAGAGAGAAATTGTCATCGTGACAAAACATACACAGCAAAAGAGAAGAGCAAACAAAAAGAAGAAAAAAAATTAGAGTGTGGTGAGACCAAAAAAATACTACACTTCTAGAGTTTGTTTTTGTGTGTATTCTTCTCTTCTTCCTCCATACAGGTCCTGAATATCGTGACGCGCCCACACACTGTTACCAGTTCCGGGAGATAGCGAGAAAGATCACGTGGTTCAAATCAGGAGCAGTTCGTATCAAAGTGAAGGAGCCTCCTACGTAGGTATGAAAATATTTCATCACTTTATTATTGTATTTGATTATTACTCTACAAATGGGTTAGATTAATGATTGCATAAAATTTTTTAAAACCTTCCGCTACGCAATCTGTAACCCTAGGTTCCAACATCTTTCAATTGTGACTAACTGGTATGTAACATCAAATTGCACTGGCATGTAACTTCAAATTGCACTGGCAAGTAACTTCTAGCATGTAAAAATAATAGACATTGTCTTCAGTACACGTGTCTTTCAACTGTGACTAACTGGTATGTAACATCAAATTGCATTGGCATGTAACTTCAAATTGCATTGGCATGTAACTTCTAGCATGTAAAAATACTATACATTGTTTTCTGAACAAGTTTCTTTCTGCTGTCACTAACTGGCATGTAACATCAAATTGCACTAGCTGGTAACTTCAAGTTGCACTAGCATGTAACCTCTGGCATGTAAAAATACTGGAATTTATTTTTAGTAAAAGTGTCTTTCAACTGTGACTAACTGGCATGTAGAATCAAATTGAACTAGGATGTAACATCAAATTGCACTGGCATGTAAGTTCTAGCGTGTAGAAATACTGAACTTTGTTTTCAGTACAAGTGTCTTTCAACTGTGACTAACTGTCATGTAACATCGAATTGCACTAACATGTAACTTCAAATTGCACTAGCATGTGACATCAAATTGCTCTAGCATGTAACTTATAGTATGTAAAAATACTAGAATTTCTTTTCAGTGCAAGTGTCTTTCAACTGTGACTAACTGGTATGTAACATCAAATTGCATTGGCATGTAACTTAAAATTGCACTGGCATGTAACTTCTAGCATGTAAAAATACTATACATTGTTTTCTGCACAAGTTTCTTTCTGCTGTCACTAACTGGCATGTAACATCAAATTGCACTAGCTAGTAACTTCAAGTTGCACTAGCATGTAACCTCTTGCATGTAAAAATACTGGAATTTGTTTTTAGTAAAAGTGTCTTTCAACTGTGACTAACTGGCATGTAGAATCAAATTGAACTGGGATGTAACATCAAATTGCAGTGGCATGTAAGTTCTAGCATGGAGAAATACTGAACTTTTTTTCAGTACAAATGTCTTTCAACTGTGACTAACTGCCATGTAACATCGAATTGCACTAACATGTAACATCGAATTGCACTAACATGTAACTTCAAATTGCACTAGCATGTAACTTCAAATTGCACTAGCATGTAACTTCTAGTATGTAAAAATACTAGAATTTCTTTTCAGTGCAAGTGTCTTTCAACTATGAGAAACTGGCATGTAACATCAATTTGCACCGGCAGGTAACTTCAAATTGCACTAGCATGTAATTTCTATCATGTAAATGTATTGGATTTTGTTTTAAGTACAAGTGTCTTTCAACTGTGACTAAATGGTATGTAACATCAAATTGCACTGGCATTTAACTTCTAGCATGTAAAAATACTAGACTTTGTTTTCCGCACAAGTGTCTTTCAACTGTGACTAACTAGTATGTAACATCAAATTGCCATGGCATGTAACTTCAAATTGCACTGGCAAGAAACTTTTAGCATGTAAAATTAATAGACTTTGTATTCAGTACAAGTGTCTTTAAGCTTTGACTAACTGGCATGTAACATCAAATTGCACTGGCAGGTAACTTCAAATTGCACTAGCATGTAACTTCCAGCATTTAAAAATACTAGAATTTGTTTTCAGTACAAGTGTCTTTCAACTGTTACTAACTGGTATGTAACATCAAATTGCACTGGCATGTAACTTCAAATTGCACTGGCATGTAACTTCTAGCATGTTAAAATACTGGAATTTGTATTCAGTACAAGTGTCTTTCAAATGTGCTAGCTGGCAAGTAACATCAAATTACAATAGCTTGTAACTTAAAATAGCACTATAATTTAACTTCTAGCATGTAAAAATATTGGAATTTTTATTTAGTACAAGTGTCTTTAAACTATTACTAACTGGCCTGTAACATCAAATTGCACTGGCAGGTAACTTTAAATTGAATTGGCATTTAATTTCTAGCATGTAAAATTACTGGAATTTGTTTTCCGTACAAGTGTCTTTCTGCCGTGACTAACTGGCAGGTAACTTCAAATTTCACTGGCATGTAACCTCTAGCATGTAAAATTACTGGAATTTGATTTCAGTACAAATGTCTTTCAACTGTGACTAACTGGCATGTAACATCAAATTGCACTGGCAGGAAACTTCAAATTTCACTGGCATGTAACTTCTAGCATGTAAAAATTCTAGAATTTGTTTTCAGCAAAAATGTCTTTCAACTGTGACTAACTGGTATATAACATCAAATTGAACTGGCATGTAACGTCAAATTGCACTGGCATGTAACTTTTAGCATGTAAAAATACTATGCTTTGTTTTCTGTACAATTGTGTTTCAGCTATAACTAACTGGCATTTAACATCAAATTGCACTAGCAGGTAACTTCAAATTTGACTAGCATGTAACCTCTGGCATGTAAAAATACTGGAATTTATTTTCAGTACAAGTGTCTTTCAGTTCTGACTAACTGGCATGTAACATCGAATTGCACTAGCAGGTTACTTCAAATTGTACTAGCATATAACATCTAGCAAGTAAAAATACTAGAATATGTTTTCCGCACAAGTGTCTTTCAACTTTGACTTACTGGTATGAAACATCAAATTGCCATGGCATGTAACTTCAAATTGCACTAGCAAGTAACTTCTATCATGTAAAAATAATAGACATTGTTTTCAGTACAAGTGTCTTTAAGCTGTGAAAAACTGGCATGTAACAGCAAATTGCACTGGCAGGTAACTTCAAATTGCACTAGCATGTAACTTCTAGCATGTAAAAATACTAGAATTTGTTTTCAGTACAAGTGTCTTTCAACTACGACTAACTGGTATGTAACATCAAATTGCACTAACATGTAACTACAAATAGCACTGGCATTTAACTTCTAGCATGTAAAAATACTGGAATTTGTATTCAGTACAAGTGTCTTTCAACTATTACTAACTGGCCTGTAACATCAAATTGCACGGGCATGTAACTTTAAATTGAATTGGCAAGTAACTTCTAACATGTAAAAATACTGAAATTAGTTTTTCGTACAAGGGTCTTTCAACTGTGACTAACTGGCCTGTAACATCAAATTGCACTGGCAGGTAACTTCAAATTGCACTAGTATGTAACTTCTAGCATGTAAAAAATACTAGAATTTGTTTTTAGTTCAAGTGTCTTTCAACTGTGACTAACTGGTATGTAACATCAAATTGCACTGGCACGTAACATCAAATTGCACTGGCAAGTAACTTCTAGCATGTAAAAATAATAGACTTTGTTTTCAGTACATGTGTCTTTCAACTGTGACTAACTTGTATGTAACATCAAATTGCATTGGCATGTAACTTCAAATTGCACTGGCATGTAACTTCTAGCACGTAAAAATACTATACATTGTTTTCTGAACAAGTTTCTTTCTGCTGTCACTAACTGGCATGTAACATCAAATTGCACTAGCTGGTAACTTCAAGTTGCACTAGCATGTAATCTCTGGCATGTAAAAATACTGGAATTTGTTTTTAGTAAAAGTGTCTTTCAACTGTGACTAACTGGCATGAGAATCAAATTGAACTGGGATGTAACATCAAATTGCACTGGCATGTAAGTTTTAGCATGTTGAAATAATGAGCTTTGTTTTCAGTACAAGTGTCTTTCAACTGTGACTAACTGGCATGTAACATCGAATAGCACTAACATGTAACTTCAAAATGCACTAGCATGTAACTTCAAATTGCTCTAGCATGTAACTTCTAGTGCAAGTGTCTTTCAACTGTGACTAACTGGTACGTAACATCAAATTGCATTGGCATGTAACTTCAAATTGCACTGGCATGTAACTTCTAGCATGTAAAAATACTATTCATTGTTTCATGCACAAGTTTCTTTCTACTGTCGTTAACTAGCATGTAACATCAAATTGCACTAGCTAGTAACTTCAAGTTGCACTAGCATGTAACCTCTAGCATGTAAAAATACTGGAATTTGATTTTAGTAAAGGTGTCTTTCAACTGTGACTAACTGGCATGTAGAATCAAATTGAACTAGGATGTAACATCAAATTGCACTGGCATGTAAGTTCTAGCATGTAGAAATATTAAACTTTGTTTTCAGTACAAGTGTCTTTCAACAGTGATTAACTGGCATGTAACATCGAATTGCACTAACATGTAACTTCAAATTGCACTAGCATGTAACTTCAAATTGCACTAGCATGTAACTTCTAGTATGTAAAAATACTAGAATTTCTTTTCAGTGCATGTGTCTTTCAACTGTGACAAGATGGCATGTAACATCCATTTGCACCAGCAGGTAACTTCAAATTGCACTAGCATGTAATTTCTAGCATGTAAATGTATTGGATTTTGTTTTAATTACAAGTGTCTTTCAACTGTGACTAAATGGTATGTAGCATCAAATTGCACTGACATATAACTTCTAGCATGTGAAAATACTAGACTTTGTTTTCAGTACAAGTGTCTTTCAGCTATGACTAACAGGCATTTAACATCAAATTGCACTGGCATGTAACTTCAAATTGCACTAGCATATAACTTATAGCAAGTAAAAACACTAGAATTTGTTTTCAGTACAAGTGTCTTTCAACTGTGACTAACTAGTATGTAACATCAAATTGCAATGGCATGTAACTTCAAATTGCACTGGCAAGTAACTTCTAGCATGTAAAAATAATAGACTTTGTTTTCAGTACAAGTGTCTTTAAGCTTTGACAAACTGGCATATAACATCAAATTGCACTGGCAGGTAACTTCAAATTGCACTGGCAGGTAACTTCAAATTGCACTAGCACGTAACTTCCAGCATGTAAAAATACTAGAATTTGTTTTCATTACAAGTGTCTTTCAACTGTGCTAACTGGCTAGTAACATCAAATTACAATAGCATGTAACTTAAAATAGCACAGGCATTTAACTTCTAGAATGTAAAAATACTGGAATTGTTTTTTAGTACAAGTGTCTTTCAACTATGACTAACTGGCCTGTAACATCAAATTGCACTCGCAAGTAAATTTAAATTGAATTGGCATGTAACTTCTAACATGTAAAAATACTGGAATTTGTTTTCCGTACAAGTGTCTTTCAGCCGTGACTAACTTGCATGTAACATCAAATTGCACTGGCAGGTAACTTCAAATTTCACTGGCATGTAACTTCTAGCATGTAAAAATACTGGAATTGGTTTTCAGTACAAATGTCTTTCAACTGTGACTAACTGGTATATAACATCAAATTGCACTGGCATGTAACTTCAAATTGCACTGGCATATAACTTTCAGCATGTAAAAATACTATACTTTGTTTTCTGTACAAGTGTCTTTCAGCTGTGACTAACTGGTATATAACATCAAATTGCACTGGCATGTAACTTCAAATTGCACTGGCATATAACTTTTAGCATGTAAAAATACTATACTTTGTTTTCTGTACAAGTGTCTTTCAGCTGTGACTAACTGGCATGTAACATCAAATTGCACTACCAGGTAACTTCAAATTTCAGAAGCATGTAACCTCTGGCATGTAAAAATACTGGAATTTGTTTTCCGCACAAGTGCCTTTCAACTTTGACTAACTGGTATGTAACATCAAATTGCCATGGCATGTAACTTCAAATTGCACTAGCAAGTAACTTCTAGCATGTAAAAATAATAGACTTTGTTTTCAGTACAAGTGTCTTTAAGCTGTGACTAACTGGCATGTAACATCAAATTGCACTGGCAGGTAACTTAAAATTGCACTAGCATGTAACTTTTAGCATGTAAAAATACTAGAATTTGTTTTCATTACAAGTGTCTTTCAACTGCGACTAACTGGTATGTAACATCAAATTGCACTGGCATGTAACTTCTACCATGTAAAAATACTGGAATTTGTATTCAGTACAAGTGTCTTTCAACTGTGCTCACTGGCAAGTAACATCGAATTAAAATAGCATGTAACTTAAAATAGCACTGGCATTTAACTTCTAGCATGTAAAAATATTGGAATTTGTATTCAGTACAAGTGTCTTTCAACTGTGCTAACTGGCTAGTAACATCAAATTACAATAGCATGTAACTTAAAATAGCATAGGCATTTAACTTCTAGAATGTAAAAATACTGGAATTTTTTTTCAGTACAAGTGTCTTTCAACTATGACTAACTGGCCTGTAACATCAAATTGCACTGGCAGGTAACTTTAAATTGAATTGTCATGTAACTTCTAACATGTAAAAATACTGGACTATTTTTTCCGTATAGGTGTCTTTCAGCCGTGACTAACTTGCATGTAACATTAAATTGCACTGGCAGGTAACTTCAAATTTCACTGGCAGGTAACTTCTAGCATGTAAAAATACTGGAATTGGTTTTCTGTAAAAGTGTCTTTCAACTGTGACTAACTGGTATATAACATCAAATTGCACTGGCATGTAACTTCAAATTGCACTGGCATGTAACTTTTAGCATGTAAAAATACTATACTTTGTTTTCTGTACAAGTGTCTTTCAGCTGTGACTAACTGGCATGTAACATCAAATTGCACTACCAGGTAACTTCAAATTTAAGAAGCATGTAACCTCTGGCATGTAAAAATACTAGAATTTGTTTTCCGCTCAAGTGTCTTTCAACTTTGACTAACTGGTATGTAACATCAAATTGCCATGGCATGTAACTTCAAATTGCACTAGCAAGTAACTTCTAGCATGTAAAAATAATAGACTTTGTTTTCAGTAAAAGTGTCTTTAAACTGTGACTAACTGGCATGTAACATCAAATTGCACTGGCAGGTAACTTAAAATTGCACTAGCATGTAACTTTTAGCTTGTAAAAATACTAGAATTTGTTTTCAGTACAATTGTCTTTCAACTGCGACTAACTGGTATGTAACATCAAATTGCACTGGCATGTAACTTCAAATTGCACTGGCATGTAACGTCTACCATGTAAAAATACTGGAATTTGTATTCAGTACAAGTGTCTTTCAACTGTGCTCACTGGCAAGTAACATCAAATTACAATAGCATGTAACTTAAAATAGCACTGGCATTTAACTTCTAGCATGTAAAAATACTGGAATTTGTATGCAGTACAAGTGTCTTTCAACTGTGCTAACTGGCTAGTAACATCAAATTACAATAGCAAGTAACTTAAAATAGCACTGGCATTTAACTTCTAGCATGTAAAAATACTGGAATTTGTTTTCAGTACAAGTGTCTTTCAACTATGACTAACTGGCCTATAACATCAAATTGCACTGGCAGGTAACTTTAAATTTAATTTGCATGTAACTTCTAGCATGTAAAAAATACTGGAATTTGTTTTCCATACAAGTGTCTTTCAACTGTGGCTAACTGGCCTGTAACATCAAATTGCACTGGCAGGTAACTTCAAATTGCACTAGCATGTAACTTCTAGCATGTAAAATTACTAGAATTTGTTTTCAGTACAAGTGTCTTTCAACTAAGATTAACTGGTATGTAACATCAAATTACACTTGTATGTAATTTCAAATTGCACTGGCAAGTAACTTCTAGCATGTAAAAATAATAGACTTTGTTTTCAATACAAGTGTCTTTAACCTGTGACTAACTGGCTTGTAACATCAAGTTGCACTGGCAGGTAACTTCAAATTGCACTAGCATGTAACTTGCGGCATGTAAAACATCTAGACTTTGTTTTCAGTACAAGTGTCTTTCAACTGTGACTAAGTGGTATGTAACATCAAATTGCACTGGCATGTAACTTCAAATAGCACTGGCATGTAACTTCTAGCATGTAAAAATACTGGAATTTGTATTCAGTACAAGTGTCTTACAACTGTGCTAATTGGCAAGTAACAACAAATTACAATAGCATGTAACTTAAAATAGCACTGGCATTCAACTTCTAGCATGTAAAAGTACTAGAATTTGTTTTTAGTACAAGTTTCTTTCAACTAAGACTAACTAGCCTGTAACATCAAATTGCACTGGCAGGTAACTTTAAATTGAATTGGCATGTAACTTCTAACATGTAAAAATACTGGAATTTGTTTTCCATACAAATGTCTTTCAGCCGTGACTAACTTGCATGTGACATCAAATTGCACTGGCAGGTAACCTCAAATTTCACTGGCATGTAACTTCTAGCATGTAAAAATACTGGAATTGGTTTTCAGTACAAATGTCTTTCAACTATGACTAACTGGTATATAACATCAAATTGCACTGGCATGTAACTTCAAATTGCACTGGCATATAACTTTTAGCATGTAAAAATACTATACTTTGTTTTCTGTACAAGTGCCTTTCAGCTGTGACTAACTGACATGTAACATCAAATTGCACTAGTAGGTAACTTCAAATTTCAGAAGCATGTAACGTCTGGCATGTAAAAATACTGGAATTTGTTTTCCGCACAAGTGTCTTTCAACTTTGACTAACTGGTATGTAACATCAAACTGCCATCGCATGTAACTTCAAATTGCACTAGCAAGTAACTTCTAGCATGTAAAAATAATAGACTTTGTTTTCAGTACAACTGTCTTTAAGCTGTGACTAACTGGCATGTAACATCAAATTGCACTGGCAGGTAACTTAAAATTGCACTAGCATGTAACTTTTAGCATGTAAAAATATTAGAATTTGTTTTCAGTACAAGTGTCTTTCACCTGTGACTAACTGGTATGTAACATCAAATTGCACTGGCATGTAACTTCTACCATGTAAAAATACTGGAATTTGTATTCAGTACAAGTGTCTTTCAACTGTGCTAACTGGCTAGTAACATCAAATTACAATAGCATGTAACTTAAAATAGCACAGGCATTTAACTTCTAGAATGTAAAAATACTGGAATTTTTTTTCAGTACAAGTGTCTTTCAACTATAACTAACTGGCCTGTAACATCAAATTTCACTGGCAGGTAACTTTAAATTGAATTGGCATGTAACTTCTAACATGTAAAAATACCGGAATATGTTTTCTGTACAAGTGTCTTTCAGCCGTGACTAACTTGCATGTAACATCAAAATGCACTGGCAGGTAACTTCAAATTTCACTGGCATGTAACTTCTAGCATGTAAAATTACTGGAATTGGTTTTCAGTACAAATGTCTTTCAACTATGACTAACTGGTATATAACATCAAATTGCACTGGCATGTAACTTCAAATTGCACTGGCATATAACTTTTAGCATGTAAAAATACTATACTTTGTTTTCTGTACAAGTGCCTTTCAGCTGTGACTAACTGACATGTAACATCAAATTGCACTAGTAGGTAACTTCAAATTTCAGAAGCATGTAACGTCTGGCATGTAAAAATACTGGAATTTGTTTTCCGCACAAGTGTCTTTCAACTTTGACTAACTGGTATGTAACATCAAATTGCCATCGCATGTAACTTCAAATTGCACTAGCAAGTAACTTCTAGCATGTAAAAATAATAGACTTTGTTTTCAGTACAACTGTCTTTAAGCTGTGACTAACTGGCATGTAACATCAAATTGCACTGGCAGGTAACTTAAAATTGCACTAGCATGTAACTTTTAGCATGTAAAAATATTAGAATTTGTTTTCAGTACAAGTGTCTTTCACCTGCGACTAACTGGTATGTAACATCAAATTGCACTGGCATGTAACTTCTACCATGTAAAAATACTGGAATTTGTATTCAGTACAAGTGTCTTTCAACTGTGCTAACTGGCTAGTAACATCAAATTACAATAGCATGTAACTTAAAATAGCACAGGCATTTAACTTCTAGAATGTAAAAATACTGGAATTTTTTTTCAGTACAAGTGTCTTTCAACTATAACTAACTGGCCTGTAACATCAAATTTCACTGGCAGGTAACTTTAAATTGAATTGGCATGTAACTTCTAACATGTAAAAATACCGGAATATGTTTTCTGTACAAGTGTCTTTCAGCCGTGACTAACTTGCATGTAACATCAAAATGCACTGGCAGGTAACTTCAAATTTCACTGGCATGTAACTTCTAGCATGTAAAATTACTGGAATTGGTTTTCAGTACAAATGTCTTTCAACTGAGACTAACTGGTATGTAACATCAAATTGCACTGGCATGTAACTTCAAATTGCACTGGCGTGCAACTTTTAGCATGTAAAAATACTATACTTTGTTTTCTGTACAAGTGTCTTTCAGCTGTGACTAACTGGCATGTAACATCAAATTGCACTAGCAGGTAACTTCAAATTTCAGAAGAATGTAACCTCTGGCATGTAAAAATACTGGAATTTGTTTTCCGCACAAGTGTGTTTCAACTTTGACTAACTGGTATGTAACATCAAATTGCCATGGCATGTAACTTCAAATTGCACTAGCAAGTAACTTCTAGCATGTAAAAATATTAGACTTTGTTTTCAGTACAAGTGTCTTTAAGCTGTGACTAACTGGCATGTAACATCAAATTGCACTGGCAGGTAACTTAAAATTGCACTAGCATGTAACTTTTAGCACGTAAAAATACTAGTGTGTTTCAACTGCGACTAACTGGTATGTAACATCAAATTACAATAGCATGTAACTTCAAATTGCACTGGCATGTAACGTCTACCATGTAAAAATATTGGAATTTGTATTCAGTACAAGTGTCTTTCAACTGTGCTCACTGGCAAGTAACATCAAATTACAATAGCATGTAACTTAAAATAGCACTGGCATTTAACTTCTAGCATGTAAAAATACTGGAATTCGTTTTCAGTACAAGTATCTTTCAACTATGACTAACTGGCCTGTAACATCAAATTACAGTAGCAAGTCACATTAAATTTAATTGGCATGTAACTTCTAGCATGTAAAAATACTGGAATTTGTTTTCAGTACAAGTGTCTTTCAACTATGACTAACTGGCCTATAACATCAAATTGCACAGGCAGGTAACTTTAAATTTAATTTGCATGTAACTTCTAGCATGTAAAAATACTGGAATTTGTTTTCCGTACAAGTGTCTTTCAACTGTGGCTAACTGGCCTGTAACTTCAAATTGCACTGGCAGGTAACTTCAAATTGCACTAGCATGTAACTTCTAGCATGTAAAATTACTAGAATTTGTTTTCAGTACAAGTGTCTTTCAACTAAGATTAACTGGTATGTAACATCAAATTACACTTGTATGTAATTTCAAATTGCACTGGCAAGTAACTTCTAGCATGTAAAAATAATAGACTTTGTTTTCAATACAAGTGTCTTTAACCTGTGACTAACTGGCTTGTAACATCAAGTTGCACTGGCAGGTAACTTCAAATTGCACTAGCATGTAACTTGCGGCATGTAAAACATCTAGACTTTGTTTTCAGTACAAGTGTCTTTCAACTGTGACTAAGTGGTATGTAACATCAAATTGCACTGGCATGTAACTTCAAATAGCACTGGCATGTAACTTCTAGCATGTAAAAATACTGGAATTTGTATTCAGTACAAGTGTCTTACAACTGTGCTAATTGGCAAGTAACAACAAATTACAATAGCATGTAACTTAAAATAGCACTGGCATTCAACTTCTAGCATGTAAAAGTACTAGAATTTGTTTTTAGTACAAGTTTCTTTCAACTAAGACTAACTAGCCTGTAACATCAAATTGCACTGGCAGGTAACTTTAAATTGAATTGGCATGTAACTTCTAACATGTAAAAATACTGGAATTTGTTTTCCATACAAATGTCTTTCAGCCGTGACTAACTTGCATGTGACATCAAATTGCACTGGCAGGTAACCTCAAATTTCACTGGCATGTAACTTCTAGCATGTAAAAATACTGGAATTGGTTTTCAGTACAAATGTCTTTCAACTATGACTAACTGGTATATAACATCAAATTGCACTGGCATGTAACTTCAAATTGCACTGGCATATAACTTTTAGCATGTAAAAATACTATACTTTGTTTTCTGTACAAGTGCCTTTCAGTTGTGACTAACTGACATGTAACATCAAATTGCACTAGTAGGTAACTTCAAATTTCAGAAGCATGTAACGTCTGGCATGTAAAAATACTGGAATTTGTTTTCCGCACAAGTGTCTTTCAACTTTGACTAACTGGTATGTAACATCAAACTGCCATCGCATGTAACTTCAAATTGCACTAGCAAGTAACTTCTAGCATGTAAAAATAATAGACTTTGTTTTCAGTACAACTGTCTTTAAGCTGTGACTAACTGGCATGTAACATCAAATTGCACTGGCAGGTAACTTAAAATTGCACTAGCATGTAACTTTTAGCATGTAAAAATATTAGAATTTGTTTTCAGTACAAGTGTCTTTCACCTGTGACTAACTGGTATGTAACATCAAATTGCACTGGCATGTAACTTCTACCATGTAAAAATACTGGAATTTGTATTCAGTACAAGTGTCTTTCAACTGTGCTAACTGGCTAGTAACATCAAATTACAATAGCATGTAACTTAAAATAGCACAGGCATTTAACTTCTAGAATGTAAAAATACTGGAATTTTTTTTCAGTACAAGTGTCTTTCAACTATAACTAACTGGCCTGTAACATCAAATTTCACTGGCAGGTAACTTTAAATTGAATTGGCATGTAACTTCTAACATGTAAAAATACCGGAATATGTTTTCTGTACAAGTGTCTTTCAGCCGTGACTAACTTGCATGTAACATCAAAATGCACTGGCAGGTAACTTCAAATTTCACTGGCATGTAACTTCTAGCATGTAAAATTACTGGAATTGGTTTTCAGTACAAATGTCTTTCAACTATGACTAACTGGTATATAACATCAAATTGCACTGGCATGTAACTTCAAATTGCACTGGCATATAACTTTTAGCATGTAAAAATACTATACTTTGTTTTCTGTACAAGTGCCTTTCAGCTGTGACTAACTGACATGTAACATCAAATTGCACTAGTAGGTAACTTCAAATTTCAGAAGCATGTAACGTCTGGCATGTAAAAATACTGGAATTTGTTTTCCGCACAAGTGTCTTTCAACTTTGACTAACTGGTATGTAACATCAAATTGCCATCGCATGTAACTTCAAATTGCACTAGCAAGTAACTTCTAGCATGTAAAAATAATAGACTTTGTTTTCAGTACAACTGTCTTTAAGCTGTGACTAACTGGCATGTAACATCAAATTGCACTGGCAGGTAACTTAAAATTGCACTAGCATGTAACTTTTAGCATGTAAAAATATTAGAATTTGTTTTCAGTACAAGTGTCTTTCACCTGCGACTAACTGGTATGTAACATCAAATTGCACTGGCATGTAACTTCTACCATGTAAAAATACTGGAATTTGTATTCAGTACAAGTGTCTTTCAACTGTGCTAACTGGCTAGTAACATCAAATTACAATAGCATGTAACTTAAAATAGCACAGGCATTTAACTTCTAGAATGTAAAAATACTGGAATTTTTTTTCAGTACAAGTGTCTTTCAACTATAACTAACTGGCCTGTAACATCAAATTTCACTGGCAGGTAACTTTAAATTGAATTGGCATGTAACTTCTAACATGTAAAAATACCGGAATATGTTTTCTGTACAAGTGTCTTTCAGCCGTGACTAACTTGCATGTAACATCAAAATGCACTGGCAGGTAACTTCAAATTTCACTGGCATGTAACTTCTAGCATGTAAAATTACTGGAATTGGTTTTCAGTACAAATGTCTTTCAACTGAGACTAACTGGTATGTAACATCAAATTGCACTGGCATGTAACTTCAAATTGCACTGGCGTGCAACTTTTAGCATGTAAAAATACTATACTTTGTTTTCTGTACAAGTGTCTTTCAGCTGTGACTAACTGGCATGTAACATCAAATTGCACTAGCAGGTAACTTCAAATTTCAGAAGAATGTAACCTCTGGCATGTAAAAATACTGGAATTTGTTTTCCGCACAAGTGTGTTTCAACTTTGACTAACTGGTATGTAACATCAAATTGCCATGGCATGTAACTTCAAATTGCACTAGCAAGTAACTTCTAGCATGTAAAAATATTAGACTTTGTTTTCAGTACAAGTGTCTTTAAGCTGTGACTAACTGGCATGTAACATCAAATTGCACTGGCAGGTAACTTAAAATTGCACTAGCATGTAACTTTTAGCACGTAAAAATACTAGTGTGTTTCAACTGCGACTAACTGGTATGTAACATCAAATTACAATAGCATGTAACTTCAAATTGCACTGGCATGTAACGTCTACCATGTAAAAATATTGGAATTTGTATTCAGTACAAGTGTCTTTCAACTGTGCTCACTGGCAAGTAACATCAAATTACAATAGCATGTAACTTAAAATAGCACTGGCATTTAACTTCTAGCATGTAAAAATACTGGAATTCGTTTTCAGTACAAGTATCTTTCAACTATGACTAACTGGCCTGTAACATCAAATTACAGTAGCAAGTCACATTAAATTTAATTGGCATGTAACTTCTAGCATGTAAAAATACTGGAATTTGTTTTCAGTACAAGTGTCTTTCAACTATGACTAACTGGCCTATAACATCAAATTGCACAGGCAGGTAACTTTAAATTTAATTTGCATGTAACTTCTAGCATGTAAAAATACTGGAATTTGTTTTCCGTACAAGTGTCTTTCAACTGTGGCTAACTGGCCTGTAACTTCAAATTGCACTGGCAGGTAACTTCAAATTGCACTAGCATGTAACTTCTAGCATGTAAAAATACTAGATTTTGTTTTCAGTACAAGTGTCTTTCAACTAAGACTAACTGGTATGTAACATCAAATTGCACTGCCATGTAACTTCAAATTGCACTGGCAAGTAACTTCTAGCATGTAAAAATAATAGACTTTGTTTTCAGTAAAAGTGTCTTTAACCTATGACTAACTGGCATGTAACATCAAATTGCACTGGCAGGTAACTTCAAATTGCACTAGCATGTAACTTCCAGCATGTAAAAAAACTAGACTTTGTTTTCAGTACAAGTGTCTTTAAGCTGTGACTAACAGGCATTTAACATCAAATTGCACTAGCAGGTAACTTCAAATTGCACTAGCATATAACTTATAGCAAGTAAAAATACTTGAATTTGTTTTCCGCACAAGTGTCTTTCAACTGTGACTAACTAGTATGTAACATCAAATTGCGATGGCATGTAACTTCAAATTGCACTGACAAGTAACTTCTAGCATGTAAAAATAATAGACTTTTTTTCAGTATAAGTGTCTTTAAGCTTTGACTAACTGGCATGTAACATCAAATTGCACTGGCAGGTAACTTCAAATTGCACTAGCATGTAACTTCCAGCATGTAAAAATACTAGAATTTGTTTTCAGTACTAGTATCTTTCAACTGTGACTAAATGGTATGTAACATCAAATTGCACTGGGTTGTAACTTTAAATAGCACTGGCATGTAACTTCTAGCATGTAAAAATACTGGAATTTGTATTCAGTACAAGTGTCTTTCAACTGTGCTCACTGGCAAGTAACATCAAATTACAATAGCATGTAACTTAAAATAGCACTGGCATTTAACTTCTAGCATGTAAAAATACTGGAATTCGTTTTCAGTACAAGTATCTTTCAACTATGACTAACTGGCCTGTAACATCAAATTACAATAGCAAGTCACATTAAATTTAATTGGCATGTAACTTCTAGCATGTAAAAATACTGGAATTTGTTTTCAGTACAAGTGTCTTTCAACTGTGGCTAACTGGCCTGTAACTTCAAATTGCACTGGCAGGTAACTTCAAATTGCACTAGCATGTAACTTCTAGCATGTAAAAATACTAGATTTTGTTTTCAGTACAAGTGTCTTTCAACTAAGACTAACTGGTATGTAACATCAAATTGCACTGCCATGTAACTTCAAATTGCACTGTCAAGTAACTTCTAGCATGTAAAAATAATAGACTTTGTTTTCAGTAAAAGTGTCTTTAACCTATGACTAACTGGCATGTAACATCAAATTGCACTGGCAGGTAACTTCAAATTGCACTAGCATGTAACTTCCAGCATGTAAAAAAACTAGACTTTGTTTTCAGTACAAGTGTCTTTAAGCTGTGACTAACAGGCATTTAACATCAAATTGCACTAGCAGGTAACTTCAAATTGCACTAGCATATAACTTATAGCAAGTAAAAATACTTGAATTTGTTTTCCGCACAAGTGTCTTTCAACTGTGACTAACTAGTATGTAACATCAAATTGCGATGGCATGTAACTTCAAATTGCACTGACAAGTAACTTCTAGCATGTAAAAATAATAGTCTTTTTTTCAGTATAAGTGTCTTTAAGCTTTGACTAACTGGCATGTAACATCAAATTGCACTGGCAGGTAACTTCAAATTGCACTAGCATGTAACTTCCAGCATGTAAAAATACTAGAATTTGTTTTCAGTACTAGTATCTTTCAACTGTGACTAAATGGTATGTAACATCAAATTGCACTGGGTTGTAACTTTAAATAGCACTGGCATGTAACTTCTAGCATGTAAAAATACTGGAATTTGTATTCAGTACAAGTGTCTTTCAACTGTGCTAACTGGCAAGTAACATCAAATTACAATAGCATGTAACTTAAAATAGCACTGGCATTCAACTTCTAGCATGTAAAAATAGTAGAATTTGTTTTCAGTACAAATGTCTTTCAACTAAGACTAACTGGCCTGTAACATCAAATTGCACTGGCAGGTAACTTTAAATTTCATTGGCATGTAACTTCTAGCACGAAAAAATACTGGAATTTGTTTTCCGTACAAGTTTCTTTCAGCCGTGACTAACTGGCATGTAACATCAAACTGCACTGGCAGGTAACTTCAAATTGCACTAGCATGTAACTTCTAGCATGTAAAAATACTAGAATTTGTTTTCAGTACAAGTGTCTTTCAACTGCGACTAACTGGTATGTAACTTGAAATTGCACTGGCATGTAACTTCAAATTGCACTGGCATATAACTTCTACCATGTAAAAATACTGGAATTTGTATTCAGTACAAGTGTCTTTCAACTGTGCTAACTGGCAAGTAACATCAAATTACAATAGCATGTAACTTAAAATAGCACCGGCATTTAACTTCTAGCATGTAAAAATACTGGAATTTGTATTCAGTACAAGTGTCTTTCAACTGTGCTAACTGGCTAGTAACATCAAATTACAATAGCATGTAACTTAAAATAGCACTGGCATTTAACTTCTAGCATGTAAAAATACTGGAATTCGTTTTCAGTACAAGTATCTTTCAACTATGACTAACTGGCCTGTAACATCAAATTGCACTGGCAGGTCACATTAAATTTAATTGGCATGTAACTTCTAGCATGTAAAAATATTGGAATTTGTTTTCAGTACAAGTCTCTTTCAACTATGACTAACTGGCCTATAACATCAAATTGCACTGGCAGGTAACTTTAAATTTAATTTGCATGTAACTTCTAGCATGTAAAAATACTGGAATTTGTTTTCCGTACTAGTATCTTTCAACTGTGACTAAATGGTATGTAACATCAAATTGCACTGGGTTGTAACTTTAAATAGCACTGGCATGTAACTTCTAGCATGTAAAAATACTGGAATTTGTATTCAGTACAAGTGTCTTTCAACTGTGCTCACTGGCAAGTAACATCAAATTACAATAGCATGTAACTTAAAATAGCACTGGCATTTAACTTCTAGCATGTAAAAATACTGGAATTCGTTTTCAGTACAAGTATCTTTCAACTATGACTAACTGGCCTGTAACATCAAATTACAATAGCAAGTCACATTAAATTTAATTGGCATGTAACTTCTAGCATGTAAAAATACTGGAATTTGTTTTCAGTACAAGTGTCTTTCAACTGTGGCTAACTGGCCTGTAACTTCAAATTGCACTGGCAGGTAACTTCAAATTGCACTAGCATGTAACTTCTAGCATGTAAAAATACTAGATTTTGTTTTCAGTACAAGTGTCTTTCAACTAAGACTAACTGGTATGTAACATCAAATTGCACTGCCATGTAACTTCAAATTGCACTGTCAAGTAACTTCTAGCATGTAAAAATAATAGACTTTGTTTTCAGTAAAAGTGTCTTTAACCTATGACTAACTGGCATGTAACATCAAATTGCACTGGCAGGTAACTTCAAATTGCACTAGCATGTAACTTCCAGCATGTAAAAAAACTAGACTTTGTTTTCAGTACAAGTGTCTTTAAGCTGTGACTAACAGGCATTTAACATCAAATTGCACTAGCAGGTAACTTCAAATTGCACTAGCATATAACTTATAGCAAGTAAAAATACTTGAATTTGTTTTCCGCACAAGTGTCTTTCAACTGTGACTAACTAGTATGTAACATCAAATTGCGATGGCATGTAACTTCAAATTGCACTGACAAGTAACTTCTAGCATGTAAAAATAATAGACTTTTTTTCAGTATAAGTGTCTTTAAGCTTTGACTTACTGGCATGTAACATCAAATTGCACTGGCAGGTAACTTCAAATTGCACTAGCATGTAACTTCCAGCATGTAAAAATACTAGAATTTGTTTTCAGTACTAGTATCTTTCAACTGTGACTAAATGGTATGTAACATCAAATTGCACTGGGTTGTAACTTTAAATAGCACTGGCATGTAACTTCTAGCATGTAAAAATACTGGAATTTGTATTCAGTACAAGTGTCTTTCAACTGTGCTAACTGGCAAGTAACATCAAATTACAATAGCATGTAACTTAAAATAGCACTGGCATTCAACTTCTAGCATGTAAAAATAGTAGAATTTGTTTTCAGTACAAATGTCTTTCAACTAAGACTAACTGGCCTGTAACATCAAATTGCACTGGCAGGTAACTTTAAATTTCATTGGCATGTAACTTCTAGCACGAAAAAATACTGGAATTTGTTTTCCGTACAAGTTTCTTTCAGCCGTGACTAACTGGCATGTAACATCAAACTGCACTGGCAGGTAACTTCAAATTGCACTAGCATGTAACTTCTAGCATGTAAAAATACTAGAATTTGTTTTCAGTACAAGTGTCTTTCAACTGCGACTAACTGGTATGTAACTTGAAATTGCACTGGCATGTAACTTCAAATTGCACTGGCATATAACTTCTACCATGTAAAAATACTGGAATTTGTATTCAGTACAAGTGTCTTTCAACTGTGCTAACTGGCAAGTAACATCAAATTACAATAGCATGTAACTTAAAATAGCACCGGCATTTAACTTCTAGCATGTAAAAATACTGGAATTTGTATTCAGTACAAGTGTCTTTCAACTGTGCTAACTGGCTAGTAACATCAAATTACAATAGCATGTAACTTAAAATAGCACTGGCATTTAACTTCTAGCATGTAAAAATACTGGAATTCGTTTTCAGTACAAGTATCTTTCAACTATGACTAACTGGCCTGTAACATCAAATTGCACTGGCAGGTCACATTAAATTTAATTGGCATGTAACTTCTAGCATGTAAAAATATTGGAATTTGTTTTCAGTACAAGTCTCTTTCAACTATGACTAACTGGCCTATAACATCAAATTGCACTGGCAGGTAACTTTAAATTTAATTTGCATGTAACTTCTAGCATGTAAAAATACTGGAATTTGTTTTCCGTACTAGTATCTTTCAACTGTGACTAAATGGTATGTAACATCAAATTGCACTGGGTTGTAACTTTAAATAGCACTGGCATGTAACTTCTAGCATGTAAAAATACTGGAATTTGTATTCAGTACAAGTGTCTTTCAACTGTGCTCACTGGCAAGTAACATCAAATTACAATAGCATGTAACTTAAAATAGCACTGGCATTTAACTTCTAGCATGTAAAAATACTGGAATTCGTTTTCAGTACAAGTATCTTTCAACTATGACTAACTGGCCTGTAACATCAAATTACAATAGCAAGTCACATTAAATTTAATTGGCATGTAACTTCTAGCATGTAAAAATACTGGAATTTGTTTTCAGTACAAGTGTCTTTCAACTGTGGCTAACTGGCCTGTAACTTCAAATTGCACTGGCAGGTAACTTCAAATTGCACTAGCATGTAACTTCTAGCATGTAAAAATACTAGATTTTGTTTTCAGTACAAGTGTCTTTCAACTAAGACTAACTGGTATGTAACATCAAATTGCACTGCCATGTAACTTCAAATTGCACTGTCAAGTAACTTCTAGCATGTAAAAATAATAGACTTTGTTTTCAGTAAAAGTGTCTTTAACCTATGACTAACTGGCATGTAACATCAAATTGCACTGGCAGGTAACTTCAAATTGCACTAGCATGTAACTTCCAGCATGTAAAAAAACTAGACTTTGTTTTCAGTACAAGTGTCTTTAAGCTGTGACTAACAGGCATTTAACATCAAATTGCACTAGCAGGTAACTTCAAATTGCACTAGCATATAACTTATAGCAAGTAAAAATACTTGAATTTGTTTTCCGCACAAGTGTCTTTCAACTGTGACTAACTAGTATGTAACATCAAATTGCGATGGCATGTAACTTCAAATTGCACTGACAAGTAACTTCTAGCATGTAAAAATAATAGACTTTTTTTCAGTATAAGTGTCTTTAAGCTTTGACTTACTGGCATGTAACATCAAATTGCACTGGCAGGTAACTTCAAATTGCACTAGCATGTAACTTCCAGCATGTAAAAATACTAGAATTTGTTTTCAGTACTAGTATCTTTCAACTGTGACTAAATGGTATGTAACATCAAATTGCACTGGGTTGTAACTTTAAATAGCACTGGCATGTAACTTCTAGCATGTAAAAATACTGGAATTTGTATTCAGTACAAGTGTCTTTCAACTGTGCTAACTGGCAAGTAACATCAAATTACAATAGCATGTAACTTAAAATAGCACTGGCATTCAACTTCTAGCATGTAAAAATAGTAGAATTTGTTTTCAGTACAAATGTCTTTCAACTAAGACTAACTGGCCTGTAACATCAAATTGCACTGGCAGGTAACTTTAAATTTCATTGGCATGTAACTTCTAGCACGAAAAAATACTGGAATTTGTTTTCCGTACAAGTTTCTTTCAGCCGTGACTAACTGGCATGTAACATCAAACTGCACTGGCAGGTAACTTCAAATTGCACTAGCATGTAACTTCTAGCATGTAAAAATACTAGAATTTGTTTTCAGTACAAGTGTCTTTCAACTGCGACTAACTGGTATGTAACTTGAAATTGCACTGGCATGTAACTTCAAATTGCACTGGCATATAACTTCTACCATGTAAAAATACTGGAATTTGTATTCAGTACAAGTGTCTTTCAACTGTGCTAACTGGCAAGTAACATCAAATTACAATAGCATGTAACTTAAAATAGCACCGGCATTTAACTTCTAGCATGTAAAAATACTGGAATTTGTATTCAGTACAAGTGTCTTTCAACTGTGCTAACTGGCTAGTAACATCAAATTACAATAGCATGTAACTTAAAATAGCACTGGCATTTAACTTCTAGCATGTAAAAATACTGGAATTCGTTTTCAGTACAAGTATCTTTCAACTATGACTAACTGGCCTGTAACATCAAATTGCACTGGCAGGTCACATTAAATTTAATTGGCATGTAACTTCTAGCATGTAAAAATATTGGAATTTGTTTTCAGTACAAGTCTCTTTCAACTATGACTAACTGGCCTATAACATCAAATTGCACTGGCAGGTAACTTTAAATTTAATTTGCATGTAACTTCTAGCATGTAAAAATACTGGAATTTGTTTTCCGTACTAGTATCTTTCAACTGTGACTAAATGGTATGTAACATCAAATTGCACTGGGTTGTAACTTTAAATAGCACTGGCATGTAACTTCTAGCATGTAAAAATACTGGAATTTGTATTCAGTACAAGTGTCTTTCAACTGTGCTCACTGGCAAGTAACATCAAATTACAATAGCATGTAACTTAAAATAGCACTGGCATTTAACTTCTAGCATGTAAAAATACTGGAATTCGTTTTCAGTACAAGTATCTTTCAACTATGACTAACTGGCCTGTAACATCAAATTACAATAGCAAGTCACATTAAATTTAATTGGCATGTAACTTCTAGCATGTAAAAATACTGGAATTTGTTTTCAGTACAAGTGTCTTTCAACTGTGGCTAACTGGCCTGTAACTTCAAATTGCACTGGCAGGTAACTTCAAATTGCACTAGCATGTAACTTCTAGCATGTAAAAATACTAGATTTTGTTTTCAGTACAAGTGTCTTTCAACTAAGACTAACTGGTATGTAACATCAAATTGCACTGCCATGTAACTTCAAATTGCACTGTCAAGTAACTTCTAGCATGTAAAAATAATAGACTTTGTTTTCAGTAAAAGTGTCTTTAACCTATGACTAACTGGCATGTAACATCAAATTGCACTGGCAGGTAACTTCAAATTGCACTAGCATGTAACTTCCAGCATGTAAAAAAACTAGACTTTGTTTTCAGTACAAGTGTCTTTAAGCTGTGACTAACAGGCATTTAACATCAAATTGCACTAGCAGGTAACTTCAAATTGCACTAGCATATAACTTATAGCAAGTAAAAATACTTGAATTTGTTTTCCGCACAAGTGTCTTTCAACTGTGACTAACTAGTATGTAACATCAAATTGCGATGGCATGTAACTTCAAATTGCACTGACAAGTAACTTCTAGCATGTAAAAATAATAGACTTTTTTTCAGTATAAGTGTCTTTAAGCTTTGACTTACTGGCATGTAACATCAAATTGCACTGGCAGGTAACTTCAAATTGCACTAGCATGTAACTTCCAGCATGTAAAAATACTAGAATTTGTTTTCAGTACTAGTATCTTTCAACTGTGACTAAATGGTATGTAACATCAAATTGCACTGGGTTGTAACTTTAAATAGCACTGGCATGTAACTTCTAGCATGTAAAAATACTGGAATTTGTATTCAGTACAAGTGTCTTTCAACTGTGCTAACTGGCAAGTAACATCAAATTACAATAGCATGTAACTTAAAATAGCACTGGCATTCAACTTCTAGCATGTAAAAATAGTAGAATTTGTTTTCAGTACAAATGTCTTTCAACTAAGACTAACTGGCCTGTAACATCAAATTGCACTGGCAGGTAACTTTAAATTTCATTGGCATGTAACTTCTAGCACGAAAAAATACTGGAATTTGTTTTCCGTACAAGTTTCTTTCAGCCGTGACTAACTGGCATGTAACATCAAACTGCACTGGCAGGTAACTTCAAATTGCACTAGCATGTAACTTCTAGCATGTAAAAATACTAGAATTTGTTTTCAGTACAAGTGTCTTTCAACTGCGACTAACTGGTATGTAACTTGAAATTGCACTGGCATGTAACTTCAAATTGCACTGGCATATAACTTCTACCATGTAAAAATACTGGAATTTGTATTCAGTACAAGTGTCTTTCAACTGTGCTAACTGGCAAGTAACATCAAATTACAATAGCATGTAACTTAAAATAGCACCGGCATTTAACTTCTAGCATGTAAAAATACTGGAATTTGTATTCAGTACAAGTGTCTTTCAACTGTGCTAACTGGCTAGTAACATCAAATTACAATAGCATGTAACTTAAAATAGCACTGGCATTTAACTTCTAGCATGTAAAAATACTGGAATTCGTTTTCAGTACAAGTATCTTTCAACTATGACTAACTGGCCTGTAACATCAAATTGCACTGGCAGGTCACATTAAATTTAATTGGCATGTAACTTCTAGCATGTAAAAATATTGGAATTTGTTTTCAGTACAAGTCTCTTTCAACTATGACTAACTGGCCTATAACATCAAATTGCACTGGCAGGTAACTTTAAATTTAATTTGCATGTAACTTCTAGCATGTAAAAATACTGGAATTTGTTTTCCGTACTAGTATCTTTCAACTGTGACTAAATGGTATGTAACATCAAATTGCACTGGGTTGTAACTTTAAATAGCACTGGCATGTAACTTCTAGCATGTAAAAATACTGGAATTTGTATTCAGTACAAGTGTCTTTCAACTGTGCTCACTGGCAAGTAACATCAAATTACAATAGCATGTAACTTAAAATAGCACTGGCATTTAACTTCTAGCATGTAAAAATACTGGAATTCGTTTTCAGTACAAGTATCTTTCAACTATGACTAACTGGCCTGTAACATCAAATTACAATAGCAAGTCACATTAAATTTAATTGGCATGTAACTTCTAGCATGTAAAAATACTGGAATTTGTTTTCAGTACAAGTGTCTTTCAACTGTGGCTAACTGGCCTGTAACTTCAAATTGCACTGGCAGGTAACTTCAAATTGCACTAGCATGTAACTTCTAGCATGTAAAAATACTAGATTTTGTTTTCAGTACAAGTGTCTTTCAACTAAGACTAACTGGTATGTAACATCAAATTGCACTGCCATGTAACTTCAAATTGCACTGTCAAGTAACTTCTAGCATGTAAAAATAATAGACTTTGTTTTCAGTAAAAGTGTCTTTAACCTATGACTAACTGGCATGTAACATCAAATTGCACTGGCAGGTAACTTCAAATTGCACTAGCATGTAACTTCCAGCATGTAAAAAAACTAGACTTTGTTTTCAGTACAAGTGTCTTTAAGCTGTGACTAACAGGCATTTAACATCAAATTGCACTAGCAGGTAACTTCAAATTGCACTAGCATATAACTTATAGCAAGTAAAAATACTTGAATTTGTTTTCCGCACAAGTGTCTTTCAACTGTGACTAACTAGTATGTAACATCAAATTGCGATGGCATGTAACTTCAAATTGCACTGACAAGTAACTTCTAGCATGTAAAAATAATAGACTTTTTTTCAGTATAAGTGTCTTTAAGCTTTGACTAACTGGCATGTAACATCAAATTGCACTGGCAGGTAACTTCAAATTGCACTAGCATGTAACTTCCAGCATGTAAAAATACTAGAATTTGTTTTCAGTACTAGTATCTTTCAACTGTGACTAAATGGTATGTAACATCAAATTGCACTGGGTTGTAACTTTAAATAGCACTGGCATGTAACTTCTAGCATGTAAAAATACTGGAATTTGTATTCAGTACAAGTGTCTTTCAACTGTGCTAACTGGCAAGTAACATCAAATTACAATAGCATGTAACTTAAAATAGCACTGGCATTCAACTTCTAGCATGTAAAAATAGTAGAATTTGTTTTCAGTACAAATGTCTTTCAACTAAGACTAACTGGCCTGTAACATCAAATTGCACTGGCAGGTAACTTTAAATTTCATTGGCATGTAACTTCTAGCACGAAAAAATACTGGAATTTGTTTTCCGTACAAGTTTCTTTCAGCCGTGACTAACTGGCATGTAACATCAAACTGCACTGGCAGGTAACTTCAAATTGCACTAGCATGTAACTTCTAGCATGTAAAAATACTAGAATTTGTTTTCAGTACAAGTGTCTTTCAACTGCGACTAACTGGTATGTAACTTGAAATTGCACTGGCATGTAACTTCAAATTGCACTGGCATATAACTTCTACCATGTAAAAATACTGGAATTTGTATTCAGTACAAGTGTCTTTCAACTGTGCTAACTGGCAAGTAACATCAAATTACAATAGCATGTAACTTAAAATAGCACCGGCATTTAACTTCTAGCATGTAAAAATACTGGAATTTGTATTCAGTACAAGTGTCTTTCAACTGTGCTAACTGGCTAGTAACATCAAATTACAATAGCATGTAACTTAAAATAGCACTGGCATTTAACTTCTAGCATGTAAAAATACTGGAATTCGTTTTCAGTACAAGTATCTTTCAACTATGACTAACTGGCCTGTAACATCAAATTGCACTGGCAGGTCACATTAAATTTAATTGGCATGTAACTTCTAGCATGTAAAAATATTGGAATTTGTTTTCAGTACAAGTCTCTTTCAACTATGACTAACTGGCCTATAACATCAAATTGCACTGGCAGGTAACTTTAAATTTAATTTGCATGTAACTTCTAGCATGTAAAAATACTGGAATTTGTTTTCCGTACAAGTGTCTTTCAACTTTGGCTAACTGGCCTGTAACATCAAAGTGCACTGGCAGGTAACTTCAAATTGCACTAGCATGTAACTTCTAGCATGTAAAAATACTAGATTTTGTTTTCAGTACAAGTGTCTTTCAACTAAGACTAACTGGTATGTAACATCAAATTGCACTGCCATGTAACTTCAAAGTGCACTGGCAAGTAACTTTTAGCATGTAAAAATAATAGACTTTGTTTTCAGTACAAGTGTCTTTAACCTATGACTAACTGGCATGTAACATCAAATTGCACTGGCAGGTAACTTCAAATTGCACTAGCATGTAACTTCCAGCATGTAAAAAAACTAGACTTTGTTTTTAGTACAAGTGTCTTTAAGCTGTGACTAACAGTCATTTAACATCAAATTGCACTAGCAGGTAACTTCAAATTGCACTAGCATATAACTTATAGCAAGTAAAAATACTGGAATTTGTTTTCCGCACAAGTGTCTTTCAACTGTGACTAACTAGTATGTAACATCAAATTGCGATGGCATGTAACTTCAAATTGCACTGACAATTAACTTTTAGCATGTAAAAATAATAGACTTTTTTTCAGTACAAGTGTCTTTAAGCTTTGACTAACTGGCATGTAACATCAAATTGCACTGGCAGGTAACTTCAAATTGCACTAGCATGTAACTTCCAGCATGTAAAAATACTAGAATTTGTTTTCAGTACTAGTATCTTTCAACTGTGACTAAGTGGTATGTAACATCAAATTGCACTGGCATGTAACTTTAAATAGCACTGCCATGTAACTTCTAGCATGTAAAAATACTGGAATTTGTATTCAGTACAAGTGTCTTTCAACTGTGCTAACTGGAAAGTAACATCAAATTACAATAGCATGTAACTTAAAATAGCACTGGCATTCAACTTCTAGCATGTAAAAATAGTAGAATTTGTTTTCAGTACAAATGTATTTCAACTAAGACTAACTGGCCTGTAACATCAAATTGCACTGGCAGGTAACTTTAAATTTCACTGGCATGTAACTTCTAGCACGAAAAAAATACTGGAATTTGTTTTCCGTACAAGTTTCTTTCAGCCGTGACTAACTGGCATGTAACATCAAACTGCACTGGCAGGTAACTTCAAATTGCACTAGCATGTAACTTCTAGCATGTAAAAATACTAGAATTTGATTTCAGTACAAGTGTCTTTCAACTGCGACTAACTGGTATGTAACTTGAAATTGCACTGGCATGTAACATCAAATTGCACTGGCATATAACTTCTACCATGTAAAAATACTGGAATTTGTATTCAGTAGTACAAGTGTCTTTCAACTGTGCTAACTGGTAAGTAACATCAAATTACAATAGCATGTAACTTAAAATAGCACTGGCATTTAACTTCTAGCATGTAAAAATACTGGAATTTGTATTCAGTACAAGTGTCTTTCAACTGTGCTAACTGGCTAGTAACATCAAATTACAATAGCATGTAACTTAAAATAGCACTGGCATTTAACTTCTAGCATGTAAAAATACTGGAATTCGTTTTCAGTACAAGTATCTGTCAACTATGACTAACTGGCCTGTAACATCAAATTGCACTGGCAGGTCACATTAAATTTAATTGGCATGTAACTTCTTGCATGTAAAAATACTGGAATTTGTTTTCAGTACAAGTGTCTTTCAACTATAACTAACTGGCCTATAACATCAAATTGCACTAGCAGGTAACTTTAAATTTAATTTGCATGTAACTTCTAGCATGTAAAAATACTGGAATTTGTTTTCCGTACAAGTGTCTTTCAACTGTGGCTAACTGGCCTGTAACATCAAATTGCACTGGCAGGTAACTTCAAATTGCACTAGCATGTAACTTCTAGCATGTAAAAATACTAGATTTTGTTTTCAGTACAAGTGTCTTTCAACTAAGACTAACTGGTATGTAACATCAAATTGCACTGCCATGTAACTTCAAAGTGCACTGGCAAGTAACTTCTAGCATGTAAAAATAATAGACTTTGTTTTCAGTACAAGTGTCTTTAACCTATGACTAACTGGGATGTAACATCAAATTGCACCGGCAGGTAACTTCAAATTGCACTAGCATGTAACTTCCAGCATGTAAAAAAACTAGACTTTGTTTTCAGTACAAGTGTCTTTAAGATGTGACTAACAGTCATTTAACATCAAATTGCACTAGCAGGAAACTTCAAATTGCACTAGCATATAACTTATAGCAAGTAAAAATACTGGAATTTGTTTTCCGCACAAGTGTCTTTCAACTGTGACTAACTAGTATGTAACATCAAATTGCGATGGCATGTAACTTCAAATTGCACTGACAAGTAACTTCTAGCATGTAAAAATAATAGTCTCTTTTTCAGTACAAGTGTCTTTAAGCTTTGACTAACTGGCATGTAACATCAAATTGCACTGGCAGGTAACTTCAAATTGCACTAGCATGTAACTTCCAGCATGTAAAAATACTAGAATTTGTTTTCAGTACTAGTATCTTTCAACTGTGACTAAGTGGTATGTAACATCAAATTTCACTGGCATGTAACTTTAAATAGCACTGCCATGTAACTTCTAGCATGTAAAAATACTGGAATTTGTATTCAGTACAAGTGTCTTTCAACTGTGCTAACTGGCAAGTAACATCAAATTACAATAGCATGTAACTTAAAATAGCACTGGCATTCAACTTCTAGCATGTAAAAATAGTAGAATTTGTTTTCAGTACAAATGTCTTTCAACTAAGACTAACTGGCCTGTAACATCAAATTGCACTGGCAGGTAACTTTAAATTTCATTGGCATGTAACTTCTAGCACGAAAAAAATACTGGAATTTGTTTTCCGTACAAGTTTCTTTCAGCCGTGACTAACTGGCATGTAACATCAAACTGCACTGGCAGGTAACTTCAAATTGCACTAGCATGTAACTTCTAGCATGTAAAAATACTAGAATTTGTTTTCAGCACAAGTGTCTTATAACTGCGACTAACTGGTATGTAACTTGAAATTGCACTGGCATGTAACTTCAAATTGCACTGGCATATAACTCCTACCATGTAAAAATAATGGAATTTGTATTCAGTACAAGTGTCTTTCAACTGTGCTAACTGGCAAGTAACATCAAATTACAATAGCATGTAACTTAAAATAGCACTGGCATTTAACTTCTAGCATGTAAAAATACTGGAATTTGAATTCATTACAAGTGTCTTTCAACTGTGCTAACTGGCTAGTAACATCAAATTACAATAGCATGTAACTTAAAATAGCACTGGCATTTAACTTCTAGCATGTAAAAATACTGGAATTCGTTTTCAGTACAAGTATCTTTCAACTATGACTAACTGGCTTGTAACATCAAATTGCACTAGCAGGTCACTTTAAATTTAATTGGCATGTAACTTCTAGTATGTAAAAATACTGGAATTTGTTTTCCATACAAGTGTCTTTCAACTGTGACTAACTGGCCTGTAACATCAAATTGCACTGGCAGGTAACTTCAAATTGCACTAGCATGTAACTTCTAGCATGTAAAATTACTAGAATTTGTTTTCAGTACAAGTGTCTTTCAACTAAGACTAACTGGTATGTAACATCAAATTGCACTGGCATGTAATTTCAAATTGCACTGGCAGGTAACTTCTAGCATGTAAAAATAATAGACATTGTTTTCAGTACAAGTATCTTTAACCTGTGACTAACTGGCTTGTAACATCAAGTTGCACTGGCAAGTAACTTCAAATTGCACTAGCATGTAACTTGCAGCATGTAAAAAAACTAGACTTTGTTTTCAGTACAAGTGTCTTTCAACTGTGACTAAGTGGTATGTAACATCAAATTGCACTAGCATGTAACTTCAAATAGCACTGGCATGTAACTTCTAGCATGTAAAAATACTGGAATTTGTATTCAGTACAAGTGTCTTTCAAATGTGCTAACTGGTTAGTAACATCAAATTACAATAGCATGTAACTTAAAATAGCACTGGCATTTAACTTCTAGCATGTAAAAATACTGGAATTCGTTTTCAGTACAAGTATCTTTCAACTATGACTAACTGGCCTGTAACATCAAATTGCACTGGCAGGTCACATTAAATTTAATTGGCATGTAACTTCTAGCATGTAAAAATACTGGAATTTGTTTTCCGTACAAGTGTCTTTCAACTGTGACTAACTGGCCTGTAACATCAAATTGCACTGGCAGGTAACTTCAAATTGCACTAGCATGTAACTTCTAGCATGTAAAATTACTAGAATTTGTTTTCAGTACAAGTGTCTTTCAACTAAGACTAACTGGTATGTAACATCAAATTGCACTGGCATGTAATTTCAACTTGCACTGGCAGGTAACTTCTAGCATGTCAAAATAATAGACTTTGTTTTCAGTACAAGTGTCTTTAACCTGTGACTAACTGGCTTGTAACATCAAGTTGCACTGGCATGTAACTTGCAGCATGTAAAAAAACTAGACTTTGTTTTCAGTACAAGTGTCATTCAACTGTGACTAAGTGGTATGTAACTTGAAATTGCACTGGCATGTAACTTCAAATTGCACTGGCATATAACTTCTACCATGTAAAAATACTGGAATTTGTATTCAGTACAAGTGTCTTTCAACTGTGCTAACTGGCAAGTAACATCAAATTACAATAGCATGTAACTTAAAATAGCACTGGCATTTAACATCTAGCATGTAAAAATACTGGAATTTGTATTCAGTACAAGTGTCTTTCAACTGTGCTAACTGGCTAGTAACGTCAAATTACAATAGCATGTAACTTAAAATAGCACTGGCATTTAACTTCTAGCATGTAAAAATACTGGAATTCGTTTTCAGTACAAGTATCTTTCAACTATGACTAACTGGCCTGTAACATCAAATTGCACTGGCAGGTCACATTAAATTTAATTGGCATGTAACTTCTAGCATGTAAAAATACTGGAATTTGTTTTCAGTACAAGTGTCTTTCAACTGTGACTAACTGGCCTGTAACATCAAATTGCACTGGCAGGTAACTTCAAATTGCACTAGCATGTAACTTCTAGCATGTAAAATTACTAGAATTTGTTTTCAGTACAAGTGTCTTTCAACTAAGACTAACTGGTATGTAACATCAAATTGCACTGGCATGTAATTTCAAATTGCACTGGCAGGTAACTTCTAGCATGTAAAAATAATAGACTTTGTTTTCAGTACAAGTCTCTTTAACCTGTGACTAACTGGCTTGTAACATCAAGTTGCACTGGCAGGTAACTTCAAATTGCACTAGCATGTAACTTGCAGCATGTAAAAAAACTAGACTTTGTTTTCAGTACAAGTGTCTTTCAACTGTGAATAAGTGGTATGTAACAACAAATTGCACTGGCATGTAACTTCAAATAGCACTGGCATGTAACTTCTAGCATGTAAAAATACTGGAATTTGTTTTCAGTACAAGTGTCTTTCAACTGTGCTAACTGGCTAGTAACATCAAATTACAATAGCATGTAACTTAAAATAGCACTGGCATTTAACTTCTAGCATGTAAAAATACTGGAATTCATTTTCAGTACAAGTATCTTTCAACTATGACTAACTGGCCTGTAACATCAAATTGCACTGGCAGGTCACATTAAATTTAATTGGCATGTAACTTCTAGCATGTAAAAATACTGGAATTTGTTTTCCGTACAAGTGTCTTTCAACTGTGACTAACTGGCCTGTAACATCAAATTGCACTGGCAGGTAATTCAAATTGCACTAGCATGTAACTTCTAGCATGTAAAATTACTAGAATTTGTTTTCAGTACAAGTGTCTTTCAACTAAGACTAACTGGTATGTAACATCAAATTGCACTGGCATGTAATTTCAAATTGCACTGGCAGGTAACTTCTAGCATGTAAAAATAATAGACTTTGTTTTCAGTACAAGTTTCTTTAACCTGTGACTAACTGGCTTGTAACATCAAGTTGCACTGGCAGGTAACTTCAAGTTGCACTGGCAGGTAACTTCAAATTGCACTAGCATGTAACTTGCAGCATGTAAAAAAACTAGACTTTGTTTTCAGTACAAGTGTCTTTCAACTGTGACTAAGTGGTATGTAACATCAAATTGCATTGGCATGTAACTTCAAATAGCACTGGCATGTAACTTCTAGCATGTAAAAATACTGGAATTTGTATTCAGTACAAGTGTCTTTCAACTGTGCTAACTGGCAAGTAACATAAAATTACAATAGCATGTAACTTAAAATAGCACTGGCATTCAACTTCTAGCATGTAAAAATACTAGAATTTCTTTTCAGTACAAGTTTCTTTCAACTAAGACTAACTAGCCTGTAACATCAAATTGCACTGGCAGGTAACTTTAAATTTAATTGGCAGGTAACTTCTAGCACGTAAAAATATTGGAATTTGTTTTCTTTACAAGTGTCTTTCAGCTGTGACTAACTGCCATGTTACGTCAAATTGCACTGGCAGGTAACTTCAAATTGCACTAGCATGTAACTTCTAGCATGTATAAATACTAGAATTCTTTTTTCAGTACAAGTTTCTTTCAACTGCGACTAACTGGTATGTAACACCAAATTGCACTGGCATGTAACTTCAAATTGCACTGGCATGTAACTTCTACCATGTAAAAATACTGGAATTCGTATTCAGTACAAGTGTCTTTCAACTGTGCTAACTGGCAAGTAACATCAAATTACAATAGCATGTAACTTAAGATAGCACTGGCATTTAACTTTTAGCATGTAAAAATACTGGAATTATTATTCAATACAAGTGTCTTTCAACTGTGCTAACTGGCTAGTAACATCAAATTACAATAGTGATGAGAAGGTTTTTTGCCGTCAGAAAACCGTCCGTCAAAACAATTTATAAAACCTATGCGATGCGTTCGCAAGTATAAATACAAGCAAAGCGGCAAGCACTGGTGTCGTCCACTGAGATCGGGGTAGCGGTGATAAGATCAGGATTAATATAACTAGTATGCATAAAAGTAAAATGATAGTGAATGAAAATACAATATAAACTAAACTATCAAAGCTAATAAATGGGATGATAATGGAGGGATGAATGAATGATGATGGAACCACGGAGTTGATGGACTCGTAAGTGAATATTGGGGCATTTGCAACAAACTCTCAATTAAGTACGTTTTGACAAATGTAACCAACCTAGGGTGTATAGTGTTGGTATATATTTCTAGCAAGAGGTCAACCTAGGATGTATAGCGAAGACCTCCTACTAGCGATTAATCCTTCTTAAGCAACCAACAGTGGCTAGTTACTCAATTTGGACTTGTTCCATGAATGCTCATCTATCTAGCTATGGCTCAACCTATTACTAATGTAGCCATCCTAGGATGTATAGTGATGGCTTCCAATTCCCTCACAAGTGGCCGACCTAGGATGTATAGTGAAGGCCACCCGGTTGGGATTGGATAAGGCTCGAGGTTATCAACCGAATTCTACTCGAAGGTTAGCTCTCGTAAAATCACTAAAGTAGCCAACCTAGGGTGTATAGTGGAGGCTTCTAATTCTCTCACAAGTGGCTAACCTAGGATGTATAGTGAAAGCCACTAATTCGAGATTAGATTAAGAGCGTGGTTATAGAGCCGGATTTCCGGAAATCCTTCCATTCAATGGAGCATTAGACAACCTAATTGCCTACTCAAGTAATCCAAATCAACATGCAAAGAGGGTGTATCCAAGCAAGTCAATAATGGAAATCAATACAAGCAATGGAATGAAATATAAAGATAGAATAAATATAACACATAGAGTTTATTTACAAAGCCCAAAATATCCATCAAACAAATAACATCAACCCCATAGTGGGGTATTTTAGCTACTCATGTTCTATTACAAACCAATAAACTAAGAGAGAGAGTAGAGATAACCCTTGAAGATTAATCTCCTTCCTTGAAGCTTGAATCCAAGTCTCCTAGTTGCCTTTGATTGAGTAGAGATGGTTTGGATGAGAGGGAGATGTGTTTCTAGCTTAGACTACAAGTGTTGGGAGGTATGGTGATATTTTGGTTCGTTCCCATCCTTTTCTATTTACAGAGGATGGGAAAATAGGTCACTTACGCTTGAAACCAGAAGCTGCCGCGCTCGAAGTGCGGGTGGAGTGCGGTTGAATTACCCGCACTGTACCCGCACTGTAAGGGTTTTCTTCATCTTCGGGTCTCTGATCTGGGCAATAGTGCGGGTGGAGTGCGGTTGGATTACCCGCACTTGACTCGCACTTGACCCGCACTGTATTTGCACTTGAGTCGCACTGTACTGTCAGGTGCAAAATCCCTCCTCTGTTTTGAGCAATAGTACGGGTGGAGTGCTGGTGGATGACCCGCACTGTACCCGCACTCTAATGTCAGGTGCAACTTCAGCTTCTCTGGTTTGGCAACAGTGCGGGTGGAGTGCGGTTGGATGACCCGCACTGTACCCGCACTTTAACGTCAGGTGCAACTCAGCTTCTCTGGCTTTGGCAACAGTGCGGGTGGAGTGCGGTTGGATGACCCGCACTGTACCCGCACTTTAACGTCAGGTGCAACTCAGCTTCTCTGGCTTTGGCAACAGTGCGGGTGGAGTGCGGTTGGATGACCCGCACTTTACCCGCACTTTATCTTTCCTTCATGATTCAGGTCCCGGCTGTGGGAAGGAGTGCGGCTGGAGTGCGGTTGCGACCCGCACTTGACCCGCACTGTTGTGCTGCTTTATGATCCTTTGCCTCTTCTTTTGCCCCTTTTCTGCCAGAACCACCGCAACCCGCTTATAACACCCGAATTACATCTATTGCCTGCAATTTAGCCCAAACGAGCCTATTAGACATGAAAGACATAAAATATATAGAAAATACACACGAGAACGAGATAAAAGAATAGGAATGAGGGCCGAAATATACAACAATTTAGGCACGATCAAACACCCCCAAACCAAACCTTTGCTCGTCCTCGAGCAAACATAAAATGAAACAAATAAGACACAAACTAAAAATGACTCGAACTAAAAACTTTCCTAGACACAAAGAAAAACCTGCTGCAGAACCAACTAGCAGAGGGATACGCAAAAGTAAATGGAAGTGAGGAATGAGCATATGCGAAATGTTCTAAACAACTCGAATACACCCCAAGGGAAACTGGCACAACACGAATCCCACACTTAAAATGCCCTCGCCTCAGAAACTACTCACTCTCACACCTCGAGCATAATTCGCTTCGACACTAAGTTCTCACATGGATTTTCTCTTATCTTTTCTCTCAGAACCTAGGTTCACACTCATGCAACATGTATGCCAATGAATTTATGTAACTGAATCAACTTAGTTGCATACATTTAGTGTAGAATAAACGCTGTTTTCAGTGAGTGAGTCTCATGAAAGAATCACGTGTCATGAACGTGGAAAGAGCATTCATCAACTAATATTCCCAATCTAGACATCACCTAAGATCAATTAGGTCTTTCCATTTGGTTGTAACGTGGCCACGGTGAATGGTGATTAGAAGAATGAGAATTTAGGCACAAGCACTAATCAACCAAGTTAAGGCAATACATTCTACACTTAAGCATTTAATTTCTCGTGCAACTCCACTTCCAAATACAATATGGTGTCCAGGCATACAATTAGACTCTACATGCAATCTTTAACTACTCATGTTACCCATTTGAGTAGCATTTACAATTTACACAAGGCATTTGAAGCATATTTTTCTTTTGTTACTTTTTGCTTCTTTTCTTTCTTTTTTTTCTTTTCATGCCTTTTTACTATGCACATTTTAACAAATCATTATTCTTGCCTAGGTACACGCCATTTATCAAATTAAAGCACAACTTTACATTCCTAAGCCTCAACAAGATCAATTAAGAGAGGGTTGGCTAAGTGTTTAGGTTGCTTGGATTATGGATAACGTGGGTGTAGAAAGGAAAAGTCTATATGTGTTTGGCTTTAAAATTGGCTTGGGAGCACACATATTACGGGAATGGGAAGTATTTAGGCTTTCTTTTTGAGTGGCTAAAACACACATTGCCTAATATCACTTCAAAGGATCAATCTACCAAGGGAATAAGAGTTTCTGTCAAGCAGTCCACATATATGATGCATGTTCAATGACAAATGATGATTTTTGATGTAGTGAGACTATGCATGGTGTTTGAATAGTGTTTACAGATTTGAAAAACATTTTCCCTCAAATATACACACTTTTGGCTTGTGTTTGTGATCTCACAAGGGAAATCTCCACTATTAGAACAAGGCGCTTAAGCACCGAGTTCCCTATACTTGGACACTAGAAGATGAGACTAGCCCATGAAGTGCAAGTGAGACCCCTAAAGTGACTAAGAGTTATTGAATAAGCACACAAAGCATACACACATTCGCCACAAACACTATGCTCCAGGTATCTCACCAAGCTAAATAAGCTCAAAATTCTGGCTAAGCAACAACTTTTTCGAAAATAAGACACAAAAATGACTCAAGACACAAAAGACGACTAAAAAAGGCGTCAACACCCCCAAACCAAAACCCAACATTGTTCTCAATGTTGAAGACAAGAGAATCTGGCCTAGCGGCACGCACCTAACATGACTCAACAAACCTAGGCACTAATCAAACACAATCAATGCCCTAACAAACTAAAAATGACTCAAACAAGGCTTACAAAATAAAGGCAATTCATGCAATAAATCGTTGAAGCACATGTCAAGCTTAACATCATGCATTTTATCAAAATTGACGGAATGGGGCATGAACAACCCCCAAACCAAATTAAACAATATAAAGCACATGAATTCATACTTGCACAAGAGCCTCCGGCTCTTTCATCCACAAATATAATCAATAAATTCAATGTGCAAATATCCAAAAAATATAACATTCTGACCAAACTATCCCAACAACACAATTTATTGAATTTAAACAACATAAAACATAAAACTAACTACATGCATCAAAGTTATTCAATGGGATGCATTCATGGAGAGGCTAGGGTCCTCTAAGGGTGGATTGACCAAGTTAGGAAATTCCCTATTTTTCACTACCCAAATAAATTTAGGTGTCTTCATTATCTTTTCCTTTAACATGTTTCTATATAAGTGCACTTGGTCTTTCCTTACCCATATTTGTTTGACCCTAGGTGGACTCCATCTATTCCTAGGACCTCTAGTTTTCCTATATTGATTTGGCTTGTAATTTTTAGCCTTAAAATGCTCTATCCTAGAACATGCATAGCACAATATATTAGAGTTAGAGGAACTCCCCTTTGATGCGTGGTCTTGAGGACGTTTGATTTGTTTCACTTGTAATGCCTTGACCTCCGCCTCCTTTCTGCTTAGTGCTACCTTTGCATCCTCTAAGGCATTGGCTGTTTGATCAACCTCCATTTGCATCTTCATTGACTTGTGAGCTATCTCATCTTCAAAATCTTTTGATAGCCTCACTAAGGTCTCCAAATCCTTCGATGCGGTACTCTTTTCAGCTTCAAATCTCTCAATTTGTTCTTCTAATTCTCTGTTTTTGTTGGAGACTTCACCATATGTCTTCTTGAGAGTACCATTCTCAACCCTGAGCATCTGCACTTCAGATAATAGTTTCTTGTTCAACTCTTGGAGATTACTCACCTTTTCCATTTCCAAGGCTCCTCTCTCTTGAAGTGCTTCATTCTCTTCCTTCAACACACCCCTTTCCAATACTAGCTCTGTGCTCACACTCATAAGATCTTGGTTTATCTTGATCATCCTATCCATCTCGTCCAATCTCTTGCTGTGCTCCACTTCAAATTCGATTCGGAGCTTATACATGTCTTCTTTTGAGGTTAAGGTTCAACTTTGAGAAAAATTTTAAAACCATACGAAATCTATTTTTCGTTTCTTCCGATGCGTTTTATATCGATTTTTCCCTACAATTGGTATCAGAGCCTTGGTTGTACCTTTTAATTAATTAACATACATATATGTGAATCTATTTCTTTTTATTGTGATTATACATGTTTTAGAAATAGATGGCACTCTAGGTATTCGCATATATAATTACATGTTGAATGTATGGATTTATATATGTTTTATAAAGTGAATTGTTATTGCTCGATTTTGGTCCTAGAATTTCAATGTAATTTTTGTTTCGGATTTGTAACAAGAAGGGTGGTCTATTATCACCATAATTCCTTCTTGTTTGTTGCTAGGGTTTTATTTATTTTTTGTATGTAAAATAAGTGCAGTATTTTTTTTTTGTAATCAGGTGCAGTATTTTTTTTTGTAAATCTTACTGCAGTAAAATAAAAAAAATTTGCTGTAGTAATTTATTCGTAATATGATGTAATGTATTCGGGTATTGAAAATTCGAAGACATGAAGAAAAACGAAGCAACCGGAACCGAGAACGAGCACCGTGCGCACCCTAGGACTGGATTAGGCTGCGCATGGCAAGCCCAATCCTTGGTAGGCTGCGCACGGCAGCCTTGTGTGGCCTTATGGGCTGCGCAAGGCAGCCCCTTTGTGGGGTTGTCAGCTCTGCACGTCCATGGGAGGAGGCCGAGGGATAAGCGTATGGTTGATGGCCACCTGAAGATCTTTTATTCCTAATAATTGTAATTTACATGCTTTTCTAGGATGGGCCAAAATTGTTGCTATTTAATTTTTGCTTAAATATTACAATATTTGTTGTTGTATGATAACATGACATTTTAGAATAGGAGTGCCACTCATATATCTCTTTTGGTATGAACATGCATTGAATGATTTAGGTATCTAATTGGCATCTAGATAACTTGGTAAAAATCATTCTTTGGGATTTAATCACACGCCTTAAATAATTGAGTGGGAGAAGGTGTGCAAGAACGCCTATGGCCTCCAAGATTAGTTGAGTTTTATTATTTTTGGTAATCCCCCCAAGGGGCGTCCACAAATGGAATTTAACAATATACTTCCTTACAAGGATAGACTAGACAATTGACTTAAACGAAATCTACTCCCCAAGGAGGGATTTTCGTGAGAGAAAATTGAGGGTCGATATCTTGGTAACACACTCAATGTAATTTTATTAATATCCTCCCAAGAGTTCTTGTTAATAAAAATTAGAAGGCTAAAATTAAAAACGCTGGTTGTTATGTTAACAATTAGGTGGGACCTAGTCTAACTAGTAAATAGTGCGAACTCCCAAAGGAGGCGTAATATTTATGGGTGTTGGATCACCGTTGAATTTTTATGATTGAATTATTTATTTTAATTCAAGATAAATTTTTAAAAGTGCTATTATCATGATTATTTACTTATATATGTTTTTGTTTTAATCAGAAATCATGACCCCATCACTTATGAACATCCTGAAAGATAACACCTTAACTGGAGATAACTACGTAACATGGAAAAGGAAAATTGGGTTGTTGCTGCAAAGTGAAAAACATAAGTTTGTTCTGACCACTCCTAAACCACCCCTTCCTAATAATGAATCTAATGTGATGCAAAGAGATGAGTATGAGCAGTGGAAGACTTCTGATGATATGGCAAAATGTTACATTATGGCCACTATCTCCGACGTGTTGCAACAGCAACATGAAGGAATAGAGTCCGCTGCTGATATAATGATGTCTCTAGAGGAAATGTTTGCTATGAGGTCTAGGACGACTAAGAGAGAGGCAGTGACTGCTTTTATGAATCTTAGGATGAAACCTGGACAATCTGTGAAAGATCACATGATGAAAGTCATAGCACATCTCAATATTGCTGAACTAAATGGTGCTGAGATTGATGGTGAGACCAAAATTGATATGGTAGTTAACTCACTGTCAGATTCCTTTGATCAGTTCAAGTTGGACTACACCTTGAACAAAATGGAATACACCTTGCAAGGCCTGATGCAAGATGTTCAAAGCGCTGAAAAGATCCTTGTGAAAAACAAAGGTCAAGAGATTCATTTGGTTGGTAAAGTTGCTACTGTTAAGACCCGTAAGAAGGTCAAGAAACAACAGAAGAAAAAGCAACTTGGGCCTACCAAGAAGGAAACCAAGAAAGTAACCAAGATCAAAGGGAAATGCTTCCTTTGTGGTGAAAAGGGACATTGGAAAAGAGATTGCCCAAAGTCCCAGAAAAAGAAGGAAGAAGGTAATGTTAATTATCTAGAAACATGTTTTCTGGCAGATTCTACTGTTCTTGGATCATAGACTCTGGAGCCACTAATCATGTTTGTTATTCCTTCCAGGGGTTTCAGGAAGAGAGAAGGTTGAATGAAGATGAAGTCAATTTGCGCTTGGGCAACGGAACGTTGGTGTCTGCAAGTGCAGTGGGAGATATTAGAGTTATTTTAGATTCTAGTAGGCATATAGATTTAATAGACGTTTATTATGTACCTCAATTCAAGAGGAATTTAATTTTAGTTTCTTGTTTAAATAAGTTTGGATATTCAGTTACTTTTAATAAAACTTTTATTATTAGTAAGAATGACAAAGTTGTTTGCAAAGGTACATTGGAAAATGGTTTATTCTTTTTGTATAGAAATATCTCTCACTCGTTAGACACAGAAATAACGGAACCTAATCATATAAGAGTAAAATTATCAAAAGATGAAACCTATCTTTGGCATTTACGCCTAGGTCACATTAACCTTAATAGGATTAAAAGATTGGTATGTGACGGACCTTTAAGTGACTTAAAGGTTGATGATGTACCAACTTGTGAATCTTGTTTGGAAGGTAAAATGACCAAAAGGCCGTTCAATACCAAAGGTGCAAGAGCCACTGAATGTTTAGGACTAGTACACACTGATGTATGTGGTCCTATGAGCATTCAAGCTAGAGGTGGATATGAGTACTTCATCACCTTCACAGATGATTACTCAAGATTTGGTTACGTGTATCTCATGAGACATAAGTCGGATGCATTTGATATGTTCAAAGCATTCAAAGCTGAAGTAGAAAATCAGCTTGAGAAACATATAAAAATCTTGAGATCTGATCGTGGTGGAGAATATCTATCTGGAGAGTTTCAGCAATATCTTATTGATAATAGGATAGTTTCTCAGCTTTCTGCACCAGGTACACCTCAACAAAATGGGGTAGCAGAAAGGAGAAATAGGACTCTTTTAGAGATGGTTAGATCAATGTTGAGTTATTCAACACTTCCCATTTCTTTTTGGAGATATGCTCTACAAACAGCAATATATATTCTAAACGATGTACCATATAAATCTGTTCCTAAAACCCCACATGAATTGTGGACTGGGCGAAAGCCTAGTTTACAACACATGAGGATATTTGGTTGTCCTGCACATGTGTTGAAAGGAAAGACAGAAAAAATGGAGTCCCGTTCGGAAACATGTATATTTGTGGGGTATCCAAAAGGAACTAAAGGATATTATTTCTATAGTCCTTCTGATCTAAAAGTATTTGTTTCAACAAATGCTTCATTTCTAGAAAAGGACTATATGAATGAGATGTCCTGAATGAGATGTCAGGAGATGCAATTCCACAAGAGGTTTCACAACCCAGCCCAATTGTAAGTTCCACTCCAACACAAGATCAACAACCTACCATTCCTCATCATAGTGGGAGGGTTAGAACACAACCCGAAAGATATATCGGTCTAGGAGAATCTGTTGAGAATCTCCTGGACGAAGATGATCCCTACACGTACAAGGAAGCTATGGAGGATGTTGATTGTCGTCATTGGCAAAAGGCAATGCAATCCGAGATTGAATCGATGTTCAATAACAAAGTCTGGTCCCTTGTAGACTTGCCTAAAGGGATAAAACCCATTGGGTGCAAGTGGGTATACAAGAGGAAAAGAGGTATGGATGGTAAGGTGGAAACTTTTAAAGCTAGACTAGTAGCTAAAGGTTATACACAGAAAGAAGGTATCGATTACGAGGAAACCTTCTCACCTGTGGCCATGCTTAAATCCATTAGGATACTCTTATCCATTGCAGCATCTCTAGACCTAGACATTTGGCAAATGGACGTCAAGATAGCTTTCCTTAATGGAAGTCTTGACGAGAGCATCTACATGATGCAACCAGAGGGATTCATTGAAAAAGGCCAAGAAGAGAGAGTATGCAAGTTGCAAAAGTCCATATATGGACTAAAGCAAGCATCCAGATCCTGGAACATAAGGTTCGATCAAGCTGTAAAGGGTTTTGGATTTATTCAAAACCCTGACGAACCTTGTGTATACAAGAGGATCAAAGGCAACAAGTTGGTTTTCCTCATTCTTTATGTTGATGATATACTACTCATTGGAAATGATGTAGGTGTATTGACATCAGTGAAAGAATGGTTAGCAAAACAATTTGATATAAAGGACTTAGGAGAAGCAAGTTATATTCTTGGTATCCAAGTAATAAGGGATAGAAAGAATAGAACGATTGCATTATCCCAAGCTTCATACATTGATAAAATCTTGTCTAGATTCACCATGCAAGATTCCAAGAAAGGTATGTTACCTTTTAGACATGGAATCAAACTTTCTAAGGGTCAAGCACCTAAGAATGTGCATGAAGAGCAATTCATGAGTAGAGTTCCATATGCCTCGGCAGTTGGAAGTCTCATGTATGCAATGCTCTGTACTAGACCATATATTTGTTTTGCTGTTGGCATAGTTAGCAGGTTTCAATCGAAACCTGGTCCTGATCATTGGACGGCAGTCAAGCATATTTTCAAGTATCTCAAGAGAACTAGAGATTATATACTTGTATACTCTGGAGGGGATTTTATTCCAGTTGGCTATACAGATTCTGATTTCCAGTCGGATTCTGACTCTAAAAAATCCACATCAGGATCTGTGTTTACCATTGGAAGAGAAGCAGTCATATGGAGGAGTATCAAGCAATCTTGTATTGCTGATTCCACCATGGAAGCTGAGTATGTTGCTGCATGCGAAGCTGCCAAAGTGGCTGTTTGGCTCCGCCAATTCTTGATTGACTTAGAAGTGGTTCCTAGTGCGAATAAGCAGATCACTATACACTGTGACAACAGTGGTGCAGTGGCTAATTCGAAAGAACCAAGAAGTCATAAGAGAGGTAAACACATTGAAAGGAAGTATCACCTTTTGAGGGAAATTGTTCATAGGGGAGACGTGACGATCACCAAAATCGCGTCAGCAGAAAATCTAGCGGATCCTTTCACAAAGGCTCAACCTCAGAAGAGCTTTGATGGACATCTAGAGAACATGGGAATGAGAGATATGACACACTTGCTATAGAGCAAGTGGGAGATTGTTAGGATTACGCTCAATGGCAAGAGTGTAATATTGTAATTGACAATCTTCTCATATTAATAAAGTGAATTCTGATTCTTACAATTACTTATAGCATTTATTATTATAATTGTCAAGGTCAATAATCATAAGGTCAAAAGACTATGAGACATGAAGAATTGTTCATACATCCGGATATGTATGAGGTAGACACAATTCTTTAGTTAGTCTTGAATAACATTCACAACTTAAGTCAAAGGTTGGGCACCTCTATGTTGTTAAAGTTGTAGAATTCTTTTACTAGCATTTGAGTGGGATCAAATGAATATGATGAGTCTAAAATCATCGAAAGGTTTTCGAGTAAAAGAATCTAGTGCACTAGGTGCATTGAACTGGATCACAATGAAATACTTTATCTAGAACCGTCACTAGATATAAGTCTTTTCATTAAAGAGGACAATCGGAGAGTCTATCTTAATCCTGAGATAAATGATAGACTTATGGTTGCAAGTGTTATCATTAGAGCTATCAATGAGTACGATTATATAGCATAGTCTATCCTCGATAGTTTGGTGGTATACATTTGTTAATCGATAGAGGACTTCATTTATAGATATAGACATCGTGGCTCCACTTATTAAATGAGAGTATAATATCATCATATGGAATTATACTCTCATTTAATACTGGAATCAGCATGTAAAAATACTGGAATTTGTTTTCAGTACAAATGTCTTTCAACTGTGACTAACTGGTATGTAATGTCAAATTGCACTGGCATGTAACTTCAAATTGCACTGGCATGTAACTTCTAGCATGTAAAAATACTATACTTTGTTTTCTGTACAAGTGTCTTTCAGCTGTGACTAACTGGCATGTAACATCAAATTGCACTAGCAGATAACTTCAAATTTCACTAGCATGTAACCTCTGGCATGTAAAAATACTGGAATTTATTTTCAGTACAAGTGTCTTTCAGCTGTGACTAACTGGCATGTTGTTAGGATTATGCTCAATAGCAAGAGTGTAATATTGTAATTGACAATCTTTTCATATAAATAAAGTGATTTCTGATTTTGCAAAATCTTATAGTAGTTATAATTATAATTGTGAAGGTAAATAATCATAAGGTCAAAAGACTATGAGATATGAAGAATTGTTTGTACATCTGGATATGTGTGAGGTAGACACAATTCTTTAGTTAGTCTTGAATAACGTTCACAATTTAAGTTAAAGGTTGGGCACCTCTATCTTGATAAAGTTGTAGAATTCTTTTACTAGCATTTGAGTGGGATCAAATGAGTTATGATGAGTCTAAAATCATCGAAAGGTTTTCGAGTAAAAGAATCTAGTGCACTGGGTGCATTGAACTGGATCACAATGAAATACTTTATCTAGAACCTTCACTAGATATAAGTCTTTTCATTATCAGGACAATCGAAGAGTCTATCTAAATCCTGAGATAAATGATGGACTTATGGTTGCAAGTGTTATCATTTGAGCTATCAATGAGTACGATTATATAGCATAGTCTATCCTCGATAGTTTGGTGGTATTCATTTGTTAATCGATAGAGGACTTCATTTACAGATATGGACATCGTGGCTCCACTTATTAAATGAGAGTATAATATCATCATATGGATGTTTTGAGGTATTGCATACTAAATCTCAACGTTGAGTTTTCAATAATGATTATTGAAGACATGGCTTCTGGACAAGTCAAAATATCCAAGTTCAAAATGTGGTCATATGAGGAAATATGGTAACTTGGAGAGCTATAGGCGGTCTATGAGCTCTTGACGATTACTGATATTATTCACGAGGATACACCATCTCGTATAAGATTGTCTAGGGTATGAATGAGAAATATCTTCTTATTCTATCTTTATTTAAGAGTTCAATTTTAGCTCTTTAGTGGAATGAGTTAAAATTAATAGATCGGACCTAAGTGAATCATTTGTTGATTGTGATTAGGTTATGTCTATTGAAGCTTAAATTTAAATAGCTCGCCAAGATCCACAATCCACACGTACTTGCATGGATCACTTGATATATTCTACCGGACCAATTTATGGGTCCATCTAGAATTGCATTTAATATATTAAGAATATAATATGTCTATTATTTATTTAATGGGCTGTACTATTATATTAATATATTAAAAGGAGACATGTAGGCTTGTTTCTTTTGGTAAGAATAAGTCTGGTTCACATGTGGGCTTTTATTTAAAGTCTAATGGATTAAATAAAATAAGAAAAATAATATTGGGCCCATATATACATGGTGTGGGCGGCAAGGCTAAATAAAATAGCCCAAGATATTATTTTATTTTATTGTTTTGATTAAATGGGAATTAATTAATTATTTAATTAATTAATAGTTTAAATCAAAATGTTTTCCTGATCAGTAAATTAAATACTTTGTGTTGGATTAGGGTTGGAATTCTTTTAAGTGATAGGAGTCCTAATGTGGTAAGGATTAAGTCCACATACACTCCTTATTATACAAAGAATTCGGCCACCACTAGTCCTACAAGAGTTAGGATTCTTGAATTGATACGAATTAGGGAAAAGGATAATTCCTTTTCAAGTAAGGAAATTAACCAACCCTAGATTTCCTATTCAATGAATTCGGCCAACCCTACTTGGTGAAGGAGAAAATTCGGCCAACCTTACTTGGTGAAGGAGAAAATTCGGCCAACCTATAAATATAAGGTTATAAATTTTTGGCCACCAAGAAGCAAAATAGAGAGAGATTTTTGTTTGTTTTGAAAATAAAAATCCTACTCTATACACATAGATTTTTGGCCAAGAGAGAAAAAGAAAATAAGTTCTCATTCGATAGTGCACTTACAAGCCTTTAACATCAAAAGGTTTTGTGCACACTTTCGATTTAGGGTTACGCGAGTTTCAATCATATTGATTGTGAATTCAAAAGTGACCGGACCTATTTTTTTAGGCTCTTGGTGTTTTACTATAGAAGATCAAGATCAGAAATTCCATACACCCATTCTAAGGTAAGCAATTCAAAGAAAAAGGGAGACCACTCTCCTAGGTGAATCACGTACGTGCTAGGATTGAATATCTTGCAGATTACCATCGACGTAAGTCAATCGGATCACGCCACAAGAGGTATTTAACTCTAACCGTATATTTGAGTTTAATTAATTAAAGGGTTAAGGTTCAAATCTTTAGAAAAACTTTAAACTATACGAAAATTATCTTTTCGCCTTCCGCTGCGGTTTTAAGCAATTTTTCCCTACACATGTAACATCAAATTGCACTGGCAGGTAACTTCAAATTGCACTAGCATAGAACATCTAGCAAGTAAAAATACTGGAATTTGTTTTCCGCACAAGTGTCTTTCAACTGTGACTAACTGGTATGTAACATCAAATTACACTGGCATGTAACTTCAAATTGCATTGGCAGGTAACTTCAAATTGCACTAGCATGTAACTTCCAGCATGTGAAAATACTAGAATTAGTTTTCAGAACAAGTATCTTTCAACTATGACTAACTGGTATGTAACTTAAAATTGCAAAGGCATGTAACTTTAAATTGCACTAGCAAGTAACTTCTAGCATGTAAAAATAATAGTCTTTGTTTTCAGTACAAGTGTAATTCAGCTGTGACTAACTGGCATGTAACATCAAATTGCACTGGCAGGTAACTTCAAATTTCACTGGCAGGTAACTTCAAATTTCACTGGCATGTAACTTCTAGCATGTAAAAATACTGGAATTTGATTTCAGTACAAATGTCTTTCAACTATGACTAACTGGTATGTAACATCAAATTGCACTGGCATGTAACTTCAAATTGCACTGGCATGTAACTTCTAGCATGTAAAAATACTATACTTTGTTTTCTGTACAAGTGTCTTTCAGCTGTGACTAACTGGCGTGTAACATCAAATTGCACTAGCTGGTAACTTCAAGTTGCACTAGCATGTAACCTCTGGCATGTAAAAATACTGAAATTTGTTTTCAGTAAAAGTGTCTTTCAACTGTGACTAACTGGCATATAGAATCAAATTGAACTGGATGTAACATCAAATTGCACTGGCATGTAAGTTGTAGCATGTAGAAATACTGAACTTTGTTTTCAGCAAAAGTTTCTTTCAACTTTGACTAACTGGCATGTAAAATCAAATTGAACTGGGATGTAACATCAAATTGCACTGGCATGTTACTTCTAGCATGTAAAAATACTAGATTTTGTTTTCAGTGCAAGTGTCTTTAAGCTGTGACTAACTGGCATGTAACATCAAATTGCACTGGCAGGTAACTTCAAATTGCACTAGCATGTAACTTCCAGCATGTAAAATACTAGAATTTGTTTTCAATACAAGTGTCTTTCAATTGTGACTAACTGGTATGTAACATCAAATTGCACTGGCATGTAACTTCAAATTGCACTGGCATGTAACTTCTAGCATGTAAAAATAGTGGAATTTGTTTTCAGTACAAGTGTCTTTTAACTGTGCTAACTGGCAAGTAACATCAATGTACAATAGCATGTAACTTCAAACAGCACTGGCATTTAATTTCTAGCATGTAAAAATATTAGAATTTGTTTTTAGTACAAGTGTCTTTCAACTATGAATAACTGGAATGTAACATCAAATTGCATTGGCATGTAACTTCAAATTGCACTGGCATGTAACTTCTAGCATGTCAAAATATTACGCATTATTTTCTGCACAAGTTTCTTTCAGCTGTGACTAACTGGCATGTAACATCAAATTGCACTAGCTGGTAACTTCAAGTTGCACTAGCATGTAACCTCTGGCATGTAAAAATACTGGAATTTATTTTCGGTAAAAGTGTCTTTCAACTGTGACTAACTGGCATGTAGAATCAAATTGAACTGGGATGTAACATCAAATTGCACTGGTATGTAACTTCTAGCATGTAGAAATACTGAACTTTGTTTTCAGTACAAGTGTCTTTCAACTGTGACTAACTGGCATGTAACATCGAATTGCACTAACATGTAACTTCAAATTGCACTAGCATGTAACTTCAAATTGCACTAGCATGTAAATTCTATTATGTAAAAATACTAGAATTTGTTTTCAGTGCAAGTGTCTTTCAACTGTGACAAACTGGCATGTAACATCAATTTGCACTGGCAGGTAACTTCAAATTGCACTAGCATGTAACTTCTAGCATGTAAAAGTACTGGATTTTGTTTTAAGTATGTTAACGGAAATTTTGCTCGGGACGAGAAATCTCAATTAACACTCTCGAGACCACTACCACGTAGGTGGTGGCCAAGATTGATCGTATGTGTAGCAATGATTTACAAAATGAAAAGGAATAACGATACAATTATCACCCAAAAGAAAGCATGAATTTTTTCTTTATTGAACGTGCATGGTACACCAATACAAATTTCTCTATTTTTCTCTCAATACTCTCTAGGTATGGTCGAGTATTTGTCGTATGCCTGTCGAAAAGTAGTCTCCTCTTTTTTTTTCTTTCTTTTTATACATAGTCTTTTAGGTTAAGTCAACTGATTCTCCCCTTGATTTTTTCAGTCTCTCCCCTCCTAATCGGGCGGGATTTCTCGTTTAAATGTCATTGACTTTGAGTTAATAGCCGATTTGAGAATATCTTGATGGAGATCAGTCTGTTTCCTCTTTGGACTCCATTACCTGTTCTACATGTAGGTAACGTTTCCAGATATGATCCAATGTATCTTCGTATCTTCACAGCATGATCCTTTATAAAGGTCATTGAATATGGCATGGTGTGGTGCATCAACTAGTGAGGTCGATCAGTGTTCCGACCTCGATATCTGAGAAGCTTCATCTAGCTAGAAGCCAGATCTGGCTTTCCTTGACCTTTTTGGAGATAGGTGCGGCTTCCCCTGACCTTTCGAAGCTAGGTGTGGCCTCCTAAGAACATTCTCATATGTCAGCGAGGTATAGGTGAGTCCCTAGAGCATTTACGAGGCGACCTTGACTTCGGGGAGCTTCTAGTTTTGGTGATGCGGGCTAGATCTGATCGTTCCGGGCTCTATCCTGGATGTTTCTGGAGCCCGTCCTTGTTCCTGGGGTGGTATCGTAGCTCGGCTCTGGATAGGATGGTCTGAGTTAATCCGGTTACGTTACGGTAATCCCCAAGATTTTTTACCATTACCAAACCAGTATCTCGGTAGCTCGTGCTGTTGCCTTCCTGCCTATATATATATATATATATTTCTCCTCGTCTTCCTCACATCTCTCGAACTAAAATTTTTTTGCTAAGAAATATTTTCATAGCCTTTCCTCCAAGCTTGCTTTTTTCTTCATTCTTTATCCTTATTGGCTTTTACTATGTCGAAAACCAGTCGCGATTCAGTTGACTCCATAATTGACGGCGAGGAGGTCGTCAGTCTTACTCTGGGGAAACAGGCTAGGAAGAATTCTGACGGCGACGATTCCCTGCCCACCTCGCAACGTCGGCGGTCAAGTAGGAATGTATCCATTGGGACTGGGTTCTCCAACCATCCTGACCATCCTTTGGATATCGTCGACGAAGATTCCGACAAAGAAGTGGACGGTGACGCTGCGGGGGAGCATCGGGTCTCGGCTCTTGGTCCCCTTTTGGAGAGGCTCCCTCCTTATGATTTCCGGGTTGTCCCAGATTCCATCGTCGACCCGGTATCGATTAAACACTTGAGGTCAAAGTTTGGCATGTTGGGGTTTTTGCCCTAAAGCTTGTAATTTGTAAATATAATTTGAACATAAATAAAAGAAGTAGTATATTCAATCATATTGTGTCATACTTTATATAACATGTGCACTTAACATCCACAATTGCCGGATGTAATTTTGAACTGAGTATATGAGTGTCATATATAGATGGATTCAGTTTGAAACGAGCAATCTAAAGAGTCCGTAGATAGCAAATAAAGTTGGGTACTTTATTTGTGGTTAATCTACAGCTGCGGTCCATTTTGTAGTGTACGGTGATCCTATCCTGGATCATTCATATGTAGATATGAGAATGGAGGCACCTTGTATGATGTGATCATATAGGACTGGGCCATGATCTATATGAATCTCTCACTAAGATCCGTTTAACGATGAGAGTCATATATATCAACTAATGATGGCTATATGTGGGTGATCTTAATCCTGAGTGTCTTATCGATTCCTTCAGGTTAGATCGTGGTCTTTGATATACCATGAGTGAGGTCGGAGTTGCATTCCCGATCAATATACTCTGTATGTTGGGATCGCGGTTTGGCTTGTGGCTGGGAAGGTTTGTACACAATAGTGGAATCCACTCCTTCTTGTGAGAAGTAGATGGTAGTTCCCTTAAGGGTTGGTTTGGGGCTTGAACAATATGAGCGCTCTCCTAATTCCGTAAGGAATGTAGGATTTATTGTTCATTAGAGAATCAATGGTACTTAATGGAAAGATATGATTAGAGGGGTATAACGGACATTATGACCCAGCTCTAATTATGAACTACTTGTGGAGGATTATACCATATGTAATAGCTATATCGATGGACACCGAGAGTTATTTGGTTTGTGTAAAAACGTCTACAGTTGAGAGAGTGCAGCTTCGGGTTTTTAGTGGAATAACACCGAAGTTAATAATCATGAAATAGTAATTAAAGAGTTTAATTAATAATTTCTAAGGATTATTGGAGCTCAAAATACTGTGGGTCCATAAGGTCCCCTTGCTAGCCCGATCGATTTAGGTAACAAGGGTCACGATTAATTAATTGGATTGTTCAATTAATTGTGTTACAAAAGTGACACGTATTTATTCGGGAGTTAATTGAATAATGGGATTATTTAATTAATGAATAATGGTGATTAAATAAATTAAATAATAAGATTATTTAATTATGTTATTAATCACTAAATGGCGGGTGTTAGTTGATATTTGATTTTGAATAAAATAAGATAATATGATTATTTTATTTTATTAAATTAAATATTTGAATTTGAATTTAAAATGTTTGAATTCAAAAATAAATATTTAATTAATTTTAAAAGGATATGAGATATTTTTTTTTGAAAAGTTTTAAAAATCAAATTAGATTTTCGGTTGGTTGTTTTTTGAATATATATGTGATATATATTTAGATAAAAAAAAGAGCAATAACCGAATGACTTTTAAAGAGTAATGTGATTACTTTGAAAGGGTAACAAAATACACTTGAACAGAGAAGACAAAAAAGTGTCGTGACACACAGCAAACATAGAAAGCAAAACAAAAAGAAAAATATTAGAGTGTGGCGACTTCAAGGGCTGCATTTCTAGTTTTTGTTTTTTAGTGTGTGTGTTCTTCTCTTCTTCCTCTATACAGGTCCTGAATATCGTGATGCGCCCACACGCTGTTACCAGTTCCGGGAGATAGCGAGGAAGATCACGTGGTTCAAATCAGGAGCAGTTCGTATTAAAGTGAAGGAGCCTCCTACGTAGGTATGAAAATATTTCATCACTTTGTTATTTCATTTGATTATTACTCTACAAATGGGTTAGTTTAATGATTGCATAAAAAATTTTAAAACCTTCCGCTGCGCAATCTGTAACCCTAGGTTCCAACAATTGGTATCAGAGCCAATTTTTGTACAGTATAATCGAATTCGATTACTCCTTATATGTATGAATGTGTATGCACATATTTTTTTTGATGAGTGTATGATGTTTTTTTAATTAAATTGTTTAATTTAAAAAACATGGTTAATCGTAATTTTTTATGGTGTTGTGGATTTAGAGTGTTTCTGGATTGTGTAATGTTTTTTATTTTTTATATTTTACTGTTGTATTATTAAAAAAAAATGTAAAATCGCAAGAAATTGCACCTGGTGGTTCACGAAGACTGAACGCACACTACCAGTGCACCTGTAGTCCAGCGCATGCCACCCATCAGCGAGCCTGACCAGCGCATCAACCTCCAGCGCACCTGCAGACCGGCGCTCCTACCACCTGCGAGCATGCAGACCAGCGCATATTGACCAGTGATGCGTACCAGGGATGCTACCAGTGCACATGACCTGAAGAGATTGGAAGTCTTGGAAATTACAAGAACACCAAGGGATGCCTTGGGAATATTTTTTGTAATTAGATTCCAATTTTTTAGGTTAAATCATCCACAACACTCGGTCAACTCATGTATGTTTTAATTATTTGATGATTAAGCATTGCTATGCATATACATGTCATTTATAATTAGTTGTGCCTGCACATATAAATATATATATATATATATATATAGATGTTGATATATCATACATGCATTATAGCCATCTATATTATGTGTTTAATTTTTTTTTTATTTGATTAAAATGGGTTATTCACATAACTGGCTATTTTTAATAGGATTAGTTTTTAGGAGTAAAAACTTGGTAAATCTCATTAATTACTAATCTTTTTATTAAAGAGTTTAAATACTTAGATTAGTGGGGTCCTTAATAAATATATTAGGATTAATTTGATTAAGCTCCTAATAATAATTGGACCTAAATAATGTGTTTAGTTTTAATAGTTAAAACTTGGTAAATACACATTTAATAATAATTCTAGTCTTAGTAAACAGTTTACATAGATTTGAATTATCACTAATGAACTAAATTTTTTAAGTGTTAAAAATCAATTTAGTTTATTAGTTATTGGAATTGGATTCTAATAATTTGTGATTAATGCACTTGACGCTTAGATTAAAATTAGCCGTTTAATCTAGTTTAATCTAGGTGCATTAATATTAATAGAAAACCCTTAATATAAAATAGTGAGTGGGAGAGGGATATATGACATTATATCCCGTGGTCTCCATCATTAGTTCAACACCGTGAGATTCGAGTGGGGCTTCGTGACGGCTTTGTTTTCGTCCTCCCTAAGGAGGGTTTCCATAAGAATCAATACCAAGGTTGATTTCCTAACAGATAGGATTTCGGAGGGGATTTCGGGATTGACCGACCCTAAGGCGGCAATTTTCGAGTTAAGCTCCTGAGATCTGAAATGATGGGTTACACTCACAAGGTTTTAATTAAATTGGTTAATTAAAAACCTGACCTAATAAACGATGGTTGAATGATATTGGCATAAGAGTTATTCTGGTATATCCTTTGACAGAGAAGGTCTCGATCCAACATGCAAGAATTTGACCAACCCTAAGGCGGCACTTGCTTGTGGTATGTTGGATTTTCGTGGCATGGAAACATTGTTTTTAGGGTTGTTCTTGTTCATTAAACATTTTTATGCATCATGTTTAATTTTATGCCGAACATTAGCACATGTTTAGAATGTATGACTGAATGAATCTTTAATTTATATTTTTTCAGCCATGTCATCTGCACTATTACAAATACTTGCAAACGATAAATTAACTGGTGATAACTACACACAATGGAAACTTAACATTAATGCAATACTGGTCACCAAAGACCTCAAGTTTGTGCTTACGGAGGAATGTCCTCTGGTGCCTACTGCCAATGCCACACGAACTGTTCGTGAGGCATACCAGCGATGGGTCTCATCTGATGAGAAGGCCCGAACATATCTGTTAGCTTCTATGACAGCTGTGCTTGTCACAAAGCATGAAGCAATGACTACAGCATTCGATATTATGGAGTCATTGCAAGCTATGTTCGGGCAACCCTCAGAGCAAAAGCGACACGAAGCTGTTCGTTCCGCTATGCTCGCTAGCATGAAGGAAGGTACATCAGTTCGGGAACATGTCCTGAGCATGATGTCCTACTTCAACACTGCAGAAGTCAATGGCGGGGCCATTGATTAACCCAGTCAAGTGAGCATCATACTGACGACTCTTCCGAAGAGTTTCGATCAGTTTAAGAACAACTACGGGATGAACAAGTTAAGGTTTAGTCTCTCACAGTTGCTCAATGAGCTCGCTACTTTTGAGTCCATGACCAAGGACAGCAAAAGTAAGACCGGTAAGGCAAATGTTGCTGAACTATCTTCCTCCAATAACAACAAGAGGAAGAGGTCTGCTGGGAAGGCGAAGGGTAAGCCCAAACCCAAGAAAGCCCAAAGCAAAAAGAAAGGCGCCTCCATCGACAAGAGCAAAGGAAAATGTTTCCATTGCGACAAGGTCGGACACTGGAAGAGGAATTGTCCTCAGTATCTGGAGGAGGTAGCCAAGAAGAAGAAAGCGAAAGGTAAATATGATTTACTTGTTCTTGAGTCATGTTTAGTTGAAGATGATTCTTCACCCTGGATAGTTGATTCATGGGCCACTAACCATGTTTGTTCTTCTTTGCAGTGGACTGATTCTTGGACACAGCTTGAGGAGGGAGCCTTGTCGATACGAGTGGGGTCAGGGGATGTCGTGTCGGCACGAGCAGTGGGAGTAATTAGATTGCGTTTTTGTAATAATAATTTTATTTTGTTGGACAATGTATTTTTTATTCCTGGATTTACACGGAATTTAATTTCTTTTTCTAAGTTGTTAGAACAATTATATTCTGTTTCTTTTGATAATAAATCAGTTATTATTGCAAAGAATAGTCTGAATATTTGTTCAGGAATTAATGAAAATAATTTCTATGTGTTAAGACTGTTAATGCATACAACACTGCTCAACACCGAAATGTTTAAAGTTGAAAAACGAAAAACTAAACGACATAAGATTTCTCCAGAAAATGAAACGTATCTCTGGCATCTAAGGCTTGGACATATTAACCTTGACCGGATAAACAGACTAGTAAAAAGCAGATCTTTAAATGAGTTAAAGGTTGGCACCTTACCTGTATGTGAATCTTGTCTAGAAGGTAAGATGACTAAGAGACCTTTTACTGAAAAATGGCTTAGAGCTAAACAACCAATATAGCTTATACATTCAGAAGTCTGTGGACCAATGAATGTTAAAGCCAGGGGTGGTTATGAGGATTATGTCACCTTTATAGATGACTACTCGAGATACGGATATGTCTACCTAATGCAACGGAAGTCGGAAACATTTGAAAAGTTCAAAGAATTCCGAGCTGAAGTTGAGAACCAGTTAGGAAAGATTATCAAGTCTCTACGATCAGATCGTGGAGGTGAGTACCTTGACCAAGAGTTTGAAGACTTTATGGTCGAGTATGGGATAGTGTCCCAACTCACAGCTCCTGGTACACCTCAGCAGAATGGTGTCGCGGAGAGGAGACATAGAACCCTAATGGAAATGGTGAGATCTATGATTAGTTTCTCATCATTACCAAATTCCTTTTGGGGATATGCGTTACAAACAGCGGCATACATTTTGAATGTAGTGCCATCCAAATCTGTTCCTGAAACTCCCCCAGAGTTATGGAATGGTCGTAAAGCTAGTTTACGACATTTTCGCGTATGGGGGTGTCCAACACACGTGCTGAAGAACAGAACTGGAAAGCTAGATCCCAAGTTTGTGGTCTACTTGTTTATAGGATATTCCAAGGAGACCAGAGGTGGATACTTCTATAGTCCTGAAGATAACAAAGTATTTGTATCGACAAATGCAACGTTTCTTGAGGATAACTATATAAGTGATCATAAACCTCGTTCTAAAATTGTATTAAATTAGTTGGAGCCTGGTGAGACCAGTACTCAGTCAACTAGAGTTGTTAATCCATTAATATATGAATGTCAGATAATTCCTAGTCAGGATACACTACCACCTAGACGTAGTGAGAGGGTTGTGAGACAGCCTGAACGCTATTTGGGTGTAAGTGAGGGACAAGATCTTGTCTCTACTGATAGTGTGGATGATCCATTGACATTTAAGAATGCAATGGAAGATCCTGATAAAGAGGAATGGCTTAAAGCCATGAATCTCGAGATGGAGTCTATGTACTCTAACTCAGTCTGGGAACTTGTAGACTTACCGAATGGGGTAAAACCCATAGGATGTAAGTGGATCTACAAGAGGAAGAGAGGAGTAGACGGGAAGGTAGAGACCTTCAAGGCAAGGCTAGTGGCCAAGGGTTATACCCAGAAAGAGGGGGTCGATTATGAAGAGACCTTCTCGCCAGTAGCCATGTTTAAGTCTATTCAGATTCTCTTATCCATTGCTGCCTATTTAGATTATGAAATTTGGCAAATGGACGTCAAGACTGCATTCTTGAATGGCAATCTTGATGAAAGCATATACATGATGCAACCAGAGGGATTTGTGTCTCCAGATCAAGAGCAAAAGGTTTGCAAGTTGCAAAGGTCCATTTATGGACTCAAGCAAGCATCTAGATATTGGAACATAAGGTTTGATGATGTAATCAAAACCTATGGCTTCGAGCAAAACGTTGATGAGCCTTGTGTCTACAAGCGCATCATTGACAAGAAAGTAGTTTTCTTGGTCCCATACGTAGATGACATCCTACTCATTGGGAATGATGTGGGAGTGTTGTCTGATGTAAAGGGCTGGCTGGCTAGCCAATTCCAAATGAAAGATTTGGGAGAGGCGAGTTATGTTCTAGGGATCCAACTTATAAGGGATAGTAAGAACAAACTCATAGCATTGTCTCAGGCATCATATATCGACAAGATTCTTATGCGATTTTTGATGCAGAACTCCAAGAAAGGTAATTTACCTTCTAGACATGGGGTTCACTTGTCTAAGGAACAGTGTCCTAAGACACCTTAAGAAGTTGAGGAAATGAGACGTGTGCCATATGCATCAGTAGTAGGTAGTCTCATGTATGCTATGTTATGCACGAGACCGGACATCTGCTATGCAGTGGGAGTAGTCAACAGGTACCAGTCCAACCCAGGATTAGATCATTGGGTTGCTGTCAAGACTATTCTCAAGTATCTTCGGAGAACGAGAAACTATATGCTAGTGTATTCCGGACAGGATTTGATCCTGTTAGGATACACAGATTCTGATTTTCAGTCAGACAGGGATTCTAGAAAATCCACGTCTGGATCAGTATTCATCGTAGGTGGTGGAGCCATTATATGGAGAAGTATAAAGCAATCTTGCATTACTGACTCCACCATGGAAGCCGAATATGTAGCCGCTTATGAAGCTGCTAAAGAGGATGTTTGGCTCCGTAAGTTCTTGAGTGATCTAGAAGTTGTTCCAGATCTGGATAAGCCCATCACACTTTATTGTGATAACAGTTGTGCTGTGGCTAATTCCAAAGAACCAAGAAGCCACAAGAGAGGGAAGCATATAGAGAGAAAGTATCATCTCATTAGAGAGATAGTGCAGAGAGGAGATGTGATCGTCACCAAGATTGCCTCACAAGACAATCATGCTGATCCATTTACGAAGACCTTACCGGCTAAAGTGTTTGAAGGTCACCTAGAAGGTCTAGGGTTACGAGACATGACTCACATGCTTTAGTGCAAGTGGGAGATTGTTGGGGTTTTTGCCCTAAAGCTTGTAATTTGTAAATATAATTTGAACATAAATAAAAGAAGTTGTATATTCATTCATATTATGTCATACTTTATATAACATGTGCACTTAACATCCAAAATTGCCGGATGTAATTTCGAACTGAGTATATGAGTGTCATATATAGATGGATTCAGTTTGAAACGAGCAATCTTAAGAGTCCGTAGATAGCAAATAAAGCTGGGTACTTTATTTGTGGTTAATCTACAGCTGCGGTCCATTTCGTAATGTACGGTGATCCTATCCTGGATCATTCATATGTAGATATGAGAATAGAGGCACCTTGTATGATGTGATCATATAGGACTGGGCCATGATCTATATGAATCTCTTACTAAGATCCGTTTAACGATGAGATTCATATATATCAACTAATGATGGCTATATGTGGGTGATCTTAATCCTGAGTGTCTTACCGACTCCTTCAGGTTAGATCGTGGTCTTTGATATATCATGGGTGAGGTCGGAGTTGCATTCCCGATCAATATACTCCGTATGTTGGGATCGCAGTTTGGCTTGTGGCTGGGAAGGTTTGTACACAATAGTGGAATCCACTCCTTCTTGTGAGAAGTAGATGGTAGTTCCCTTAAAGGTTGATTCGGGGCTTGAACAATATGAGCGCTCTCCTAATTCCGTAAGGAATGTAGGATTTATTGTTCATTTGAGAATCAATGGTACTTAATGGAAAGATATGATTAGAAGGGTATAAAAGACATTATGACCTAGCTCTAATTATGATCTACTTGTGGAGGATTATACCATATGTAATAGCTATATCGATGGACACCGAGAGTTATTTGGTTTGTGTAAAAACGTCTACAGTTGAGAGAGTGCAGCTTCGGGTTTTTAGTGGAATAACACTGAAGTTAATAATCATGAAATATTAATTAAAAAGTTTAATTAATAATTTCTAAGGATTATTGGAGCTCAAAATACTGTGGGTCCATAAGGTCCCCTTGCTAGCCCGATCGATTTAGGTAACAAGGGTCACGATTAATTAATTGGATTGTCCAATTAATTGTGTTACGAAAGTGACACGTATTTATTCGGGAGTTAATTGAATAATGGGATTATTTAATTAATGAATAATGGTTATTAAATAAATTAAATAATAAGATTATTTAATTATGTTATTAATTACTAAATGGAGGGTGTTAGTTGATATTTGATTTTGAATAAAATAAGATAATATGATTATTTTATTTGATTAAATTAAATATTTGAATTTGAATTTAAAATGTTTGAATTCAAAAATAAATATTTAATTAATTTTAAAAGGATATGAGATATTTTTTTTTTGAAAATTTTTAAAAATCAAATTAGATTTTCGGTTGGTTGTTTTTTGAATATATATGTGATATATATTTAATTAAAAAAAAATCAATAACCGAATGACTTTTAAAGAGTAATGTGATTACTTTGAAAGGGTAACAAAATACACTTGAACAGAGAAGACAAAAAAGTGTCGTGACACACAGCAAACATAGAAAGCAAAACAAAAAGAAAAATATTAGAGTGTGGCGACTTCAAGGGCTGCATTTCTAGTTTTTGTTTTTTAGTGTGTGTGTTCTTCTCTTCTTCCTCCATACAGGTCCTGAATATCGTGACGCGCCCACACGCTGTTACCAATTCCGGGAGATAGCGAGGAAGATCACGTGGTTCAAATCAGGAGCAGTTCTTATTAAAGTGAAGGAGCCTCCTACGTAGGTATGAAAATGTTTCATCACTTTATTATTTCATTTGATTATTACTGTACAAATGGGTTAGTTTAATGATTGCATAAAAATTTTTAAAACATTCCACTGCGTAATCTGTAACCCTAGGTTCCAACATGGCATCCCCGACAGCGTATCCATCTCGGTGCCTCCCAAAAATTATGAGTTATTCAACCCCCCTACAGGCGTGCTTTCGAGTCATGTGGCCGCTCTCGAGAACGGGGTCAGGCTTCCCCTTCATCCGACTCTTCGGCGGGCTCTTAACGCCATCCAGCTCGCTTCCCTCCAGTTGACGCCAGGCTTCTAGAGGCATCTGATTGGTTTCCTTGTACTATGGAGGGAACAATGTCAGATGAGTCAGGTGACGAGGGAGCCGGGTGCAGAAGAGCTGGCCTATCTCTTCCAGATTGGGAGCCTGTCTGGCACTCCTCGAGGCCAGTTCTATGCCAAGGCCAAGAACAAACTCAATTTAATCATTCCTGGTGCTTCGAAGAAGGACCCCGCTTGGAAAGAAGAATGGATCCTTGCGGGGGATGACTGGGTGAGCTCGATTTTCATTGGAGGGCATGAATTCGAGGTTCCCACGGCTTTTAGTGACAAGCCCCTATGGGACCGGGACTCCCTGCCTTCTGAGTTTGAAGCCTTCTTGAAGGCTATTCTAGCCCGGAATTATTTGAACCTGAAGTTCCCTACTGCTGAAGCCTTTGATCCTCGTAAGGTGAACAAATATTTACGGATCTCAGACGCTATTCCTCGTAAGTGTTACTGAGTTGCTTTGCCTTATTACTCAGCTTGGTTCTAACATTTTTCTTTTTAATCTGCTTATTCACAGTTTTTCTCGTGGAACCGGCCACCCGCCACGTCTCACGCTCTCCTCAAGGTAGAGTTTCTCTTCCCTCCACTGGGGTCGAACCTGCTCTTGCTTCATCTATCTCTCCAGCTGGGTCCAAGATGGCTACTCATGCTTCGCGGGCTTTCCAGGCTTTGGGTAAAGCTCCCCAGACGGCTGGTCCGGCTGCTTCTGTCCCCCTCGACTCAAACTCCTGATTCCGCTGCGCATCTAACAATCAAAGCTTCGGATGTTTATGGGAAAGGTGTCGCGAGGGTTCCTTCCAGCTGCTCCCAGCCTCAGTCGTGCTCGGCAGCGCGGGATGAAGTCATGGAGCAATTCATAGCTTCTTGTCCAGGCGGTGGGATATCCAAGATGGCTTCCATGCCTGTGGACGTCCTTATTACCAAGGGGTCTGCTATTTTAGCTGAGGTAATTGTATTTCCTTCATGCTATTCTTGTTAATTCGTTCAGTCTCTAACTCGGGTTCTATATTTTGTAGGCCTTCAAGTTTAATGTTGCGATGGGCCAGCAGGTAGCCCTCCTCAGCGACCGGGCTGTAAAAGCTGAAGCTGAAGCCGAGAAAGCCAGGGAATTGCTCAAGCAGGCCCAGTCTTTAGTGGAAGAGATGACTACCAGCCAGGGAAAGGTCGAGGTCGAGATGGCTGAGCTTCGCTGCGATCATGAGAGGATGAAGCAATCTTATGATCAGAAGCATCTTCAATCTCTCCGGCGGGCTAGACAGCGGGATTCCTGGAGATCTGAGGCTAAAAAGTTGGACCTCGAGAGTCAGTCTCTGATTACTCAGGTGACCAAGCTGCAAGCTGACGCGGAGACCTCTTTCAGCGATGGATATTTCTATGCTTCCTTTCAGGCCACAGAAGCTCTTCCTCCTCCCTTTGATTTGTCGTCTATTGTTGGCTGGGATAGACAGGAAATAATGCTCAAGGCTGCCGAGCTATCTCTCACTGAAGGTGACAGGGTGGTCCCTTCGAGCCAAGCAGGTGCTGGGAAACAGCCCGCCCAAACAAATCCTCCATTTCCTCTTCTTACCTTTACTACCTCAGGTCCCGAGGAGTCTTCCAGTAAAGTGTTGTCCTCTCGATCCGAGGAGTACCAGTCTGGAGCTGGTGAAGAGGTTAGGAGCCCGTCTGAGGATCCTCCTTTAACAGAGATGGAGGTCGACAGGAGCCAGACGGGGTCCATGGCTGCCCTTCTTGATACGGCTTTCCCGCCTGAGGTTATGGATGTGATTAATGCGGTTTTGGAGGAAGATCCTGCTGATCAACCGATGGAGCCTATAAATGGAGGAGCGGTCGGCGAGGATAACCAAGATGGACAGCTATCTATAGCGGGGGTTGATGGCGAAGATCAGCAAGAAAGAGGAGGGCCAGCGGAGGAGAGCCAAAAGAGTCCCAAAGCTTGATGCAGTTCATCTTGACTTGTTTTTGATTGCCCGAAAAAAGGGGGTTGGCATCCCGTTTTGCCCTTGTTAGCTTTTTTTTTAATAGCCCGAGCTCGGGGGTTGGGCTCCCCGTTTGGTGGATGTAGCATTCTCGGGGGATAGGCTCCCCTTGTTCTTAATGAGAAATCGAATCGCTTTTGAGAACTCTTGTTTCATTTCTGGTATTGAATAGGAACCAAAGTGGCATCTGTAGTAACAATTAAGGCTCGTGTAGGGGATTATGATGGTTTTGATCCTGCACACGAAAACAAACATTTTGTTTATATATATATATATATATTTATTTATTTTTTTGGGCGATAGCCCGACCGAGGCATCAGGAGGGCTACTTAGCTATTTCCTGGTCTCGAGATCTGGAGGGCAACTATGCTCTTACACTCAGACCCTTCTTGGGGGTGGTAGCCCAACCAAGGCATCATGAGGGCTATTGAGCTATTTCCTGGTCTCGAGATCTGGAGGGCAACTATGCTCTTACACTCAGATCCTTCTTGGGGGTGGTAGCCCGACCAAGGCATCAGGAGGGCTATTGAGCTATTTCCTGGTCTCGAGATCCAGAGGGCAACTATGCTCTTACACTTAGACCCTTCTTGGGGGTGGTAGCCCGACCAAGGCATCAGGAAGGCTATTGAGCTATTTCCTGGTCTCAAAGTGTTTATGTTGAGTTTCCCACACAAGGGTATAGTCACTAATGTTGAACATAGTTGGAGACAAAGATGGAAGAGAAAAGGAAAATGACTTTATTGATGATCGAGATGTAGTACATCTTTATTAGGGTCTGTAATGAAAACTAAATGGGGGTAGTCTGCTTGAGAATTCCCTTCAAGGGTAGAATTTCCTCAAATGGTCTGCATTCCAAGTGTGGTCGATGGATCGTCCGTCCATGTCTTCAAGTTTATAAGCTTCATTGCGAACAACTAGCTTTATCAAATATGGCCCTTCCCAATTGGGACTTAAGACTCCATCCGACCTTTTCCGAGTGTTCAGGGTTACTTTCCTAAGTACCAGATCCCCTTCTTTGAATTCCTGGGCTCTGACCTTTTGGTTGAAGTTTCTAGCAATCTTGCTCTGGTAGATCTCTAGTTTCTTTACAACCCGGTCTTGTTTTTCTTCTAAGAGGTCTAGATTAGCCCGGAGCTTGACTTCGTTACTTTCAGGCTCAAAGTGCTGTACCCTGAACGAGGTTAATTTATGCTCGATGGGGAGGACTACTTCAACCCCAAAAGCCAGGAAGTAAGGTGTCTCCCCGGTAGCTGTTCTCTTTGCAGTCCGGTATGCCCAGAGGACTTCTGGCCGCTCTTCGGCCCATTTACTTTTATTCTGCTGTAGCTTCTTTTTCAGAACCTTCTTGATAGTCTTGTCTGTGGATTCTACCAACCCGTTAGTCTGGGGATAGGCCACTGAAGTGAGCGTGAGGTCAATCCCCAATCCCTTGCAGAAGTCTTTGAACCGGGAGATGTTGAATTGCTTCCCTAGGTCGGCTACAATGATGAGAGGGGTCCCAAATCTGCATACCACGTTAGTCTTGATGAACTTGGTTGTATTCTTTTCTGATATTCGGGACAGAGGTCCTGCCTCGACCCATCTTGTGAAGTAGTCGATAGCCACGATAGCATGTTTCATCTGTCCGGGAGCGGTAGGGAGTGGCCCAATTAGGTCGATTCTGTTAGGAATATGCTCAATGGCAAAAGTGTAATATTGTAATTGACAATCTTCTCAAATTAATAAAATGAATTCTGATTCTTACAATTACTTATAGCATTTATTATTATAATTGTCAAGGTAAATAATCATAAGGTCAAAAGACTATGAGACATGAAGAATTGTTCATACATCCGGATATGTATGAGGTAGACACAATTCTTTAGTTAGTCTTGAATAACGTTCACAACTTAAGTCAAAGGTTGGACACCTCTATCTTGTTAAAGTTGTAGAATTCTTTTACTAGCATTTGAGTGGGATCAAATGAATATGATGAGTCTAAAATCATCGAAAGGTTTTCGAGTAAAAGAATCTAGTGCACTAGGTGCATTGAACTGGATCACAATGAAATACTTTATCTAGAACCGTCACTAGATATAAGTCTTTTCATTAAAGAGGACAATCAGAGAGTCTATCTTAATCCTGAGATAAATGATGGACTTATGGTTGCAAGTGTTATCATTAGAGCTATCAATGAGTACGATTATATAGCATAGTCTATCCTTGATAATTTGGTGGTATACATTTGTTAATCGATAGAGGACTTCATTTATAGATATGGACATCATGGCTCCATTTATTAAATGAGAGTATAATATCATCATATGGATGTTTTGAGGTATTGGATATTAAATCTCAACGTTGAGTTTTCAATAATGATTATTGAAAACATGGCTTCTGGACAAGTCAAAGTATCTAAGTTCGAAATGTGGTCATATGAGGAAATATGGTAACTTAGAGAGCTATAGGCGGTCTATGAGCTCTTGGCGATTACTGATATTATTCACGAGGATACACCATCTCCTATAAGATTGTCTAGGATATGAATGAGAAACATCTCCTTATTCTATCTTTATTTAAGAGTTCAATTTTAGCTCTTTAGTGGAATGAGTTAAAATTAATAGATTGGACCTAAGTGAATCATTTGTTGATTGTGATTAGGTTGTGTCTATTGAAGCTTAAATTTAGATAGCCCGCCAAGATCCCCAATCCACACGTATTTGCATGGATCACTTGATATATTCTACCGGGCCGATTTAAGGGTCCATCTAGAATTGTTTTTAATATATCAAGAATATAATATGTCTATTATTTAATTAATGGGCTGCACTATTATATTAATATATTAAAAGGAGACATGTGGGCTAGTTTCTTTTAGTAAGAATGGGTCTGGTTCATATGTGGGCTTTTATTTAAAAGTCCGCTGGATTAAATGAAATAAGAAAATAATATATGGCCCATTTATATAAGTGGGGCGGCAAGGTGTATATATTAACCTAATATATTATTTTGTTTCATTGTTTTAATTAAATAAGAATTAGTTAATTTATTAATTAATTAACTAATTAAGAAACAAATCTTTTTTCTGATCAGGAAATATATTTCCTAAAGTTATACTATTGGTAGTAGTATATTAAAAGTAAACGACTTGTTTGATAAGAAAATAAATAATTAATTTTATTTATTTAATCAAATAAGAAGTCTTTTTATTTAGTCAATAAAAGAATAAAAATATCTATGAGTTGGATTAGGTTTTGAAGTCTAAAGGTTGATGGAAATTAGGGTGCAACACAAACTCTTTTTGGTATGTGATTTGCGGCAACCCTAGTCCATTTAGAGGAAGATTTCGGCAATCCTAAATAGAAAAGGAAGCAAAATTTCGGCAACCTATATAATACCACATATAGAATTCGGCCACCATAGTTGATTGAATGATTCAATTTTTCTTCTTCTTCTCAATTCATAGAAAAGGATAATTTTTATTCTACAAAACATAAAAGAGAGAAGAGATTATTCTTTGATAGTACACTGATTGCTTGTTCATCAATAAGCTTGTGTGTACAATATCGAATTAGGTTCACGCGAGTTTCGATCATTAGATTGAGAACTCAAAAGTGACCGGAATAATCTTTGTCTTCTTTTGATTGTTTTGTGACTAACAAAAGAAAAAGAAAACTTTGTTCATCCATTCTCAGGTTTGCAATTCAAAGAAAAAGGGAGACCACGCTCCTAGGTGATTCACGTACGTGTTCGAATTGGAAGATCTCGCGGTACTGTTCACGATCACTGTTCATGGGGGGGGGGGGTTCACGCGGGGGTACTGTTCACGATCACTGTTCATGCGTGTACTGTTCATAATCACTGTTAACGCAGGTACTGTTCATGGGCATCAGAAAAGATTTTGCGGATTACCAATCGACGTAAGTAAATCGGATCATGCGTCAAGAGGTATTTAACTCTAACCGTATATATTTGAGTTTAATTAATTAAATGGTTAAGGTTCAACTTTGAGAAAAAATTTAAAACCATACGAAATCTATTTTTCATTTCTTCCGCTGCGTTTTATATCGATTTTTCCCTACAGATTCCCCATATGGCAAAGGGGTAAGGTGAACTGAGGGACGACAATCGCTCGGGTGGCTGGTGGTTCAAGTTTGAAGTTCTTTGACAAGGTTCTCAAGATTGCACAAAACTCTTTGCATCTTGGTCGATGGTCGGCCAATAGTACCCCATACGAAGCATTTGATAGGCTAGAGCTTCCCCACCTATGTGATTCCCACAGTTCCCAGAGTGGACCTCTCTCAATGCCCATTTAGCATCATCGGGACCTCTCTCCTGTAGAGGTACCCATCCACCACACAGTATCGGACTAGGAGTCTCTTGATTCTTCGGGCTTGGTCGGGCCATTCGGGAAGCTCTTCTTCAAGGAGGTAGGCGATAATTGGGTCCATCAAGCAAGGCAGGCGATCCAGGGAACAAATTTCTCCATTTATGGCTATGCTTGGTTGGGTGATTACTTGGAGGGGAATACCCCGTGGTAGGGACTGGCCTCTATTCGCCGCTATTTTAGCCTTAACATCTGCGAGATGGTTTTGGTGTCGAGGCACCTGATCGATATTGAGTCCCTTAAATTTGCTTTTTAGCAGCTGAGCTAGCTTTAGGTAGGCAGCCATATTATCTCTCTTTGCCTGGTAGACCCCAGTCACCTGGTTTACAACAAGCAATGAATCGCTCTTGATTTATAAGTAGTCGGCCTTTAGTTCGATGGCTACCTTCATCCCGGCTAGAAGGGATTGATATCCCGCTTCGTTATTGGTAGCTTTAAACTCGAATTCGAAACAGTGACAGAATTCACTCCCCTCCGGATCTATTAAAACTATGTCAGCTCCTCCCTCGGCTTGCCCGGATGCTCCATCTGCAAAGAGGGTCCATGACTTGCAGCCTTCCGACCAATTGTCGACCTCGGATATCTTCTCAGGGACCTCATTTGATACTGAGGGATCATCTTGATCTGGGATCGCTGAGAATTCTGCCACGAAGTCGGCCAAAGCCTATGCCTTAATCATAGTCCAGGGCTTATACTTTAGGTCGAACTGAGAGAGCTTTAGGGCCCATATGACTAGCCTTCCAGACATGTCTGGTCTTTGCAAGAATTGGCTGAGGGGTTGGTCCGTCACCATTGCTATTGTGTGAGCTTGAAAATAGGGACAGAGTTTCCTTGCTGAGATCACCAGAGCATATGCAAGCTTTTCCAGGAGAATGTAATTCCTTTCTGATTTGGTCAAAGCATGGCTCACATAGTATATGGGTCTTTGAAAACCGTCGCTACAATCCTTGGCCAAAGCCCCGCTTACTGCAGTTTCTGATACGGCCAGGTAGATTTGCAACTCATCTCCGAGAACCAGCTTGACTAAAAATGAGGGGCTTGTTAGGTATTCTTTCAACTCTTGAAAAGCCCTTTCGCTCTCCTGGCTCCACTTCATGTTTTTCCCTTGTTTGATAGCCTTGAAGAAAGAGAGACATTTATCGGTGGAGCGAGAAATAAACCTATTGAGTGCCGCCACCCGTCCTGTCAGAATCTGTACCTGCTTGAGCGAGGTTGGGGATTCCAGGTCCAAGATAGCTTTGATTTTTTCTGGTTTGGCTTCTATACCTCTCTCATGAACCATGAAGCCCAGAAACTTCCCCGCCATTACCCCAAAGGCACATTTGGAGGGGTTCAAACGCATCTGGTTTTCCCTCAGTATGAGGAAGGTTTTGCGAAGGTCTTCCTGATGTCCTTTTGCGGTTGGGGATTTCGTGATCATGTCGTTGATATATACTTCCATCGTCCTTCCTATCTCGGGCTTGAACAGTTTGTTAACCAGCCGCTGGTATGTGGCCCTCGCATTCTTCAAACCAAACGGCATCACCTTGTAGCAGTATAAGCCCTGCCCAGTAATGAAACTGGTTTTATCTTGGTCAGCCGGGTGCATTTTAATTTGGTTGTATCCTGAGAATGCGTCCATAAAACTCAAAAGTATATTTACGGACGTGGAGTCAACCAGCTGGTCGATCTTTGGTAAAGGAAAACTGTCTTTAGGAAAAGCCCGATTGAGGTCGGTGTAATCGACACACATACGCCACTTCCCATTCACCTTCGTAACCATGACCACGTTGGCGATCCATTCGGGGTAACGTACTTCTTTGATGAACCCTGCTTTGATCAATTTATCAACCTCCTCATGCACTGCAGCGTTGAAGTGACGCCTCTTCTGATTGATGGGCTTGACTGTTGGATCTACTGCTAGTCGGTGGGTGGCCAATGATGCTGGGATTAAAGGCATTTCATCATGGTTCCAGGCGAAGATGTCGTTGAACTCCCTGAGAAGGTCAATTAGTCCTTTTTTCACTTCTGGATCAAGGGTGGTTCCGACCTTGACGACCTTAGAGGGATCGTCATTTCGGATGGGTATCTCTTCTAGTTTATCTACCGGCTGCCCGCTTGCCCATTCCTTACCCTGTTCTTCCTCGTAGGGAATAATAGGTTCGCTCTCCGGATGCCCAGGATGTTCCTCGGGCTCCCTCTCCTCCTGGATTATCCGGGATGTATCTAAGTCTTCCTGGATTAATGTCACCTGTACACACTGTTTCTCTAGGGCTGTAGGATTGGAAGATATTGCGTAGCATTTCCTGGCTGCCTGCTGGTCCCCGTGTACCTCTCCTACTTTTGTTCCAACCGGGAATTTCAAGACGTTGTGGTATATGGACAAGACTCCCTTCAAGGAGGAGAGGAAATGTCTCCCTAGGATGGCGTTGTAGGCTGATGGGGTGTCCACCACAACAAAGTCGGTCATAACATTCTGTTGGAGAGGGGTGATTCTGATGATTACTGGGAGGATCATCGACCCCACAGGTCTGATCGAATCTCCAGTGAACCCGTAAAGCGGAGTGGTACAGCCGTTGTAACAGCGTTGCTTTAGGTTTAATTTTTCCAGGGTATCCTTGAAGAGGATATCTACACTGCTACCTGTATCCACGAGCACGCGATGGACCAGACAGTTGGCGATCTGTATCGTGATTACCATGGGATCATCATGAGGTTGCACAGTGTTGAAAACATCTGCTTCGGTGAAAACGATCTGCGCTGACTGGAAGGGCTCTGTCGGGCTCTGGCTGACTTCGAAGATCCCTCGGCTTTCTCTGATGTGGGGAATCTTTCTCGCGTGGTTTTTTCAGGAGTTATTGGACACGCCAGCCAGTGTAGGACCTCCGCTAATAGTGTGTATCACCTGGATCTGTTGCATTAAGTTAGCCTATTCCCCTTTCCTCTTTTCTGCGTCTTCACAAATTTCAGCTTGTACCTCCCTTCCGGTCCTAATGTTATCTCTGACCTGTTGTAAGAACTCAATCAGGCATCCTCCCCTTATCAGGGATTCGATCTGGTTGCGCAAATTATAGCACTCTGAGGTGTTGTGGCCCACGTCTTCGTGGAAGTCGCAGTACTTGTACCGGTTTCTCATGTCAGCTGGGGCCTTCATGGGAGCGGGGTTTTGGAGCAACCCTTTATCTCATATGGCAAGGTAGACTGTTTCCCTGGAAGCATTCAAAGGGGTGTAGTAGTCATACCCTTTTTCCCCTTGCATTACTAGAGCCACTATCCTGAGAGGCGGCGAAGCCCGGGGAGGGATTCGTTTTGCTGGATATCTTTCTTGCCTATTCAGAGGAGCAGGGATGCGATAGGTCGACCTGTTAGGAGGTTTATTCTGAGTTTTCTGTACTGACTCAAATTTTGGGGCTTCTTTCTTCAGATGCTTTGCCGTTCTCATGTCGTCGAGTTCCATCTTGACCTTGAGTTGTTCGTCGATCTTGACCAGCTCAAGAGCCCGGTCGTAGGCCTCCTGGTAAGTCTCGGGAGGTCTCTTGGCGAAGGAACGAAAAAGCTTTCCTGCCCATAGGTTCCGTCTGAAGTTGGCGAGGGTTTCTTTTTCGGTGAAAACTCTCATTTGTATGACCTCCTCGTGAAATCGTTCCACGTATGACCGAAGAGTCTCGCTCCGATCCTGAATCACATATTGGAGGTGTATGGGATCTTTCGGACGAGGTTTGACCCCTTGGAATTGCGAGCAAAAATATGTTGATAATTTCATGAAAGAATCCACAATACCAACGGGCAGTTTCCTGAACCAGGTTTTCGCGTAGTCAGTTAGGGTCGTTGGAAACATTCTGCACATAGCTTCTCTGGTAGTGTTCTGGACCTCCATCTGTTGAACGAAGTTCTCTAGGTGGCTTAGAGGATCTTTTGTTCCAGAGAACTTATCTGCTGGCATTTTGAATTTTAGGGGGAGCTCCGCTTCTCGGATCCGCCTAGTGAAGGGAGCGTTCATCTCGCTGAGGGGATCCTTTTTATCCTCCTTATTCTTTCCCTTTCTTATCTGCTAGACCTCTTTTTGTAGCTTTGCCAGCTGATCCCTCAGTCGCTTGTTCCCAAGCCTCTTCGAGTCAACCTCAGATTCTTCACTGTTGAGTCTTTCCGATGAACTGGCAATTTCTATCCGGTCCTCCTCCCGGATAGGATTCAATCGGGGAGTTTGTCTACTTTCCTCCTCTTACGCCCAGGGGGTCCTTCTAGATGTAGTTGGATGAGATAGCTCTCGTGGCTTCCGGGTAAAAGCACTGTGGCCGACTTAACTTGCCTGGGATGATATTGTGAAGATCTTTTCAGAACTGGGGGCATGGGTCCCAGCCTATCCCGGATCGAACGTTGGAGCCCTAACCTATCTTGAGCCGGCTCTGGAAGAGGAGGTCCTAGGATATCGAAAGCAAGTGGCCAAGCTCTGAGCCTGCTCGGCTCTCTCTGATCATTCAGGTTGGTTGGCTGGATTGTGATGCCTTCAGCGAGCAGGCGGATGCGAATGGACTCTATGAAGGCCGCAGCTTGTTGGTCGAGCCCGACCAGGCTCACTATAGGGTGGCTAGCAGCCCGCGCATTGGTTGTCTGGACCGGAGCCTGACTACTATATCCATACTTTCTCCCCTTTCTTGGGGCCTTTCGTGTAAGCCTTGCCGGAGGTTGCTCCGAAACTCTATGTTGGCCTTGGGAGGAGCGGAGCCTCATAGTCCCTATAAAACAATGAAAATGTGAATGCAAACAATTGGTTAATTGAGTGTAAGGTTTTCTTCGCACAGACGGCACCAGAAAGTGTTAACGGAAATTTTGCTCGGGACGAGAAATCTCAATTAACACCCTCGAGACCACTACCACGTAGGTGGTGGCCAAGATTGATCGTATGTGTAGCAATGATTTACAAAATGACAAGGAATAACGATACAGTTATCACCCAAAAGAAAGCAAGAATCTTTTCTTTATTGAACGTGCATGGTACACCAATACAAATTTCTCTATTTTTCTCACAATACTCTCTAGGGTATAGTGGAGTATTTGTCGTATGCTTGTCGAATAGTAGTCTCCTCTTTTTTTTCTTTCTTTTTTTACATAGTCTTGTAGGTTAAGTCAACTGATTCTCCCCTTGATTTTCTCAGTCTCTCCCCTCCTTATTGGGCGGGATTTCTCGTTTAAATGTCATTGACTTTGACTTTAAATGTCTTTGGACTCTATTACCTGTTCTGCATGTAGGTAACGTTTCCAGATATGATCCAATGTATCTTCGTATCTTCACAGCATGATCCTTTATAGAGGTCGTTGAATATGGCATGGTATGGTGCATCAACTAGTGAGGTCGATCAGTGTTCTGACCTCGATATCTGAGAAGCTTCATCCAGCTAGGAGCCAAATCTGGCTTTCCTTGACCTTTTCGGAGCTAGGTGCGGCTTCCCTTGACCTTTCGAAGCTAGGTGTGGCCTCCTAAGAACATTCTCCTGTGTCAGCGAGGTATAGGTGAGTCCCTGGAGCATTTACGAGGCGACCTCGACTTCGGAGAGCTTCTAGTTTTGGTGATGTGGGCTAGATCTAATCGTTTCGGGCTCTATCCCAAATGTTTCCGGAGCCCGTCCTTGTTCCTGGAATGGTATCGTAGCTCGGCTCTGGATAGGATGGTCTCCTGGTGGAAACTCTTGGGTATGGAGCCAGGTCTGGGAGGTGGAAAATTTTCCTTTGGTCCTTAGCCAATTTTGGCTATTAACAAAGTACAAGTGTCTTTCAACAGTGACTAAATGGTATGTAACATCAAATTGCACTGGCATGTAACTTCTAACATGTAAAAATACTAGACTTTGTTTTCAATACAAGTGTCTTTCAGCTGTGACTAACAGGCATTTAACATCAAATTGCACTGGCAGATAATTTCAAATTGCACTAGCATGTAACTTCTTGCATGTAAAAATACTGGATTTTGTTTTCAATACAAGTGTCTTTCAACTATGACTAACTAGCCTGTAACATCAAATTGCACTGGCAGGTAACTTTAAATTGAATTGGCATGAAACTTCTAGCATGTTAAAATACTGAACTTTGTTTTCAGCACAAGTGTCATTAAACTGTGACTAACTAGCATGTAACATCAAATAACACTTGCATGTAACTTCAAATAGCACTGGCATGTAATTTCTAGCATGTAAAAATACTGGAATTTGTTTTCAGTACAAGCGTCTTTCAACTGTAACTAACTGGTTTGTAACATCAAATTGCACTGGCAGGTAACTTCAAATTGCACTAGCATGTAACTTCTAGCATGTAAAAATATTAGAATTTGTTTTTAGTACAAGTGTCTTTCAACTATGACTAACTGGAATGTAACATCAAATTGCACTGGCATGTAACTTCAAATTGCCTTGGCATGTAACTTCTAGCATGTAAAAATATTGGACTTTGTTTTCAGTAGAAGTGTCTTTCAACTGTGACTAACTGGCATGTAACATCAAATTGCACTGGCAGGTAACTTCGAATTGCAATAGCATGTATAAATACTGGAATTTGTTTTCAGTACAAGTGTGTTTCAACTGTGACTAACTGGTATGTAACATCAAATTCCACTGGCATGTAACTTCAAATTGCAATGGCATTTAACTTATAGCATGTCAAAATACTATACATTGTGTTTTGCAGAAGTTTCTTTCAGCTGTGACTAACTGGCATGTAACATCAAATTGCACTAGCAGGTAACTTCTGTTAATAGCCAAAATTGGCTAAGGACAAAAGGAAAATTTTCCACCTCCCAGACCTGGCTCCATACCCGAGAGTTTCCACCAGGAGACCATTCTATCTAGAGCCGAGCTACGATACCACCCTGTAGGAACAAGGACGGGCTCCGGAAACATCCGGGATAGATCCCGGAACGATCAGATCTAGCCCGCATCACCAAAACTAGAAATTCCCCAAAGTCAAGGTCACCTCGCAATTGCTCCAGAGACTCACCTATACCTCGCTGACACATGAGAATGTCCCTAGGAAGCTACACCTAGCTTCGAAAGGTCAAGGGAAGCCGCACCTAGCTTTGAAAAGGTCAAGGGAAGCCAGATCAGGCTCCTAGCTGGATGAAACTTCTCAAATATTGAGGTCGGAACACTGATCGACCTCACTAGTTGATGCACCACACCATGATACATTCAGCGATCCCCATGGGAATCATGCCAGACCCAGAGATACACAGCATCACACCTACAAATATTATACACATGCAGAACAATTAATAGAGTTTGAATAGAAAAACGAATTGATTTCCAAGATACCCTCAACGGAGCAATTAACTCAAAGTCAACTAATCTAAAGGGAAAAATTCCGTCTGATAAGAGGGGGGATGAGAAAATCAAGGGGAAATCAATGAGTTGACACCTATGAAGACATTGTATAAAGAAGGGACTTCTTCCTTCAGAAAAAGGGACTTCTATTTGACAGGCATACGACAAGTACTCGACCATACCCTAGAGAGAATTCAGAGCAATTTGAGAGAAATTTATATACCATACACGTTCAATAAGAAAATATTTTTGCTTTCTTTTGGGTGGTGAATTGTATCATTATTCCTTGTCATTTTATAAAACATTGTTACACATACGATCAATCTTGGCCACCACCTACGTGGTAGTGGTCTCGAGGGTGTTAACTGAGATTTCTCGTCTCGAGCAAAATTTTCGTTAACACTTTCTGGCGCCGTCTGTGGGAAAAAACCTTACACAACCCAATTAACCAATTATTTGCATTTACATTTTCGTTGTTTTACAGGAACTATGAGGCTCCGCTCCTCCCAAGGACAACATAGAGTTTCGGAGCAACCTCCGGCGAGGCTAACACAAAAGGCCCCAAGAAAGGGAAGAAAGTCTGGATATGGTAGTCAAGCTCCGGTCCAAACAACCAATGCGCGGGCTTCTGGCCACCCTATAGTGAGCCAGGCCGTGCTCCACCAACAAGCGGCGGCCTTCGTTGAATCCATCCGCATCCGCCTGCTCGCTGAAGGCATCACAATCCAGCCAACCAACCTGAGTGATCAGGGAGAGCCGAGCAGACTCGGAGCTAGGCCACCTTCTTTCGATCGCCTGAGACCTCCTCTTCCAGAGCCGGCTCGAGATAGGTCAGGGCCCCAACGTTTGATCCGGGATAGGCTAGGACCCATGCCCCCAGTTCTGAAAAGACCTTCACAATATCAACCCAGGCGAGTTAAGTCTGCCGCGGATGCTTTTACCCGGAAGCCACGAGAGCTATCTCACCCAACTACATCTAGGAGGACCGCCCGGGCCCTAGAGGAGGAAAAAAGACAAACTCCCCGAGTGGATCCTATCCAGGATGAGGACCAGATAGAAATTGCCAGTTCATCGGAAAGACTCGACAGTGAAGAATCTGAGGTTAACTCAAGAGACCTGGGAACAAGCGACTGAGGGATCAGTTGGCAAAGCTACAAAAAGAGGTCCAGCAGATAAGAAAGGGAAAGAATAAAGAGGACAAAAAGGATCCCCTGATCGAGATGAACACTCCCTTCACTAGGAGGATCTGGGAAGCGGAGCTCCCCCCAAAGTTCCAAATGCCAGCAGATAAGTTCTCCGGAACGGAAGATCCGCTAAGCCACCTAGAGAGCTTCGTTCAACAGATGGAGGTCCAGAACATTACCAAAGCAGCTATGTGCAGAATATTTCCAATGACCCTAACCGACTATGCAAAAACCTGGTTCAGAAAACCTGCTCCAAAAGCCCGCTCCCATGAAGGCCCCAGCTGACAGGAGAAACCGATACAAGTACTGCGACTTCCACGAAGACATGGGCCACAACACCTCAGAGTGCTATAATTTGCGCAACCAGATTGAAGCCTTGATAAGGGGAGGATGCTTGATTGAGTTCTTACAACATGTCAGAGATAACATTAGGACTGGAAGGGAGGTACAAGCTGAAATCCGTGAAGACGCAGAAAAGAGGAAAGGGGAACAGGCTAACTTAATGCAACAGATCCAGGTGATACACACTATCAGCGGAGGTCCTACACTGGCTGGCATTTCCAATAACTCCCAAAAAAACCACCAAGAAAGATTCCCTGCATCGAAGAAAGCCGGGGGATCTTCGAAGTCAGCTAGAGCCCGACAGAGCCCTCCCAGTCAGCGCAGATCGTTTTCACCGAAGCAGATGTCTTTAACAATGTGCAACCTCATGATGATTCCATGGTAATCACGATACAGATTGCCAACTGTCTGGTCCATCGCGTGCTCATGGATACAGGTAGCAGTGTAGATATCCTTTTCAAGGATACCCTGGAAAAATTAAACCTGAAGCAACGTTGTTACAAAAGCTGTACCACTCCGCTTTACGGGTTCACTGGAGATTCGATCATACCAGTGGGGTCGATGATCCTCCCAGTAATCATCGGAATCACCCCACTCCAACAAAATGTTATAACCGACTTTGTTGTGGTGGACACTGTAGGGAAAAATCGATATAAAACGCAGCGGAAGAAACGAAAAATAGATTTCGTATGGTTTTAAAATTTTTTCTCAAAGTTGAATCTTAACCTTTTAATTAATTAAACTCAAATATATACGGTTAGAGTTAAATACCTCTTGACGCGTGATCCGATTGACTTACGTCGATTGGTAATCCGCAAAATCTTTTTCGATGCCTGTGAACAGTACCCGCATGAACAGTGATCGTGAACAGTACCGCGAGATCTTCCAATCCGAACACGTACGTGAATCACCTAGGAGCGTGGTCTCTATTTTTCGTTGAATTGCAAACCTGAGAATGGATGAACAAAGTTTTCTTTTTCTTTTGTTAGTCACAAAACAATCAAAAGAATACAAAAATTATTCCGGTCACTTTTGAGTTCTCAATCTAATGAACGAAACTCGCATGAACCTAATTCGATGTTGTACACACAAGCTTATTGATGAAAAACCAATCAGTGTAATATCAAAGAATAATCTCTTCTCTCTTTTATGTTGCACCAAAAAGAGTTTGTGTTGCACCCTAATTTCCATCAACCTTTAGACTTCAAAACCTAATCCAACTCATAGATATTTTTATTCTTTTATTGACTAAATAAAAAGACTTCTTATTTGATTAAATAAATAAAATTAATTATTTATTTTCTTATCAAACAAGTCTTTTACTTTTAATATACTACTACCAATAGTATAACTTTAGGAAATATATTTCCTGATCAGAAAAAGATTTCTTTCTTAATTAAACAATTAATTTATAAATTAACTAATTCTTATTTAATTAAAACAATAAAACAAAATAATATATTAGGTTAATATATACACCTTGCAGCCCCACTTATATAAATGGGCCATATATTATTTTCTTATTTCATTTAATCCATTGGACTTTAAATAAAAGCCCACATGTGAACCAAACCCATTCTTACTAAAAGAAACAAGCCCACATGTCTCCTTTTAATATATTAATATAATAGTGCAGCCCATTAATTAAATAATAGACATATTATATTCTTGATATATTAAAAACAATTCTAGATGGACCCTTAAATCGGCCCAGTAGAATATATCAAGTGCTCCATGCAAATACGTGTGGATTGGGGATCTTGGCAGGCTATCTAAATTTAAGCTTCAATAGACACAACCTAATCACAATCAACAAATGATTCACTTAGGTCCAATCTATTAATTTTAACTCATTCCACTAAAGAGCTAAAATTGAACTCTTAAATAAAGATAGAATAAGGAGATGTTTCTCATTCATACCCTAGACAACTTATAGGAGATGGTGTATCCTCGTGAATAATATCAGTAATCGCCAAGAGCTCATAGACCGCCTATAGCTCTCCAAGTTACCATATTTCCTCATATGACCACATTTCGAACTTGGATACTTTGACTTGTCCAGAAGCCATGTTTTCAATAATCATTATTGAAAACTCAACGTTGAGATTTAATATCCAATACCTCAAAACATCCATATGATGATATTATACTCTCATTTAATAAATGGAGCCACGATGTGTTTTCGTCCTCCCTAAGGAGGGTTTCCATAAGAATCAATACCAAGGTTGACTTCCTAACAGATAGGACTTCGGAGGGGATTTCGGGATTGACTGACCCTAAGGCGGCAATTTTCGAGTTAAGCTCCTGAGATCTAAAATGATGGGTTACACTCACAAGGTTTTAATTAAATTGGTTAATTAAAAACCTGACCTAATAAACGATGGTTGAATGATATTGGCATAAGAGTTATTCTTGTATATCCTTTGACTGAGAAGGTCTCGATCCAACATGCAAGAATTTGACCGACCCTAAGGCGGCACTTGCTTGTGGTATGTTGGATTGTCGTGGCATAGAAACATTGTTTTTAGGGTTGTTCTTGTTCATTAAACATTTTCATGCATCATGTTTAATTTTATGCCGAACATTAGCACATGTTTAGAATGTATGACTGAATGAATCTTTAATTTATGTTTTTTCAGCCATGTCATCTGCACTATTACAAATACTTGCAAACGATAAATTAACTGGTGATAACTACACAAAATGGAAACTTAACATTAATGCAATACTGGTCACCAAAGACCTCAAGTTTGTGCTTACGGAGGAATGTCCTCCGGTGCCTACTGCCAATGCCACACGAACTGTTCGTGAGGCATACCAACGATGGGTCTCATCTGATGAGAAGGCCCGAACATATCTGTTAGCTTCTATGACAGACGTGCTTGTCACAAAGCACGAAGCAATGACTACAGCATTCGATATTATGGAGTCATTGCAAGCTATGTTCGGGCAACCCTCAGAGCAAAAGCGACACGAAGCTGTTCGTTCCGCTATGCTCGCTTGTATGAAGGAAGGTACATCAGTTCGGGAACATGTCCTGAGCATGATGTCCTACTTCAACACGGCAGAAGTCAATGGCGGGGCCATTGATGAACCCACTCAAGTTAGCATCATACCGACGACCCTTCCGAAGAGTTTCGATCAGTTTAAGAACAACTACGTGATGAACAAGTTAAGGTTTAGTCTCACACAGTTGCTCAATGAGCTCGCTACTTTTGAGTCCATGACCAAGGACAGCAAAAGTAAGACCGGTGAGGCAAATGTTGCCGAACCATCTTCCTTCAATAATAACAAGAGGAAGAGGTCTGCTGGGAAGGCGAAGGGTAAGCCCAAACCCAAGAAAGCCCAAAGCAAAAAGAAAGGCGCCTCCATCGACAAGAGCAAAGGAAAATGTTTCCATTGCGATAAGGTCGGACACTGTAAGAGGAATTGTCCTCAGTATCTGTAGGAGGTAGCCAAGAAGAAGAAAGCGAAAGGTAAATATGATTTACTTGTTCTTGAGTCATGTTTAGTTGAAGATGATTCTTCACCCTGGATAGCTGATTTAGGGGCCACTAACCATGTTTGTTCTTCTTTGCAGTGGACTGATTCTTGGACACAGCTAGAGGAGGGAGCCTTCTCCATGCGTGTGGGGTCGGGGGATGTCGTGTCGGCCAAAGCAGTGGGAGCAATAAGATTGCAATTTTGTAATAATAATAGTTTTTTATTATTGAACAATGTTTTTTTATATTCCTGGATTTAAACGGAATTTGATTTCCGTTTCTAAGTTGTTAGAATAATTGTATTCTGTTTCTTTTAATAATAAGTTTGTTATTATTGGAAAGAATGGTCTGAATATTTGTTCAGGAATTAATGAAAACAATTTGTATGTGTTAAGACCGTTAATACATACTACACTGCTTAACACCAAAATGTTTAAGGTTTAAAAACCTAAAACTAAACGACATAAGATTTCTCCAGATAATGACACATATCTTTGGCATCTAAGGCTTGGTCATATCAACCTTGACCGGATAGACAGACTAGTAAAAAGTGGACCTTTAAGTGAGTTAAAGGTTGGCACCTTACCTGTCTGCTAATCCTGTTTAGAAGGTAAGATGACTAAGAGACCTTTTACTGGAAAAGGGCTTAGAGCTAAACAACCACTAGAGATTATACATTCAGACGTCTGTGGACCAATGAATGTTAAAGCAATGGGTGGTTATGAGTATTATACCACCTTTATAAATGACTACTCGAGATACGGATATGTCTACCTAATGCAACGGAAGTCGGAAACATTTGAAAAGTTCAAAGAATTCCGAGCTGAAGTTGAGAACCAGTTAGGAAAGACTATCAAGTCTCTATGATCAGATCGTGGAGGTGAGTACCTTGACCAAGAGATTAAAGACTTTATGGTCGAGTATGGGATAGTGTCCCAACTCACAGCTCCTGGTACACCTCAGCAGAATGGTGTCGCGGAGAGAAGAAATAGAACCCTATTGGAAATGGTGAGATCTATGATTAGTTTCTCATCATTACTAAATTCCTTTTGGGGATATGCGTTACAAACAGCGGCATACATTTTAAATGTAGTGCCATCCAAATCTGTTCCTGAAACTCCCCTAGAGTTGTGGAATGGTTGTAAAGCTAGTTTACGACATTTTCGTGTATGGAGGTGTCCAGCACACGTGTTGAAGAATAGAACAGGAAAGCTAGATCCCAAGTCTGTGGTCTGCTTGTTTGTAGGATACTCCAAGGAGACCAGAGGTGGATACTTCTATAGTCCTGAAGATAACAAAGTATTTGTATCGACAAGATAACTATATAAGTGATCATAAACCTCGTTCTAAAATTGTATTAAATGAGTTGGAGCCTGGTGAGACCAGTACTCAGTCAACTAGAGTTGTTAATCCATTAACATCTGAAAGTCAGATAATTCCTAGTCAGGATACACTACCACCTAGACGTAGTGAGAGGGTTGTAAGACACCCTGAACGCTATTTGGGTGTATGTGAAGGACAAGATATTGTCTCTGCTGATAGTGTGGATGATCTATTGACATTTAAGAATGCAATGGAAGATCCTGATAAAGAGGAATGGCTTAAAGCCATGAATCTCGAGATAGAGTCTATGTACTCTAACTCAGTCTGGGAACTTGTAAAGTTACCGAATGGGGTAAAACCCATAGGATGTAAGTGGATCTACAAGAGGAAGAGAGGAGTAGATAGGAAGGTAGAGACCTTCAAGGCAAGGCTAGTGGCCAAGGGTTATACCCAGAAAGAGGGGGTCGATTATGAAGAGACCTTCTCGCCAGTAGCAATGTTTAAGTCTATTCGGATTCTCTTATCCATTGCTGCCTATTTAGATTATGAAATTTGGCAAATGGACGTCAAGACTGCATTCTTGAATGGCAATCTTGCTGAAAGCATATACATGATGCAACCAGAGGGATTTGTGTCTCCAGATCAAAAGCAAAAGGTTTGCAAGTTGCAAAGGTCCATTTATGGATTTAAGTAAGCATCTAGATCTTGGAACATAAGGTTTGATGATGTAATCAAAACCTATGGCTTCGAGCAAAACGATGATGAGCCTTGTGTCTACAAGCGCATCATTGACAAAAAAATAATTTTCTTGGTCCTATACGTAGATGACATCCTACTCATTGGGAATGATATAGGAGTGTTGTCTGATATAAAGGGCTGGCTGGCTAGCCAATTCCAAATGAAATATTTGGGAGAGGCGAGTTATGTCCTAGGGATCCAACTTATAAGGGATAGTAAGAACAAACTCATAGCATTGTCTCAGGCATCATATATCAACAAGATTCTTATGCGATTTTTGATGCAGAACTCCAAGAAAGGTAATTTACCTTCTAGACATGGGGTTCACTTGTCTAAGGAACAGTGTCCTAAGACACCTCAAGAAGTTGAGGATATGAGACGTGTGCCATATGCATCAGCAGTAGGTAGTCTCATGTATGCTATGTTATGCATGAGACCGGACATCTGCTATGCAGTGGGAGTAGTCAGCAGGTACTAGTCCAACCCAGGATTAGATCATTGGGTTGCTGTCAAGACTATTCTCAAGTATCTTCGGAGAACGAGAAACTATATGCTAGTGTATTCCAGACAGGATTTGATCCCGTTAGGATACACAGATTCTGATTTTCAGTCAGACAGGGATTCTAGAAAATCCACGTCTGGATCAGTATTCACCCTAGGTGGTGGAGCCATTGTGTGGAGAAGTATAAAGCAATCTTGCATTGCTGACTCCACTATGGAAGCCGAATATGTAGCCGCTTGTGAAGCTGTTAATGAGGCTGTTTGGCTCCGTAAGTTCTTGAGTTATCTGAAAGTTGTTCCAGATCTGGATAAGCCCATCACACTTTATTGTGATAACAGTGGTGCAGTAGCTAATTCCAAAGAACCAAGAAGCCACAAGAGAGGGAAGCATATAGAGAGAAAGTATCATCTCATTAGAGAGATAGTGCAGAGAGGAGATGTGATCGTCAGCAAGATATCCTCACAAGACAATCATGCTGATCCATTTACGAAGACCTTACTGGCTAAAGTGTTTGAAGGTCACCTAGAAGGTCTAGGGTTACGAGACACGACTCACATGCTTTAGTGCAAGTGGGAGATTGTTGGGGTTTTTGCCCTAAAGCTTGTAATATAATTTGAACATAAATAAAAGAAGTAGTATATTCATTCATTTTGTGTCATACTTTATATAACATGAGCACTTAACATCAAAAATTGCCGGATGTAATTTCGAACTGAGTATATGAGTGTCATATATAGATGGATTCAGTTTGAAACGAGCAATTTAAAGAGTCCGTAGATAGCAAATAAAGCTGGGTACTTTATTTGTGGTTAATCTATAGTTGCGGTCCATTTCGTAGTGTACGGTGATCCTATCCTGGATCATTCATATGTAGATATGAGAATGGAGGCACCATGTATGATGTGATCATATAGGACTGGGCCATGATCTATATGAATCTCTCACTAAGATCCGTTTAACGATGAGATTCATATATATCAACTAATGATGGCTATATGTGGGTGATCTTAATCCTGAGTGTCTTATCGACTCCTTCAGGTTAGATCGTGGTCTTTGATATACCATGGGTGAGGACGGAGTTGCATTCCCGATCAATATACTCCGTATGTTGGGATCGCGGTTTGGCTTGTGGCTGGGAAGGTTTGTACACAATAGTGGAATCCACTCCTTCTTGTGAGAAGTAGATGGTAGTTCCCTTAAGGGTTGATTCGGGGCTTGAACAATATGAGCGCTCTCCTAATTCCGTAAGGAATGTAGGATTTATTGTTCATTAGAGAATCAATGGTACTTAATGGAAAGATATGATTAGAGGGGTACAACGGACATTATGACCCAGCTCTAATTATGAACTACTTGTGGAGGATTATACCATATGTAATAGCTATATCGATGGACACCGAGAGTTATTGGTTTGTGTAAAAACGTCTACAGTTGAGAGAGTGCAGCTTCGGGTTTTTAGTGGAATAACACCGAAGTTAATAATCATGAAATATTAATTAAAGAGTTTAATTAATAATTTCTAAGGATTACTGGAGCTCAAAATACTGTGGGTCCATTAGGTCCCCTTGCTAGCCCGATCGATTTAGGTAACAAGGGTCCCAATTAATTAATTGGATTGTCCAATTAATTGTGTTACGAAAGTGACACGTATTTATTCGGGAATTAATTGAATAATGGGACTATTTAATTAATGAATAATGGTGATTAAATAAATTAAATAATAAGATTATTTAATTATGTAGTTAATCACTAAATGGAGGGTGTTAGTTGATATTTGATTTTGAATAAAATAAGATAATATGATTATTTTATTTTATTAAATTAAATATTTGAAATTGAATTTAAAATGTTTGAATTCAAAAATAAATATTTAATTAATTTTTTTAAGATATGAGATATCTTTGAAATGTTTTTAAAAATCAAATTTGATTTTCGGTTTTGTTTTTAAATATATATTAGATATATATTTTTTTATAAAAAATGAAAAAAGTAATCAGATTACTTATATACTGAATGAGAGCAAACTGACACAGCAAAAGAGAAGAAACAAAAGTCATCGTGACACAAAACAAAAACACACAGCAAACATAAAGAATAAATAATTGGGTGTGGTGAGAACAAAAAGTTCTGCACTTCTATTTGTGTGTGTGTTCTTCTCTTCTTCCTCCATACAGGTCCTGAATATCGTGACACGCCCACACGCTGTTACCAGTTCCGGGAGATAGCGAGGAAGATCACTTGGTTCAAATCAGGAGCAGTTCGTATCAAAGTGAAAGAGCCTCTTACGTAGGTATGAAAAATAAATTCCTTCACTTTATTATTGTATTTGATTATTACTGTACAAATGGGTAAGTTTAATGATTGCATTAAAAATTTTTAAAACCTTCCGCTGCGCGATCTGTAACCCTAGGTTCCAACATAAATAGCTCTCTTTGCTAAAGCAACCCGATAGGGGGAGCTCCTTTGCCTATCTCATGACAAAAAGGGGGAGAAGTCTTGAGAAATATATGGGCAGCATGAGGGAGCATGTTTATGCTTTGGGGGAAAAGCCTTATGAGAGAGAGTAACCTTTTAGGGGGAGCATTGCACATGCATTTCTTTATATTTCTTTATTGAGTGCAATTGCTTTTTATATTGGTTTACCTCACATGCACTTGTTCTTGGAAAGTGCTTTCTTGCTATTGTGTGTAGGTATGATGATCTACGAAGAGATTGATGACCTTGAAGACTTAGATCTTAGGTTTCTCTTTTTGTAATGTAGAATATACTTTGTTGACCAATAGCTTTATTTTTGTTTTGTGAGGATTATTTTGTGAATGGTGATTTTGTCATGAAATAGCCAAAGGGGGAGATTGTAAGAACTTCATTTCTATGATTGGCTTATTTCATGACAAATCACATTGGGATTATTTGTAATGGGTAGCTTAGGTTTTATTGTGGTTCTTCATCAACAAGCTTCCAAGATCCCATAGTGCTTTAAGAGAGGTAGTTTACTTGTCTTGACTCTTTTGAAGAGATTTTAGTTGCACACACTCACTTGCATGCATTATATTCTTGATTACATGCTATTGAATGATGCATTGTATGCCATTCATCCCTCTCCACACTTGCACATTTTTGCATATTAGATTAGTGTGTTGAGTCTGCCTGGAAAAGAGGATTTTCATCTTTACAGCGGTGCGGGTCGCTTGCTGGGAACCTGCCTCCGTCGCGGTCCCAACAGCGGTTGGTTCCAGAAGGTGCATGCGTTAAAGACTGCGGTCTGTGCACTTGTATGCGCAGCGGTCCATACCGCAGTATACTTCAGTAGGCCCCTGCCGCCTAGACTGCGGCCTGTGCTTTGCATGCACAGCGGTCCCCGACGCGATGTTGTCCAGTAGGCACACTGCTGCATGTACCGCGGTCTGGGCACTTACCCGAGCCGCGGTCCAACAAGCGGTATTGACAGGATTTTGTTTCTCAAACCCAAAACGACGCAGTTTTGTCTAGGGTTTCTATATATATGTTCTCTTCTTCCCCTACTCGTTTCAGAGCTTCATGAATCCATTTTTGTGAGAGAGAACAACCCTTAGAGAGAGAAAGCTTCAAGCTTTGTTTCTTGACTCTCCAAACCCAAAACTCATCACCTTCATGCATTTCTAAGCATCTTTAAGGCATGGGTCTTCATCATTAGTTGACTTGGCAAGTTGAACAAAAACCCCATATTTATCATTTGTTCATACTTTCCAAGATTGTGTTTTTATTGCATTTATTAGTTGATTAAATGCTAGGACTCTATTTAATGCATCTATTTATGAGTTCCTTTGTATGATTGGGTTTGTATTGTTATAGCTTGCATTTAGGACATATTTGCCCTCTAGCTAATTAGGACTCATTGATTGCATTTGTTAATTGCATTTATTGTCCTTGCCATGATTAATGACAACATATGTTGATATGGCTTTGTATGATGACTAGAGTTTAGACTTGCACATCTATATCTAGTTAGGTCTTTATGAGCATTCATATAGACATTGATATCTAGGATTTGTACTTAGTGTCATCTTAAATCCCTAGATAAGCATTTAGTGTTGCCTAGCATTATTTGTATTTTGAGTATTCATATATTCACTTACGTTGTTAATCTCTTCTTGAGAGTTAAGTCTTGTGACTACAAGGTGTAGTGCACAAGCAAGTGAAGTCTTACAACCAAGGTGTGGTTGGCAAGCAAAGTGATCAAGGATTCACTATAAAGGCCCGTTGGGTAGTAGTGGTGGATTAGTGACCGAGAATGGTGTGACTAGAGGTCAACCTAGGTTGTAAACATCATTACAATAGTGGATTTGAGGATCGTGTGTGGCTAGAAGGATAGCCTGTGGTTTTTTCCTTGTTGAAGGGTTTCCACGTAAAAATCAAGTGTTATTTATATTCCGCACTTTTACTTGATTTTGTATGTTTGTTTATGTTGGGTTATAATATTAATATTGACTAATCAAAAAATTGGTACTAATCAATTAACAACCCATTCACCCCCCTCTAGGTTGTTAGACACACGCTTAGAGTGTATTTTAAGTAACTTTTAGCATGTAAAAATACTAGACTTTGTTTTCAGTACAAGTGTCTTTCAGCTGTGACTAACAGGCATTTAACATAAAATTACACTGGCAGATAATTTTATATTGCACTAGCATGTAACTTCTAGCATGTAAAAATACTGGATTAGGTTTTCAATACAAGTGTCTTTCAACTATGACTAACTGGCCTGTAACATCAAATTGCACTGGCAGGTAACTGTAAATTGAATTGGCATAAAACTTCTAGCATGTAAAAATACTGAACTTTGTTTTCAGCACAAGTGTCATTAAACTGTGACAAACTGGCTGTTAGGGTTATTGCCCTAAAGCTTGTAATATGTAAATATAATTTGAACATAAATAAAAGAAGTAGTATATTCATTCATTTTGTGTCATACTTTATATAACATGTGCACTTAACATCCAAAATTGCCAGATGTAATTTCGAATTGAGTATATGAGTGTCATATATAGATGGATTCAGTTTGAAACGAGCAATCTAAAGAGTCTGTAGATAGCAAATAAAGCTGGGTACTTTATTTGTGGTTAATCTACAGCTGCGGTCCATTTCGTAGTGTACGGTGATCCTATCCTGGATCATTCATATGTGGATATGAGAATAGAGGCACCTTGTATGATGTGATCATATAGGACTGGGCCATGATCTATATGAATCTCTCACTAAGATCCGTTTAACGATGAGATTCATATATATCAACTAATGATGGCTATATGTGGGTGATCTTAATCCTGAGTGTCTTATCGACTCCTTCAGGTTAGATCGTGGTCTTTGATATACCATGGGTGAGGTCGGAGTTGCATTCCCGATCAATATACTCCGTATGTTGGGATCATGGTTTGGCTTGTGGCTGGGAAGGTTTGTACACAATAGTGGAATCCACTCCTTCTTGTGAGAAGTAGATGGTAGTTCCCTTAAGGGTTGATTCGGGGCTTGAACAATATGAGCGCTCTCCTAATTCCGTAAGGAATGTAGGATTTACTGTTCATTAGAGAATCAATGGTACTTAATGGAAAGATATGATTAGAGGGGTATAACGGACATTATGACCCAGCTCTAATTATGAACTACTTGTGGAGGATTATACCATATGTAATAGCTATATCGATGGACACCGAGAGTTATTGGTTTGTGTAAAAACGTCTACAGTTGAGAGAGTGCAGCTTCAGGTTTTTAGTGGAATAACACCGAAGTTAATAATCATGAAATATTAATTAAAGAATTTAATTAATAATTTCAAAGGATTATTAGAGCTTAAAATACTGTGGGTCCATTAGGTCCGCTTGCTAGCCCGATCGATTTAGGTAACAAGGGTCACCGTTAATTAATTGGATTGCCCAATTAATTGTGTTACGAAAGTGACACGTATTTATTCGGGAATTAATTGAATAATGGGATTATTTAATTAATGAATAATGGTGATTAAATAAATTAAATAATAAGATTATTTAATTATGTTGTTAATCAATAAATGGAGGGTGGTAGTTGATATTTGATTTTGAATAAAATAAGATAATATGATTATTTTATTTTATTAAATTAAATATTTGAAATTTGAATTTAAAATGTTTGAATTCAAAAATAAATATTTAATTAATTTTAAAAAAAAGATATGAGATACTTTTGTAAAAGTTTTAAAAATCAAATAGATTTTTGGTTTGTTTTTTAGATATATATGAGATATATATTTGTAATTGAAAAAACATAACCGAATGAAACAAAAAGGAAAAGTAATTAGATTACTTGAGAGAAGAGAAAAAAAAGTGGTCGTGCACACAACAACATACACAACAAACAGAAAAAAGCTAAACAAAAGTAAAAAAAAATATTAGTGTGCTGAGACCACAAATGCTGCACTTCTAGAGTTTTTTTTTTGTGTGTGTTCTTCTCTTCTTCCTCCATACAGGTCCTGAATATCGTGACGCGCCCACACGCTGTTACCAATTCCGGGAGATAGCGAGGAAGATCACGTGGTTCAAATCAGGAGCAGTTCATATTAAAGTGAAGGAGCCTCCTACGTAGGTATGAAAATGTTTCATCACTTTATTATTTCATTTGATTATTACTGTACAAATGGGTTAGTTTAATGATTGTATAAAAATTTTTAAAACCTTCCGCTGCGCAATCTGTAACCCTAGGTTCCAACAATTGGTATCAGAGCCAATTTTTGTACAGTATAATCGAATTCTATTACTCCTGATATGTATGAATGTGTAGGCACATATTTTTTTTTTGATGAGTGTATGATGTTTTTTAATTAAATTGTTTAATTTAAAAACATGGTTGATCGTAATTTCTTATGGTGTTGTGGATTTAGAGTGTTTCTGGGTTTTATAATGTTGTTATATTTTTTTTTACTGTTGTATTATAAAACAAAAAACAAAACAAAATGTGTAATCGCAAGAAGACCAGCGAGCATGCATGGCTTGTGACTGTGCGCAGGCAGACCAGCACATACAGTGTAGCAGCGCGCACCAGCACATATGCCATCAGCGCCCTTCCACCTGCGTGCATCGCAGACAAGCGCATACCACCAGCGCCTATCAGCCCGCGAGCATGGTACCAGCGCTTCGTCCAGCGATGCCTCAGCGCGTGAGCATGCTACCAGCGCTTCGTCCAGCGATGCCTCAGCACGCACACTACGAGCGATGCTACCAGCGCACATGACCTGAAGAGATTGGAAGTCTTGGAAATTACAAGAAGACCAAGGGATGCCTTGGGAATATTTTTTGGAATTAGATTCCAATTTTTAGGTTAAATAATCCACAACACTCGGTCAACTCATGTATGTTTTAATTATTTGATGATTAAGCATTGCCATGCATATACATGTCATTTAAATTATCTGTGCCTACACATATATATATATATATATATGTTGATATATCATACATGCATTATAGCCATCTATATTATGTGTTTAATTTTTTTTTTAATTTGATTAAAATGGGTTATTCACATAATTGGCTATTTTTAATGGGATTAGTTTTTAGGATTAAAAACTTGGTAAATCTCATTTATTACTAATCTTTTTATTAAAGAGTTTAAATACTTAGATTAGTAGGGTCCTTAAAATATATATTAGGATTAATTTGATTAAGATCCTAATAATATTTGGACCTAATAATGTGTTTAGTTTTAGTAGTTAAAACTTGGTAAATACACATTTAATAATAATTCTAGTCTTAGTAAACAGTTTACATAGATTTGAATTATCACTAATGAACTAAATTTTTGAAGTGTTAAAAATCAATTTAGTTTATTAGTTATTGGAATAGGATTTTAATAATTTGTGATTAATGCACTTGACGCTTAGATTAAAATTAGCCGTTTAATCTAGTTTAATCTAGGTGCATTAATATTAATAGAAAACCCTTAATATAAAATAGTGAGTGGGAGAGGGATATATGACATTATATCCCGCGGTCTCCATCATTAGTTCAACACCGTGAGATTCGAGTGGGGCCTCGTGACGGCTTTGTTTTCGTCCTCCCTAAGGAGGGTTTCCATAAGAATCAATACCAAGGTTGACTTCCTAACAGCTAGGATTTCGGAGGGGATTTCGGGATTGACCGACCTTAAGGCGGCAATTCTCGAGTTAAGCTCTTATCTTAAATGATGGGTTACACTCACAAGGTTTTAATTAAATTGGTTAATTAAAAACCTGACCTAATAAACGATGGTTGAATGATATTGGCTTAAGAGTTATTCTGGTATATCTTTGACTGAGAAGGTCTCGATCCAACATGCAAGAATTTGACCGACCCTAAGGCGGCACTTGCTTGTGGTATGTTGGATTGTCGTGGCATAGAAACATTGTTTTTAGGGTTGTTCTTGTTCATTAAACATTTTCATGCATCATGTTTAATTTAATGCCTAACGTTCGCACATGTTTAGAATGTATGACTGAATGAATCCTTTATTTATGTTTTTTCAGCCATGTCATCTGCACTATTACAAATACTTGCAAACGATAAATTAACTGGTGATAACTACACAAAATGGAAACTTAACATTAATGCAATACTGGTCACCAAAGACCTCAAGTTTGTGCTTACGGAGGAATGTCCTCCGGTGCCTACTGCCAATGCCACACGAACTGTTCGTGAGGCATACTAGCGATGGGTCTCATCTGATGAGAAGGCTCGAACATATATGTTAGCTTCTATGACAGACGTGCTTGTCACAAAGCACGAAGCAATGACTACAGCATTCAAAATTATGGAGTCATTGCAAGCTATGTTCGGGCAGCCCTCCGAGCAAAAGTGACACGAAGCTGTTCGTTCTGCTATGCTAGCTCGCATGAAGGAAGGTACATCAGTTCGGGAACATGTCCTGAGCATGATGTCCTACTTCAACATGACAGAAGTTAATGGCGGGGCCATTGATGAACCCAGTCAAGTGAGCATCATACTGACGACTCTTCTGAAGAGTTTCGATCAGTTTAAAAACAAATACGGGATGAACAAGTTAAGGTTTAGTCTCACACAGTTGCTCAATGAGCTCGCTACTTTTGAGTCCATGACCAAGGACAGCAAAAGTAAGACCGGTGAGGCAAATGTTGCCGAACCATCTTCCTCCAATAATAAGAAGAGGAAGAGATCTACTGGAAAGGCGATGGGTAAGCCCAAACCCAAGAAGGCCCAAAGCAAAAAGAAGGGCACCTCTACCGACTAAGATAAAGGAAAATGTTTCCATTGTAACAAGGTCGGGCACTGGAAGAGGAACTGTCCTCAGTACCTGGAGGAGGTAGCCAAGAAGAAGAAGAAAGGTAAATATGATTTACTTGTTCTTGAATCTTGTTCAGTGGAAGATGATTCTTCACCTTGGATTGTTGATTCGGGGGCCACTAACCATGTTTGTTCTTCTTTGCAGTGGACTGATTCTTGGACACAGTTAGATGAGGGAGCCTTTTCCATGCGTGTGGGGTCGGGGGATGTCGTGTCGGCCAAAGCAGTGGGAGCAATAAGATTACAATTTTGTAATAATAATAGTTTTTTATTATTGAACAATGTTTTTTATATTCCTGGATTTACACGGAATTTGATTTCTGTTTCTAAGTTGTTAGAACAATTGTATTCTGTTTTTTTAATAATAAGTTTGTTATTATTGGAAAGAATGGTTTGAATATTTGTTCAGGAATTAATGAGAACAATTTGTATGTGTTAAGACCGTTAATACATACTACACTGCTTAACACCGAAATGTTTAAGGTTGAAAAACCTAAAACTAAACAACATAAGATTTCTCCAGATAATGACACGTATCTTTAGCATCTAAGGCTTGGTCATATCAACCTTGACCGGATAGACAGACTAGTAAAAAGTGGACCTTTAAGTGAGTTAAAGGTTGGCACCTTACCTGTCAGCGAATCCTGTTTAGAAGGTAAGATGACTAAGAGACCTTTTACAGGAAAAGGGCTTAGAGCTATAGAGCAACTAGAACTCATACATACAGACGTCTGCGGACTGATGAATGTTAGAGCTAGGGGCGGCTATGAGTATTATGTCACCTTTATAGATGACTACTCATGATACGGATATGTCTACCTAATTCAACGAAAGTCGGAAACATTTGAAAAGTTCAAAGAATTCCGAGCTGAAGTTGAGACTCAATTAGGTAGGACTATCAAGTCACTATGATCAGATCGTGGAGGTGAGTACCTTGACCAAGAGTTTGAAGACTTCATGGTCGAGCATGGGATAGTTTCCCAACTCACACCTCCTGGAACACCTCAGCAGAATGGTGTCGCGGAGAGGAGAAATAGAACCCTAATAGAAATGGTGAGATCTATGATTAGTTTCTCATCATTACCAAATTCTTTTTGGGGATATGCGTTACAAATAGCAGCATACATTTTGATTGTAGTGTCATCCAAATCTGTTCCTGAAACTCCCCTAGAGTTGTGGAATGGTCGTAAAGCTAGTTTACGACATTTTCGCATATGGGGGTGTCCAGCACACGTGCTGAAGAATAGAACTGGAAAGCTAGATCCCAAGTTTGTGGTCTGCTTGTTTGTAGGATACTCCATGGAGACTAGAGGTGGATACTTCTATAGTCCTGAAGATAACAAAGTATTTATATCGACAAATGCAACATTTCTTGAGGATAACTAAATAAGTGATCATAAACCTCGTTCTAAAATTGTATTAAATGAGTTGGAGCCTGGTGAGACCAGTACTCAGTCAACTAGAGTTGTTAATCCATTAACATCTGAAAGTCAGATAATTCCTAGTCAGGATACACTACCACCTAGACGAAGTGAGAGGGTTGTGAGACAGCCTGAACGCTATTTGGGTGTAAGTGAGGGACAAGATCTTGTCTCTGCTGATAGTGTGGATGATCCATTGAAATTTACGAATGCAATGGAAGATCCTGATAAAGAGGAATGGCTTAAAGCCATGAATCTCGAGATGGAGTCTATGTACTCTAACTCAGTCTGGGAACTTGTAGACTTACCAAATGGGGTAAAACCCATAGGATGTAAGTGGATCTACAAGAGGAAGAGAGGAGTAGACAGGAAGGTAGAGACCTTCAAGGCAAGGCTAGTGGCCAAGGGTTATACCCAGAAAGAGGGGGTCGATTATGAAGAGACCTTCTCGCCAGTAGCCATGTTTAAGTCTATTCGAATTCTCTTATCTGTTGCTGCCTATTTAGATTATGAAATTTGGCAAATGGACGTCAAGACTGCATTCTTGAATGGCAATCTTGATGAAAGCATATACATGATGCAACTAGAGGGATTTGTGCTTCCAGATCAAGAGCAAAAGGTTTGCAAGTTGCAAAGGTCCATTTATTGACTTAAGCAAGCATCTAGATCTTGGAACATAAGGTTTGATGATGTGATCAAAACCTATGGCTTCGAGCAAAACGTTGATGAGCCTTGTGTCTACAAGCGCATCATTGACAAGAAAGTAGTTTTCTTGGTCCTATACGTAGATGACATCCTACTCATTGGAAATGATGTAGGAGTGTTGTCTGATGTAAAGGGTTGGCTGGCTAGCCAATTCCAAATGAAAGATTTGGGAGAGGCGAGTTATGTTCTAGGGATCCAACTTATAAGGGATCGTAAGAACAAACTCATAGCATTGTCTCAGGCATCATATATCGACAAGATTCTTATGCGATTTTCGATGCAGAACTCCAAGAAAGGTAATTTATCTTCTAGACATGGGGTTCACTTGTCTAAGGAACAGTGTCCTAAGACACCTCAAGAGGTTGAGGAAATGAGACGTGTGCCATATCCATCAGCAGTAGGTAGTCTCATGTATGCTATGTTATGCATGAGACCGGACATTTGCTATGTAGTGGGAGTAGTCAGCAGGTACCAGTCCAACCCAGGATTAGATCATTGGGTTGCTGTCAAGACTATTCTCAAGTATCTTCGGAGAACGAGAAACTATATGCTAGTGTATTCGGGACAGGATTTGATCCTGTTAGGATACACAGATTCTGATTTTCAGTCAGACAGGTATTCTAGAAAATCTACTTCTGGATCAGTATTCACCCTAGGTGGTGGAGCCATTGTGTGGAGAAGTATAAAGCAATCTTGCATTGCTGACTCCACCATGGAAGCCGAATATATAGCTGCTTGTGAAGCTGTTAAAGAGGCTGTTTGGCTCCGTAAGTTCTTGAGTGATCTGGAAGTTGTTCCAGATCTGGATAAGCCTATCACACTTTATTGTGATAACAGTGGTGCTGTGGCTAATTCCAAAGAACCAAGAAGCCACAAGAGAGGGAAGCATATAGAGAGAAAGTATCATCTCATTAGAGAGATAGTGCAGAGAGGAGATGTGATCGTCACCAAGATAGCCTCACAAGACAATCATGCTGATCCATTTACGAAGACCTTACCGGCTAAAGTGTTTGAAGGTCACCTAGAAGGTCTAGGGTTATGAGACATGACTCACATGCTTTAGTGCAAGTGGGAGATTGTTGGGGTTTTTGCCCTAAAGCTTGTAATATGTAAATATAATTTGAACATAAATAAAAGAAGTAGTATATTCATTCATTTTGTGTCATACTTTATATAACATGTGCACTTAACATCCAAAATTGCCAGATGTAATTTCGAACTGAGTATATGAGTGTCATATATAGATGGATTCAGTTTGAAACGAGCAATCTAAAGAGTCCGTAGATAGCAAATAAAGCTGGGTACTTTATTTGTGGTTAATCTACAGCTGCGGTCCATTTCGTAGTGTACGATGATCCTATCCTGGATCATTCATATGTGGATATGAGAATGGAGGCACCTTGTATGATGTGATCATATAAAACTTGGCCATGATCTATATGAATATTTGATATACCATGGGTGAGGTCGGAGTTGCATTCCCGATCAATATACTCCGTATGTTGGGATCACGGTTTGGCATGTGGCTGGAAAGGTTTGTACATAATAGTGGAATCCACTCCTTCTTGTGAGAAGTAGATGGTAGTTCCCTTAAGGGTTGATTCGGGGCTTGAATAATATGAGCGCTCTCCTAATTCCGTAACGAATGTAGGATTTATTGTTCATTAGAGAATCAATGGTACTTAATGGAAAGTTATGATTAGAGGGGTATAACGGACATTATGACCCAGCTCTAATTATGAACTACTTATGGAGGATTATACCATATGTAATAGCTATATCGATGGACACCGAGAGTTATTGGTTTATGTAAAAACGTCTACAATTGAGAGAGTGCAGCTTCGGGTTTTTAGTGGAATAACACAGAAGTTAATAATCATGAAATATTAATTAAAGAGTTTAATTAATAATTTCAAAGGATTATTGGAGCTCAAAATACTGTGGGTCCATTAGGTCCGCTTGCTAGCCCGATCGATTTAGGTAACAAGGGTCACGGTTAATTAATTGGATTGTCCAATTAATTGTGTTACGAAAGTGACACGTATTTATTCGGGAATTAATTGAATAATGAGATTATTTAATTAATGAATAATGGTGATTAAATAAATTAAATAATAAGATTATTTAATTATGTTGTTAATCACTAAATTGAGGGTGTTAGTTGATATTTGATTTTGAATAAAATAAGATAATATGATTATTTTATTTTATTAAATTAAATATTTGAAATTTGAATTTAAAATGTTTGAATTCAAAAATAAATATTTAATTAATTTTAAAAAAAGATATGAGATATCTTTGTAAAATTTTTAAAAATCAAATAGATTTTTGGTTTGTTTTTTAGATATATATGAGATATATATTTTTAATTGAAAAAACATAACCGAATGAAACAAAAAGGAAAAGTAATTAGATTACTTGAGAGAAGAGAAAAAAAAGTGGTCGTGCACACAACAACATACACAGCAAACAGAAAAAAGCTAAACAAAAGAAGAAAAAAAATATTAGTGTGTGGTGAGACCACAAATGCTGCACTTCTAGAGTTTGTTTTTTGTGTGTGTTCTTCTCTTCTTCCTCCATACAGGTCCTGAATATCGTGACGCGCCCACACGCTGTTACCAATTCCGGGAGATAGCGAGGATGATCACTTGGTTCAAATCAGGAGCAGTTCGTATTAAAGTGAAGGATCCTCCTACGTAGGTATGAAGATGTTTCATCACTTTATTATTTCATTTGATTATTACTGTACAAATGGGATAGTTTAATGATTGCATAAAAAATTTTAAAACCTTCCGCTGCGCAATCTGTAACCCTAGGTTCCAACAATGGCATGTAACATCAAATAACACTTGCATGTAACTTCAAATAGCACTGGCATGTAATTTTTAGCATGTAAAAATACTGGAATTTGTTTTCAGTACAAGCGTCTTTCAACTGTGACTAACTGGCATGAAACATCAAATTGCAATGGCAGGTAACTTCAAATTGCACTAGCATGTAACTTCTATCATGTAAAAATATTAGAATTTGATTTTAGTACAAGTGTCTTTCAACTATGACTGATTGGAATGTAACATCAAATTGCACTAGCATGTAACTTCAAATTGTACTGGCATGTAATTTCTAGCATGTAAAAATATTGGACTTTGTTTTCAGTAGAAGCGTCTTTCAACTGTGACTAACTGGCATGTAACATCAAATTGCACTGGCAGGTAACTTCGAATTGAAATAGCATGTATAAATACTAGAATTTGTTTTCAGTACAAGTGTCTTTCAACTGTGACTAACTGGCATGAAGCATCAAATTGCACTGGCATATTACTTCAAATTGCACTGGCATGTAATTTCTAGCATGTAAAAATACTGGAATTTGTATTCAGTACAAGTGTCTTTCAACTAAGATAAACTGGCAAGTAACATCAAATTACAATAGCATGTAACTTCAAATAGCACTGGCATGTAATTTCTAGCATGTAAAAATACTGGAATTTTTTTTCAGTACAAGTGTCTTTCAACAATGACTAACTGGCATGTAATATCAAACTGCAATGGCAGATAACTTCAAATTGCACTAGCATGTAACTTCTAGCATGTAAAAATACTGGACTTTGTTTTCAGTACAAGTGTCTTTCAGCTGTGACTAACTGGCATGTAACATTAAATTGCACTAGCAGGTAACTTCATATTGCACTGGCATGTAACTTCTAACATGTAAAAATAATAGAATTTTTTTTAAGTACAAGTGTCTTTTAACTGTGACTAAATGGTATGTAACATCAAATTGCACTGGCATGTAACTTCTAGCATGTAAAAATACTAGACTTTGTTTTCATTGCAAGTGTCTTTCAGTTGTGACTAACAGGCATTTAACATCAAATTGCACTGGCAGGGGACTTCAAATTGCACTAGCATGTAACTTCTAGCATGTAAAAATATGACTAACTGGCCTGTAACATCAAATTGCACTGGCAGGTAACTTCAAATTGCACTAGCATGTAACTTCTAGCATGTAAAAATACTGACCTTTGTTTTCAGCACAAGTGTCTTTCAACTGTGACTAACTGGCATGTAACATCAAATTACACTAGCATTTAACTTCAAATAGCACTAGCATTTAACTTCTAGCATGTAAAAATACTGGAATTTGTTTTCAGTACAAGTGTCTTTCAACTATGACTAATTGTCCTGTAACATCAAATTGCACTGGCAGGTAACTTTAAATTGAACTGGCATGAAACTTCTAGCAAGTAAAAATACTGAACTTTCTTTTCACCACAAGTGTCATTCAACTGTGACTAACTGGCATGCAATTTGATGTTACATCCTAGTTCAATTTGATGCTACATGCTAGTTAGTCACAGTCAAAAGACACTTGTACTGAAAACAAATTCCAGTATTTTTGCATGATAGAAGTTACATGCTAGTGTAATTTGAAGTTTTCTGCTAGTGCAATTCGATGTTACATGCCAGTTAGTCACAGTTGAAAGACATTTGTACTGAAAACAAACTCCAGTATTATTACATGCTAGAAGTTTCATGCCAGTTCAATTTGAAGTTACTTGCCAGTGTAATTTGATGTTACATACCAGTTAGTCACAGTTGAAAGACCCTTGTAGTGAAATCAAAATCCAGTATTTTTACATGCTAGAAGTTTCATGCCAGTTCAATTTGAAGTTACTTGCCAATGTAATTTGATGTTACATTTCAATTAGTCATAGTTAAAAGACACTTGTACTGAAAACAAAATCCAGTATTTTTAAATGCTAGACATTACATGCTAGTGCAATTTGAAGGTACATGCCAATGCAATTTGATGTTGCATGCCAGTTAGTCACAGCCGAAAGATACTTGTACTGAAAACAAAGTCTATTATTTTTACATGCTAAAATTTACTTCCCGGTGCAATTTGAAGTTATATGCCAGTGCAATTTGATGTTACATACCAGTTAGTCACAGTTGAAATACACTTGTACTGAAAACAAATTCCAGTATTTTACAGGATAGAAGTTACATGCTAGTGCAATTTGAAGATATCTGCCATTGCAATTTGATATTACATGCCAGTTATTCATAATTGAAAGTCACTTGTACTGAAAATAAATTCCAGTATTTTTACATGCTAGAAGTTACGTGCCAGTGCTATTTGAAGTTACATTCTATTGTAATTTGATGTTACTTGCCAGTTAGTCACAGTTGAAAGACACTTGTACTGAATACAAATTTCAGTATTTTTACATCCTAGAAGTTACATGCCAGTGCAATTTGAAGTTATATGCCAGTACAATTTGATGCTACATGCCAGTTAGTCACAGTTGAAAGACACTTGTACTGAAAACAAATTCCAATATTTATACATGCTATTGCAATTTGAAGTTACCTGCCAGTGCAATTTGATTTTACATGCCAGTTAGTCACAGTGGAAAGACACTTGTACTGAAAACAAAGTCCAATATTTTTACATGCTAGAAGTTACATGCTAGTGTAATTTGAAGTTACAAGCCAGTGCAATTTGATGTTACATTCCAGTTAGTCATAGTTGAAAGACACTTGTACTAAAAAATAATTATAATATATTTACATGGTAGAAGTTACATGCTAGTGCAATTTGAAGTTACCTGCTAGTGGAATTTGATGTTACAGGCCAGTTCGTCACAATTGAAAGACACTTGTACTGAAAATAAATTCCAGTATTTTTACATGATAGAAGTTACATGCCAGTGCTATTTGAAGTTACATGCTAGTGTAATTTGATGTTACAACCATTTAGTCGCAGTTGAAAGACACTTGTACTTAAAACAAAATCAAGTACTTTTACATGCTACAAGTTACATGCCAGTGCAATTTGATGTTACATCCCAGTTCAATTTGATGCTACATGCTAGTTAGTCACAGTTGAAAGACACTTTTATTGAAAACAAATTCTAGTATTTTTACATGCCAGAAGTTACATGCTAGTGCAAGTTGAAGTTACCTGCTAGTGCAATTTGATGTTACATGCCTGTTAGTCACAGCTGAAAGAAATTTCTGCAGAAAACAATGTATTGTATTTTTACATGCTAGAAGTTACATGTCATTGCAATTTGAAGTTACATGCCAGTGCAATTTGATGTTACCTACCAGTTAGTGACAGTTTAAAGACACTTGTCCTGAAAATGAATTCCAGTATTTTTACATGCTAGAAGTTACATGCTAGTGCTATTTGAAGCTACATGCTATTAGAAGTTACATGCTATTGTAATTTGATGTTACTTGCCAGTTAGTCACAGTTGAAAGACACTTGTACTGAATACAAATTCCAGTATTTTTACATGCTAGAAGTTAAATGCCAGTGCAATTTGAAGTTCTATTCCAGTGCAATTTGATGCTACATGACAGTTAGTCATAGTTGAAAGTCACTTGTACTGAAAACAAATTCTAGTATTTATACATGCTATTGCAATTTGAAGTTACCTGCTAGTGAAATTTGATGTTACATGCTAGTTAGTCACAGTTGAAAGTCACTTGTACTGAAAACAAAGTCAAATATTTTTACATGCCAAACGTTACGTGCTAGTGCAGTTTGAAGTTACATCCCAGTTCAATTTGATGCTACATGGTAGTTAGTCACAGTTGAAAGACAGTTGAACTGAAAACAAATTCTAGTATTTTTACATGCCAGAAGTTACATGCTAGTTCAATTTAAAGTTACCTGCTAGTGCAATTTGATGTTACATGCCAGTTAGTCACAGCTAAAAGAAACTTCTGCTGAAAACAATGTATAGTATTTTTACATGCTAGAATTTACATGCCAGTGCAATTTGAAGTTTTATGCCAGTGCAATTTGATGCTACATGCCAGTTAGTCACAGTTGAAAGACACTTGTACTGAAAACAAATTCCAGTATTTATACATGCTATTGCAATTTTAAGTTATCTTCCATTGCAATTTAATATTACATGCCAATTAGTCAAAGTTGAAAGACACTTGTACTGAAAACAAAGTCCAACATTTTTACATGCTAGAAGTTACATGCCAGTGCAATTTGATGTTACATCCCAGTTCAATTTGATGCTACATGCTAGGTAGTCACAGTTGAAAGACACTTGTACTGAAAACAAAGTCCAACATTTTTACATGCTAGAAGTTACATGCCAGTGCAGTTTGATGTTACATTCCAGTTCAATTTGATGCTACATGCTAGTTAGTCACAGTTGAAAGACACTTGTACTGAAAACAAAGTCCAATATTTTTACTTGCTAGAAGTTACATGCTACTGCAATTTGAAGTTACATGTCAGTGTAATTTGATGTTACCTTCCAGTTAGTCGTAGTTAAAAGACACTTGCACTAAAGACAAATTCCAATATTTTTACATGCTAGAAGTTATATGCTTGTGCAATTTGAAGTTACCTGCCAGTGCAATTTGATGTTACAGGCCAGTTAGTCACATTTGAAAGACACTTGTACTGAAAACAAATTCCAGTATTTTCACATGCTAGAAGTTACATGCCAGTGCTATTTGAAGTTACAAGCTAGTGTAATTTGATGTTACAGGCCAGTTAGTCACAGCTGAAAGACACTTGTACTGAAAACAAAGTCTATTATTTTTACATGCTAGATGTTACATGCCAGTGTAATTTGAAGTTACATGCCAATGCAATTTGAAGTTACATGCCAATTAGTCACAGTTGAAAGACACTTGTGCTTAAAACAAAGTTTAGTATTTTTACATGCTAGAAGTTACATGCCATTGCAATTTGAAGTTACCTGCCAGTGCAATTTGATGTTACGGGCCAGTTAGTCATAGTTGAAAGACACTTGTACTGAAAACAAATTCCAGTATTTTTACATGCTAGAAGTTACATGCTAGTGCAATTTGAAGTTACCTGCCAGTGCAATATGAAATTACATGCCAGTTAGTCAAAGTTGAAAGACACATTTACTGAAAATAAATTCAAGTATTTTTACAAGCTAGAAGTTACATGCCAGTGCAATTTGAAGTTTCATGCCAGTGTAATTTGATGTTACATACCAGTTAGTCACAGTTGAAAGACACTTGTACTGAAAACAAATTCCAGTATTTTTACATGCTAGTGCAATTTGAAGTTACCTGCCAGTGCAATTTGATGTTACATGCCAGTTAGTCAAAGCTGAAAGACACTTGTACTGAAAACAAAGTATATTATATTTACATGCTAGAAGTTACATGCCAGTGCAATTTGAAGTTACATGCCAATGCAATTTGATGTTACATACCAGTTAGTCACAGTTGAAAGCCACTTGTACTGAAAACAAAGTCTATTACTTTTACGTGCTAGAAGTTACTTGCCATTGCAATTTGAAGTTACATGCTAGTGCAATTTGATGTTACATACCTGTTAGTCACAGTTGAAAGACACTTGTACTGAAAATGAATTCCAGTATTTTTACATGCTAGAAGTTAAATGTTAGTGCAATTTGAAGTTATCTGCCATTGCAATTTGATATTACATGCCAGTTAGTCATAGTTGAAAGACACTTGTACTGAAAATAAATTCCAATATTTTTACATGCTAGAAATTACATGCCAGTGCTATTTGAAGTTACATGCTATTGTAATTTGATGTTACTTGCAAGTTAGTCAAAGTTGAAAGACACTTGTACCGAATACAAATTCCAGTATTTTACATGCTAGAAGTTACATGCCACTGCAATTTGAAGTTATAATGCCAGTGCAATTTGATGCTACATGCTAGTTAGTCACAGTTGAAAGACACTTGTACTGAAAACAAATTCCAGTATTTATACATGCTATTGCCATTTGAAGTTACCTGCCAGTGCAATTTGATGTTACATGCCAGTTAGTCACAGTTGAAAGACACTTGTACTGAAAACAAAGTCCAATATTTTTACATGCTAGAAGTTACATGCCAGTGCAATTTGAAGTTACATGCCAGTGCAATTTGAAGTTACATGCCAGTGCAATTTGATGTTACATTCCAGTTAGTCATAGTTGAAAGACACTTGTACTAAAGACAAATTCCAATATTTTTACATGCTAGAAGTTATATGCTAGTGCAATTTGAAGTTACCTGCAAGTGCAATTTGATGTTACAGGCCAGTTAGTCACAGTTGAAAGACACTTATACTAAAAACAAAGTCTAGTATTTTTACATGCTAGAAGTTGCATGCCAGTGCAATTTGATGTTCCATACCATTTAGTCACAGTTGAAAGACACTTGTACTAAAAATAAAATCCAAAACTTTTACATGCCAGAAGTTACATGCTAGTGCAATTTGAAGTTACCTACCTATGCAATTTGTTGTTACATGCCAGTTTTTCACAGTTAAAAGACATTTGCATTGAAAACAAATTCTAGTATTTTTACATACTAGAAGTTACATTCTAGTGAAATTTGAAGTTACATGCTATTGTAATTTGTTATTACATGCCAGTTAGTCACAACTGAAAGATACTTGTACTAAAAACAAAATCTATTAATTTTACATGCTAGAAGTTACATGCCAGTGCAATTTGAAGTTACATGCCAGTGCAATTTGATGGTACGTACCAGTTAGTCACAGTTGAAAGACACTTGTATCGAAAACAAATTACAGTGTTTTTACATGCGAGAAGTTACATGCTAGTGCAATTTGAAGTTATCTGCTATTGCAGTTTGATATTACATGCCAGTTAGTCGTAGTTGAAAGACAATTGTACTGAAAACAAATTCCAGTATTTTTACATGCTAGAAGTTACATGCCAGTGCTATTTGAAGTTACATGCTATTGTAATTTGTTATTACATGACAGTTAGTCATGGTTGAAAGACACTTGTACTGAAAACAAATTCAAGTATTTTTACATGCTAGAAGTTATACGCCAGTGCAAATTGATGTTACATGCCAGTTAGTCACAGTTGAAAGACACTTGCACAGAAAACAAGTTCTAGTACTTTTACATACTAGAATTTACATGCTAGTGCAATTTGAAGTTACACGCTAGTGCAATTTTAAGTTACATGTTAGTGCAATTCGATGTTACATGCCAGTTAGTCACAGTTGAAAGACACTTGTACTTAAAAAAAGTTCAGTATTTCTACTTACTAGAAGTTACATGCCAGTGCAATTTGATGTTACATCCCAGTTCAATTTGATTCTACATGCCAGTTAGTCACAGTTGAAAGACACTTTTACTGAAAACAAATTCCAGTATTTTTACATGCCAGAGGTTACATGCTAGTGCAACTTGAAGTTACCAGCTAGTGCAATTTGATGGTACATGCCAGTTAGTCACAGCTGAAAGAAACTTATGTAGAAAACAATGTATAGTATTTTTACATGCTAGAAGTTACAAGCCAATGCAATTTGAAGTTACATGCCAATGCAATTTGATGTTACATTCCAGTTAGTCATAGTTGAATGACACTTGTATTAAAAACAAATTCTAATATTTTTACATGCTAGAAGTTACATGCCAGTGCAATTTGAAGTTACATGCCAATGCAATTTGATGTTACATTCTAGTTAGTCATAGTTGAAAGACACTTGTACTAAAAACAAATTCTAATATTTTTACATGCTAGAAATTACATGCCAGTGCAATTTGACGTTACATGCCAATGCAATTTGATGTTACATTCTAGTTAGTCATAGTTGAAAGACACTTGTAATAAAAACAAATTCTAATATTTTTACATGCTAGAAGTTACATGCTAGTGCAATTTGAAGTTACCTGCCAGTGAAATTTGATGTTACAGGCCAGTTAGTCACAGTTAAAAGACACTTGTACTGAAAACAAATTCCAGTATTTTTACATGCGAGAAGTCAAATGCAAGTGCTATTTGAAGTTAAATTCTAGTGTAATTTGATGTTACATGCCAGTTAGTCACAGTTGAAAGACACTTGTACTGAAAACAAATTCCAGTATTTTTACATGCTAGAAGTTCCATGCCAGTGCTATTTGAAGTTAAATTCTAGTGTAATTTGATTTACATTCCGGTTAGTCGTAGTTGAAAGACACTTGTACTAAAAACAAATTCCAATATTTTTACATGCTAGACGTTACATGCTAGTGCAATTTGAAGTTACCTGCCAGTGCAATTTGATGTTACATGCCAGTTAGTCCCAATAGAAAGACACTTGTGCTTAAAACAAAGTTTAGTAATTTTACATGCTAGAAGTTACATGCCAATTCAATTTGAAGTTACTTGCCAGTGCAATTTCATGTTATGGGCTAGTTAGTCATAGTTGAAAGACACTTGTTCTGAAAAACAAATCCAGTATTTTTACATGCTAGAAGTTACATGCTAGTGCAATTTGAAGTTACATGATAGTGCAATTTGAAGTTACCTGCTAGTGCAATTTAATGTTAAATTCCTGTTAGTCACAGCTGAAAGACACTTGTACTAAAAACAAAGTCTAGTATTTTTACATGCTAGAAGTTACATGCCAGTGCAGTTTGATGTTACATACCATTTATTCACATTTCAAAGACACTTGTACTAAAAACAAAATCCAATGCTTTTACATGCCAGAAGTTACATGCTAGCGCAATTTGAAGTTACCTGCCGGTGCAATTTGATGTTACATGCCAGTTAGTCACAGCTGAAAGAAACTTCTGCAGAAAACAATGTACAGTATTTTTACATGCTAGAAGTTACATGCTAGTGCAATTTGATGTTTTATGCCAGTGAAATTTGATGCTACATGCAAGTTAGACACAATTGAATGACACTTGTACTGAAAACAAATTCCAGTATTTATACATGCTATTGCAATTTGAAGTTACCTGCCATTGCAATTTGACGTTACGTGCCAGTTAGTCACAGTTGAAAGACACTTGTACTGAAAACAAAGTCCAATATTTTTACATGCTAGAAGTTACATGCCAGTGCAATTTGAAGTTACATGCCAGTGCAATTTGATGTTACATTCCAGTTAGTCGTAGTTGAAAGACACTTGTACTAAAGACAAATTCCAATATTTTTACATGCTAGAAGTTATATGCTAGTGCAATTTGAAGTTACCTGCCAGTGCAATTTGATGCTACAGGCCAGTTAGTCACATTTGAAAGATACTTGTACCGAAAACAAATTCCAGTATTTTTACATGCTAGAAGTTACATGCCAGTGCTATTTGAAGTTACAAGCTAGTGTAATTTGATGTTACATGCCAATTAGTCACAGTTGAAAGACACTTGTGCTTAAAACAAAGTTTAGTATTTTTACATGCTAGAAGTTACATGCCAGTTCAATTTGACGTTACCTGCCAGTGCAATTTGATGTTACGGGCCAGTTAGTCATAGTTGAAAGACACTTGTACTGAAAACAAAATCCAGTATTTTTACATACTAGAAGTTACACGATAGTGCAATTTGAAGTTACCTGCCAGTGCAATTTGATGTTAAATACCTGTTAGTCACAGTTGAAAGACACTTGTACTAAAAACAAAGTCTAGTATTTTTACATGCTAGAAGTTACATGCCAGTGCAATTTGATGTTCCATACCATTTAGTCAAAGTTGAAAGACACTTGTACTAGAAATAAAATCCAAAACTTTTACATGCCAGAAGTTACATGCTAGTGCAATTTGTAGTTACCTACCGGTGCAATTTGATGTTACATGCCGGTTTTTCACAGTTGAAAGACATTTGCACTGAAAACAAATTCTAGTATTTTTACATACTAGAAGTTACATGCTAGTGCAATTTGAAGTTACATGCTATTGTAATTTGTTATTACATGCCAGTTAGTCACAACTGAAAGATACTTGTACTAAAAACAAAATCTATTATTTTTACATGCTAGAAGTTACATGCCAGTGCAATTTGAAGTTACATGCCAGTGCAATTTGATGTTACGTACCAGTTAGTCACAGTTGAAAGACACTTGTATCGAAAACAAATTACAGTGTTTTTACATGCGAGAAGTTACATGCTAGTGCAATTTGAAGTTATCTGCTATTGCAGTTTGATATTACATGCCAGTTAGTCATAGTTGAAAGACAATTGTACTGAAAACAAATTCCAGTATTTTTACATGCTAGAAGTTACATGCCAGTGCTATTTGAAGTTACATGCTATTGTAATTTGTTATTACATGCCAGTTAGTCACGGTTGAAAGACACTTGTACTGAAAACAAATTCAAGTATTTTTACATGCTAGAAGTTATATGCCGGTGCAAATTGATGTTACATGCCAGTTAGTCACAGTTGAAAGACACTTGCACTGAAAACAAATTCTAGTACTTTTACATACTAGAATTTACATGCTAGTGCAATTTGAAGTTACACGCTAGTGCAATTTTAAGTTACATGTTAGTGCAATTCGATGTTACATGCCAGTTAGTCACAGTTGAAAGACACTTGTACTTAAAACAAAGTTCAGTATTTCTACATACTAGAAGTTACATGCCAGTGCAATTTGATGTTACATCCCAGTTCAATTTGATTCTACATGCCAGTTAGTCACAGTTGAAAGACACTTTTACCGAAAATAAATTCCAGTATTTTTACATGCCAGAGGTTACATGCTAGTGCAACTTGAAGTTACCAGCTAGTGCAATTTGATGGTACATGCCAGTTAGTCACAGCTAAAAGAAACTTATGTAGAAAACAATGTATAGTATTTTTACATGCTAGAAGTTACAAGCCAATGCAATTTGAAGTTACATGCCAATGCAATTTGATGTTACATTCCAGTTAGTCATAGTTGAATAACACTTGTACTAAAAACAAATTCTAATATTTTTACATGCTAGAAGTTACATGCCAGTGCAATTTGAAGTTACATGCCAATGCAATTTGATGTTACATTCTAGTTAGTCATAGTTGAAAGACACTTGTACTAAAAACAAATTCTAATATTTTTACATGCTAGAAGTTACATGCTAGTGCAATTTGAAGTTACTTGCCAGTGCAATTTGATGTTACATGCCAGTTAGTCCCAATAGAAAGACACTTGTGCATAAAACAAAGTTTAGTATTTTTACATGCTAGAAGTTACATGCCTGTTCAATTTGAAGTTACCTGCCTGTGCAATTTCATGTTATGGGCTAGTTAGTCATAGTTGAAAGACACTTGTTCTAAAAATAAAATCCAGTATTTTTACATGCTAGAAGTTACATGCTAGTGCAATTTGAAGTTACATGCTAGTGCAATTTGAAGTTACATGCTAGTGCAATTTGAAGTTACCTGCTAGTGCAATTTAATGTTAAATGCCTGTTAGTCACAGCTGAAAGACGCTTGTACTAAAAACAAAGTCTAGTATTTTTACATGCTAGAAGTTACATGCCAGTGCAGTTTGATGTTACATACCATTTATTCATAGTTCAAAGACACTTGTACTAAAAACAAAATCCAGTGCTTTTACATGCCAGAAGTTACATGCTAGCGCAATTTGAAGTTACATGCCGGTGCAATTTGATGTTACATGCCAGTTAGTCACAACTGAAAGAAACTTCTGCAGAAAACAATGTATAGTATTTTTACATGCTAGAAGTTACATGCCAGTGCAATTTGATGCTACATGCCAGATAGACACAATTGAATGACACTTGTACTGAGAACAAATTCCAGTATTTATACATGCTATAGCAATTTGAAGTTACCTGCCATTGCAATTTGACGTTACGTGCCAGTTAGTCACAGTTGAAAGACACTTGTACTGAAAACAAAGTCCAATATTTTTACATGCTAGAAGTTACATGCCAGTGCAATTTGATGTTACATCCCAGTTCAATTTGATGCTACATGCTCGTTTGTCACAGCTGAAAGACACTTGTAATGAAAAATAATTCCAGTATTTTACATGCCAGAAGTTACATGCTAGTGCAATTTGAAGTTACCTGCTAGTGCAATTTGACGTTACATGCCAGTTAGTCACAGCTGAAAGACACTTGTACTGAAAACAAAGTCTATTATTTTTACATGCTAGAAGTTACATGCCAGTGCAATTTAAAGTTACATGCCAATGCAATTTGATCTTACATACCAGTTAGTCACAGTTGAAAGACACTTATACTGAAAAAAATGTCTATTATTTTTACGTCCTAGAAGTTACTTGCCATTGCAATTTGAAGTTACATGCCAGTCCAATTTGATGTTACATACCAGTTAGTCACAGTTGAAAGACACTTGTAATGAAAACGAATTCCAGTATTTTTACATGCTAGAAGTTATATGCTATTGCAATTTGATGTTACAACCCAGTTCAATTTGATGCTACATGCTCGTTTATCACAGTTGAAAGACACTTGTAATGAAAAAAAATTCCAGTATTTTTACATGCCAGAAGTTACATGCTAGTGCAATTTGAAGTTACCTGCTAGTGCAATTTGACGTTACATGCCAGTTGGTCACAGCTGAAAGACACTTGTACTTAAAACAAAGTCTATTATTTTTACATGCTAGAAGTTACATGCCAGTGCAATTTAAAGTTACATGCCAATGCAATTTGATCTTACATACCAGTTAGTCACAGTTGAAAGACACTTGTACTGAAAAAAATGTCTATTATTTTTACGTCCTAGAAGTTACTTGCCATTGCAATTTGAAGTTACATGCCAGTCCAATTTGATGTTACATACCAGTTAGTCACAGTTGAAAGACACTTGTAATGAAAACGAATTCCAGTATTTTTACATGCTAGAAGTTACATGCTAGTGCAATTTGAAATTACATGCAAGTGCAATTTGATGTAACATTCCAGTTAGTCACAGTTAAAAGACACTTGTACTAAAAATAAATTACAATATTTTTACATGGTAGAAGTTACATGCTAGTGCAATTTGAAGTTACCTGCTAGTGCAATTTGATGTTACAGGCCAGTTAGTCACAGTTGAAAGACACTTGTACTGAAAACAAATTCCAGTATTTTTACATGCTAGAAGTTACATGCTAGTGTTATTTGAAGTTACATGCTAGTGTAATTTGATGTTACAAACCATTTAGTCACAGTTGAAAGACACTTGCACTTAAAACAAAATCCAGTACTTTTACATGCTACAAGTTACATGCCAGTGCAATTTGATGTTACATCCCAGTTCAATTTGATGCTACATGCTAGTTAGTCACAGTTGAAACACACTTTTATTGAAAACAAATTCCAGTATTTTGACATGCCAGAAGTTACATGCTAGTACAATTTGAAGTTATCTGCTAGTGCAATTTGATGTTACATGCCAGTTAGTCACAGCGGAAAGAAACTTCTGCAGAAAACAATGTATAGTATTTTTACATGCTAGAAGTTACATGCCATTTCTATTTGAAGTTACATGCCAGTGCAATTTGAAGTTACATACCAGTTAGTCACAGTTGAAAGACACTTGCACTTAAAACAAAATCCAGTACTTTTACATGCTACAAGTTACATGCCATTGCAATTTGATGTTACATCCCAGTTCAATTTGATGCTACATGCTAGTTAGTCACAGTTGAAAGACACTTTTATTGAAAACAAATTCCAGTATTTTGACATGCCAGAAGTTACATGCTAGTGCAATTTGAAGTTACCTGCTAGTGCAATTTGATGTTACATGCCAGTTAGTCACAGTGGAAAGAAACTTCTGCTGAAAATATTGTATAGTACTTGTACATGCTAGAAGTTACATGTCATTGCTATTTGAAGTTACATGCTGTTGTAATTTGATGTTACTTGCCAGTTTGTCACAGTTGAATGACACTTGTACTGAATAAAAATTCCAGTATTTTTACATGTAAGAAGTTACATGCCAGTGCAATTTAAAGTTATATTCCAGTACAATTTGATGCTACATGCCAGTTAGTCACAGTTGAAAGACACTTATACTGAAAAGGAATTCCAGTATTTATACATGCTATTGCAATTCGAAGTTACCTGCCAGTGCAATTTGATGTTACATGCCAGTTAGTCACAGTTGAAAGACACTTGTACTGAATACAAATTCCAGTATTTTTACATGCAAGAAGTTACATGCCAGTGCAATTTGAAGTTATATGCCAATACAATTTGATGCTACATGCCACTTAGTCACAGTTGAAAGACACTAATACTGAAAAGGAATTCCAGTATTTATACATGCTATTGCAATTCGAAGTTACCTGCCAGTGCAATTTGATGTTACATGCCAGTTAGTCACAGTTGAAAGACACTTGTGCTGAAAACAAAGTCCAATATTTTTACATGCTATAAGTTACATGCCAGTGCAATTTGAAGTTACATGCAAGTGCAATTTGATGTTACATTCCTGTTAGTCATAGTTGAAAGACACTAGTACTAAAAATAAATTACAATATTTTTACATGGTAGAAGTTACATGCTAGTGCAATTTGAAGTTACCTGCCAGTGCAATTTGATGTTACAGGCCAGTTAGTCACAGTTGAAAGACACATGTACTGAAAAAAAATTCCAGTATTTTTACATGCTAGATGTTACATGCCAGTGCTATTTGAAGTTACATGCTAGTGTAATTTGATGTTACAAACCATTAAGTCAAAGTTGAAAGACACTTGCACTTAAAACAAAATCCAGTACTTTCACATGCTACAAGTTACATGCAAGTGCAATTTGATGTTACATCCCAGTTCAATTTGATGCTACATGCTAGTTAGTCATAGCTGAAAGACACTTTTATTGAAAAAAAATTCCAGTATTTTGACATGCCAGAAGTTACATGCTAGTGCAATTTGAAGTTACCTGCTAGTGCAATTTGACGTTACATGCCAGTTAGTCACAGCTGAAAGACACTTGTACTGAAAACAAAGTCTATTATTTTTACATGCTAGAAGTTACATGCCAGTGCAATTTAAAGTTACATGCCAATGCAATTTGATCTTACATACCAGTTAGTCACAGTTGAAAGACACTTATACTGAAAAAAATGTCTATTATTTTTACGTCCTAGAAGTTACTTGCCATTGCAATTTGAAGTTACATGCCAGTCCAATTTGATGTTACATACCAGTTAGTCACAGTTGAAAGACACTTGTAATGAAAACGAATTCCAGTATTTTTACATGCTAGAAGTTACATGCTATTGCAATTTGATGTTACAACCCAGTTCAATTTGATGCTACATGCTCGTTTCTCACAGTTGAAAGAAACTTGTAATGAAAAAAAATTCCAGCATTTTTACATGCCAGAAGTTACATGCTAGTGCAATTTGAAGTTACCTGCTAGTGCAATTTGACGTTACATGCCAGTTGGTCACAGCTGAAAGACACTTGTACTTAAAACAAAGTCTATTATTTTTACATGCTAGAAGTTACATGCCAGTGCAATTTAAAGTTACTTGCCAATGCAATTTGATCTTACATACCAGTTAGTCACAGTTGAAAGACACTTGTACTGAAAAAAATGTCTATTATTTTTACGTCCTAGAAGTTACTTGCCATTGCAATTTGAAGTTACATGCCAGTCCAATTTGATGTTACATACCAGTTAGTCACAGTTGAAAGACACTTGTAATGAAAACGAATTCCAGTATTTTTACATGCTAGAAGTTACATGCTAGTGCAATTTGAAATTACATGCAAGTGCAATTTGATGTTACATTCCAGTTAGTCACAGTTAAAAGACACTTGTACTAAAAATAAATTACAATATTTTTACATGGTAGAAGTTACATGCTAGTGCAATTTGAAGTTACCTGCTAGTGCAATTTGATGTTACAGGCCAGTTCGTCACAATTGAAAGACACTTGTACTGAAAATAAATTCCAGTATTTTTACATGCTAGAAGTTATATGCTATTGCAATTTGATGTTACAACCCAGTTCAATTTGATGCTACATGCTCGTTTATCACAGTTGAAAGACACTTGTAATGAAAAAAAATTCCAGTATTTTTACATGCCAGAAGTTACATGCTAGTGCAATTTGAAGTTACCTGCTAGTGCAATTTGACGTTACATGCCAGTTGGTCACAGCTGAAAGACACTTGTACTTAAAACAAAGTCTATTATTTTTACATGCTAGAAGTTACATGCCAGTGCAATTTAAAGTTACATGCCAATGCAATTTGATCTTACATACCAGTTAGTCACAGTTGAAAGACACTTGTACTGAAAAAAATGTCTATTATTTTTACGTCCTAGAAGTTACTTGCCATTGCAATTTGAAGTTACATGCCAGTCCAATTTGATGTTACATACCAGTTAGTCACAGTTGAAAGACACTTGTAATGAAAACGAATTCCAGTATTTTTACATGCTAGAAGTTACATGCTAGTGCAATTTGAAATTACATGCAAGTGCAATTTGATGTAACATTCCAGTTAGTCACAGTTAAAAGACACTTGTACTAAAAATAAATTACAATATTTTTACATGGTAGAAGTTACATGCTAGTGCAATTTGAAGTTACCTGCTAGTGCAATTTGATGTTACAGGCCAGTTAGTCACAGTTGAAAGACACTTGTACTGAAAACAAATTCCAGTATTTTTACATGCTAGAAGTTACATGCTAGTGTTATTTGAAGTTACATGCTAGTGTAATTTGATGTTACAAACCATTTAGTCACAGTTGAAAGACACTTGCACTTAAAACAAAATCCAGTACTTTTACATGCTACAAGTTACATGCCAGTGCAATTTGATGTTACATCCCAGTTCAATTTGATGCTACATGCTAGTTAGTCACAGTTGAAACACACTTTTATTGAAAACAAATTCCAGTATTTTGACATGCCAGAAGTTACATGCTAGTACAATTTGAAGTTATCTGCTAGTGCAATTTGATGTTACATGCCAGTTAGTCACAGCGGAAAGAAACTTCTGCAGAAAACAATGTATAGTATTTTTACATGCTAGAAGTTACATGCCATTTCTATTTGAAGTTACATGCCAGTGCAATTTGAAGTTACATACCAGTTAGTCACAGTTGAAAGACACTTGCACTTAAAACAAAATCCAGTACTTTTACATGCTACAAGTTACATGCCATTGCAATTTGATGTTACATCCCAGTTCAATTTGATGCTACATGCTAGTTAGTCACAGTTGAAAGACACTTTTATTGAAAACAAATTCCAGTATTTTGACATGCCAGAAGTTACATGCTAGTGCAATTTGAAGTTACCTGCTAGTGCAATTTGATGTTACATGCCAGTTAGTCACAGTGGAAAGAAACTTCTGCTGAAAATATTGTATAGTACTTGTACATGCTAGAAGTTACATGTCATTGCTATTTGAAGTTACATGCTGTTGTAATTTGATGTTACTTGCCAGTTTGTCACAGTTGAATGACACTTGTACTGAATAAAAATTCCAGTATTTTTACATGTAAGAAGTTACATGCCAGTGCAATTTAAAGTTATATTCCAGTACAATTTGATGCTACATGCCAGTTAGTCACAGTTGAAAGACACTTATACTGAAAAGGAATTCCAGTATTTATACATGCTATTGCAATTCGAAGTTACCTGCCAGTGCAATTTGATGTTACATGCCAGTTAGTCACAGTTGAAAGACACTTGTACTGAATACAAATTCCAGTATTTTTACATGCAAGAAGTTACATGCCAGTGCAATTTGAAGTTATATGCCAATACAATTTGATGCTACATGCCACTTAGTCACAGTTGAAAGACACTAATACTGAAAAGGAATTCCAGTATTTATACATGCTATTGCAATTCGAAGTTACCTGCCAGTGCAATTTGATGTTACATGCCAGTTAGTCACAGTTGAAAGACACTTGTGCTGAAAACAAAGTCCAATATTTTTACATGCTATAAGTTACATGCCAGTGCAATTTGAAGTTACATGCAAGTGCAATTTGATGTTACATTCCTGTTAGTCATAGTTGAAAGACACTAGTACTAAAAATAAATTACAATATTTTTACATGGTAGAAGTTACATGCTAGTGCAATTTGAAGTTACCTGCCAGTGCAATTTGATGTTACAGGCCAGTTAGTCACAGTTGAAAGACACATGTACTGAAAAAAAATTCCAGTATTTTTACATGCTAGATGTTACATGCCAGTGCTATTTGAAGTTACATGCTAGTGTAATTTGATGTTACAAACCATTAAGTCAAAGTTGAAAGACACTTGCACTTAAAACAAAATCCAGTACTTTCACATGCTACAAGTTACATGCAAGTGCAATTTGATGTTACATCCCAGTTCAATTTGATGCTACATGCTAGTTAGTCATAGCTGAAAGACACTTTTATTGAAAAAAAATTCCAGTATTTTGACATGCCAGAAGTTACATGCTAGTGCAATTTGAAGTTACCTGCTAGTGCAATTTGACGTTACATGCCAGTTAGTCACAGCTGAAAGACACTTGTACTGAAAACAAAGTCTATTATTTTTACATGCTAGAAGTTACATGCCAGTGCAATTTAAAGTTACATGCCAATGCAATTTGATCTTACATACCAGTTAGTCACAGTTGAAAGACACTTATACTGAAAAAAATGTCTATTATTTTTACGTCCTAGAAGTTACTTGCCATTGCAATTTGAAGTTACATGCCAGTCCAATTTGATGTTACATACCAGTTAGTCACAGTTGAAAGACACTTGTAATGAAAACGAATTCCAGTATTTTTACATGCTAGAAGTTACATGCTATTGCAATTTGATGTTACAACCCAGTTCAATTTGATGCTACATGCTCGTTTCTCACAGTTGAAAGAAACTTGTAATGAAAAAAAATTCCAGCATTTTTACATGCCAGAAGTTACATGCTAGTGCAATTTGAAGTTACCTGCTAGTGCAATTTGACGTTACATGCCAGTTGGTCACAGCTGAAAGACACTTGTACTTAAAACAAAGTCTATTATTTTTACATGCTAGAAGTTACATGCCAGTGCAATTTAAAGTTACTTGCCAATGCAATTTGATCTTACATACCAGTTAGTCACAGTTGAAAGACACTTGTACTGAAAAAAATGTCTATTATTTTTACGTCCTAGAAGTTACTTGCCATTGCAATTTGAAGTTACATGCCAGTCCAATTTGATGTTACATACCAGTTAGTCACAGTTGAAAGACACTTGTAATGAAAACGAATTCCAGTATTTTTACATGCTAGAAGTTACATGCTAGTGCAATTTGAAATTACATGCAAGTGCAATTTGATGTTACATTCCAGTTAGTCACAGTTAAAAGACACTTGTACTAAAAATAAATTACAATATTTTTACATGGTAGAAGTTACATGCTAGTGCAATTTGAAGTTACCTGCTAGTGCAATTTGATGTTACAGGCCAGTTAGTCACAGTTGAAAGACACTTGTACTGAAAACAAATTCCAGTATTTTTACATGCTAGAAGTTACATGCTAGTGTTATTTGAAGTTACATGCTAGTGTAATTTGATGTTACAAACCATTTAGTCACAGTTGAAAGACACTTGCACTGAAAACAAAATCCAGTACTTTTACATGCTACAAGTTACATGCCAGTGCAATTTGATGTTACATCCCAGTTCAATTTGATGCTACATGCTAGTTAGTCACAGTTGAAACACACTTTTATTGAAAACAAATTCCAGTATTTTGACATGCCAGAAGTTACATGCTAGTACAATTTGAAGTTATCTGCTAGTGCAATTTGATGTTACATGCCAGTTAGTCACAGCGGAAAGAAACTTCTGCAGAAAACAATGTATAGTATTTTTACATGCTAGAAGTTACATGCCATTTCTATTTGAAGTTATATGCTGTTGTAATTTGATGTTACTTGCCAGTTTATCACAGTTGAATGACACTTGTACTGAATAAAAATTCCAGTATTTTTACATGTAAGAAGTTACATGCCAGTGCAATTTAAAGTTATATTCCAGTACAATTTGATGCTACATGCCAGTTAGTCACAGTTGAAAGACACTTATACTGAAAAGGAATTCCAGTATTTATACATGCTATTGCAATTCGAAGTTACCTGCCAGTGCAATTTGATGTTACATGCCAGTTAGTCACAGTTGAAAGACACTTGTACTGAATACAAATTCCAGTATTTTTACATGCAAGAAGTTACATGCCAGTGCAATTTGAAGTTATATGCCAGTACAATTTGATGCTACATGCCACTTAGTCACAGTTGAAAGACACTAATACTGAAAAGGAATTCCAGTATTTATACATGCTATTGCAATTCGAAGTTACCTGCCAGTGCAATTTGATGTTACATGCCAGTTAGTCACAGTTGAAAGACACTTGTGCTGAAAACAAAGTCCAATATTTTTACATGCTAGAAGTTACATGCCAGTGCAATTTGAAGTTACATGCAAGTGCAATTTGATGTTACATTCCTGTTAGTCATAGTTAAAAGACACTTGTACTAAAAATAAATTACAATATTTTTACATGGTAGAAGTTACATGCTAGTGCAATTTGAAGTTACCTGCCAGTGCAATTTAATGTTACAGGCCAGTTAGTCACAGTTGAAAGACACTTGTACTGAAAATAAATTCCAGTATTTTTACATGCTAGATGTTAGATGCCAGTGCTATTTGAAGTTACATGCTAGTGTAATTTGATGTTACAAACCATTTAGTCAAAGTTGAAAGACACTTGCACTTAAAACAAAATCCAGTACTTTCACATGCTACAAGTTACATGCAAGTGCAATTTGATGTTACATCCCAGTTCAATTTGATGCTACATGCTATTTAGTCATAGTTGAAAGACACTTTTATTGAAAACAAATTCCAGTATTTTGACATGCCAGAAGTTACATGCTAGTGCAATTTGAAGTTACCTGCTAGTGCAATTTGATGTTACATGCCAGTTAGTCACATCGAAAAGAAACTTTTGCAGAAAACAATGTATAGTACTTTTACATGCTAGAAGTTACATGTCATTGCAATTTGAAGTTACATGCCAGTGCAATTTGAAGTTACATACCAGTTAGTCACAGTTGAAAGACACTTGCACTTAAAACAAAATCCAGTACTTTTACATGCTACAAGTTACATTCCATTGCAATTTGTTGTTACATCCCAGTTCAATTTGATGCTACATGCTAGTTAGTCACAGTTGAAAGACACTTTTATTGAGAACAAATTCCAGTATTTTGACATGCCAGAAGTTACATGCTAGTGCAATTTGAAGTTACCTGCTAGTGCAATTTGATGTTACATGCCAGTTAGTCACAGCGGAAAGAAACTTCTGCTGAAAATAATGTATAGTATTTTTACTTGGTAGAAGTTACATGCCATTGCAATTTGAAGTTACATGCCAGTGCAATTTGATGTTACATACCAGTTAGTCACAGTTGAAAGACACTTGTCCTGAAAACGAATTTCAGTATTTTTACATGCTAGAAGTTACATGCTAGTGCAATTTGAAGTTATCTGCCATTGCAATTTAATATTACATGCCAATTAGTCATAGTTGAAAGACACTTGTACCGAAAATAAATTCCAGTATTTTTACATGCTAGAAGTTACATGCTAGTGCTATTTGAAGTTACATGCTATTGTAATTTGATGTTACTTGCCAGTTAGTCACAGTTGAAAGACACTTGTACTGAATACAAATTCCAGTATTTTTATATGCTAGAAGTTACATGCCAGTGCAATTTGAAGTTATATGCCAGTGCAATTTGATGCTACATGCCAATTAGTCACAGTTGAAAGTCACTTGTACTGAAAATAAATTCTAGTATTTATACATGCTATTGCAATTTGAAGTTACCTTCCAGTGCAATTTGATGTTACATGCCAGTTAGTCACAGTTGAAAGACACTTGTACTGAATACAAAGTCCAATATTTTTACATGCCAGAAGTTACATGCTAGTGCAATTTGAAGTTACATCCTAGTTCAATTTGATGCTACATGCTAGTTAGTCACAGTTGAAAGACACTTGAACTGAAAACAAATTCCAGTATTTTTACATGCCAGAAGTTACATGCTAGTGCAATTTAAAGTTACCTGCTAGTGCAATTTGATGTTACATGCCAGTTAGTCACAGCTGAAAGAAACTTCTGCAGAAAACAATGTATAGTATTTTTACATGCTAGAAGTTACATGCCAGTGCAATTTGAAGTTTTATGCCAGTGCAATTTGATGCTACATGCCAGTTAGTCACAATTGAATGACACTTATACTGAAAACAAATTCCAGTATTTATACATGCGATTGCAATTTGAAGTTTCCTGCCAGTGCAATTTGACGTTACATGCTAGTTAGTCACAGTTGAAAGACACTTGTACTGAAAACAAAGTCCAATATTTTTACATGCTAGAAGTGTTAGGATTATGCTCAATAGCAAGAGTGTAATATTGTAATTGACAATCTTTTCATATAAATAAAGTGATTTCTGATTCTGCAAAATCTTATAGCATTAATAATTATAATTGTCAAGGTAAATAATCATAAGGTCAAAAGACTATGAGATATGAAGAATTGTTTGTACATCAGGATATGTATGAGGTAGACACAATTCTTTAGTTAGTCTTGAATAACGTTCACAACTTAAGTTAAAGGTTGGGCACCTCTATCTTGATAAAGTTGTAGAATTCTTTTACTAGCATTTGAGTGGGATCAAATGAGTTATGATGAATCTAAAATCATCGAAAGGTTTTCGAGTAAAAGAATCTAGTGCACTTAGTGCATTGAACTGGATCACAATGAAATACTTTATCTAGAACAGTCACTAGATATAAGTCTTTTCATTATCAGGACAATCGAAGAGTCTATCTAAATCATGAGATAAATGATGGACTTATGGTCGCAAGTGTTATCATTTGAGCTATCAATGAGTACGATTATATAGCATAGTCTATCCTTGATTGTTTGGTGGTATTCATTTGTTAATCGATAGAGGACTTCATTTATAGATATGGACATCGTGGCTCCATTTATTAAATGAGAGTATAATATCATCATATGGATGTTTTGAGGTATTGGATATTAAATCTAAACGTTGACTTTTCAATAATGATTATTGAAGACATGGCTTCTGGACAAGTCAAAATATCCAAGTTCAAAATGTGGTCATATGAGGAAATATGGTAACTTGGGGAGCTACAGGCGGTCTATGAGCTCTTGGCGATTACTGATTTTATTCACGAGGATACACCATCTCCTATAAGATTGTCTAGGGTATGAATGAGAAACATCTCTTTATTCTATCTTTATTTAAGAGTTCAATTTTAGCTCTTTAGTGGAATGAGTAAAAATTAATAAATCGGACCTAAGTGAATCATTTGTTGATTGTGATTAGGTTATGTCTATTGAAGATTAAATTTAGATAGCCCGCCAAGATCCACAATCAACCCGTACTTGCATGTATCACTTGATATATTCTACCGGACCAATTTATGGGTCCATTTAGAATTGCATTTAATATAATAACAATATAATATGTCTATTATTTATTTAATGGGCTGCACTATTATATTAATATATTAAAAGGAGACTTGTAGGCTTGTTTCTTTTAGTAAGAATAAGTCTGGTTCACATGTGGGCTTTTATTTAAAGTCTAATGGATTAAATAAAATAAGAAAAATAATATTGGGCCCATATATACATGGTGTGGGCGGCAAGACTAAATAAAATAGCCCAAGATATTATTTTATTTTATTGTTTTGATTAAATGGGAATTAATTAATTATTTAATTAATTAACAGTTTAAATCAAAATCTTTTCCTGATCAGTAAATTAGATACTATGTGTTGGATTAGGGTTTGAATTCTTTTAAGTGATAGGAGTCCTAATGTGGTAAGAATTAAGTCCACATACACTCCTTATTATACAAAGAATTCGGCCACCACTAGTCCTACAAGGATTAGGATTCTTGAATTGATAGGAATTAGGGAAAAGGACAATTCCTTTTTAAGTAAGGAAATTAACCAACCCTAGATTTCCTATTCAATGAATTCGGCCAACCCGACTTGGTGAAGGAGAAAATTTGGCCAACCTATAAATATAAGGTTATGAATTTTCGGCCACTAAGAAGCAAAAATAGAGAGAGATTTTTGTTTGTTTTGAAAATAAAAATCCTACTCTATACACATAGATTTTCGGCCAAGAGAGAAAAAGAAAATAAGTTCTCATTCGATAGTGCACTTACAAGCCTTTAACATCAAAAGGTTTTGTGCACACTTTCGATTTAGGGTTACGCGAGTTTCAATCATATTGATTGTGAATTCAAAAGTGAACGGAACTATTTTTTTAGGCTCTTGGTGTTTTACTATTGAAGATCAAGATCAGAAATTCCATACATCAATTCTAAGGTAAGCAATTAAAAGAAAAAGGGAGACCACACTCCTAGGTGATTCACGTACGTGCTAGGATTGAAGATCTTGTGGATTACCATCGACGTAAGTCAATCGGATCACGCGACAAGAGGTATTTAACTCTAACCGTATATTTGAGTTTAATTAATTAAAGGGTTAAGGTTCAAATCTTTAGAAAAATTTTAAACTATACGAAAATTATTTTTTCGCCTTCCGATGCGGTTTTAAGCAATTTTTCCCTACAATTGGTATCAGAGCCTGGTTGTACCTTTAATTAATTAACGTATATATATACGTGAATATATTTCTTTTTATTGTGATTATGCATGTTTTAGAAAGAGATGGCACTCTAGGTATTCGCATATATAATTACATGTGGAATGTATGGATTTATATATGTTGTTATAAAGTGAATTGTTATTGCTCGATTTTGGTCCTGGAATTTCATTGTATTTTTTGTTTAGGAATTGTAACAAGAAGGGTGGTCTATTATCGCCATAATTCCTTCTTGGTAGTTGCTAAGTTCTTATTAATTTTATTGTAAAAATACAGCAGTTTTTTTATTGTATTAAAATTTAGTGCAGTTTTTTATTGTATTAAAATAAGTGCAGTTTTTTATTTGTAAAAAAATACTGCAGTAGTTTAAATAAATAAAAAAAAATATTTCTGCAGTATTTTATTGTATAAAATAAGTTGTAATATATTCAAGATTCGAAGAATCGAAGATTTGAAGAAATTGGAGCATCCGGAACCGAACTTGGCACCCGCACGCACCGAGACAACAAGCGCGCACGCAACCAAGCGTGCAGCTGCGCTTGTTGCGGTGCGGCAGCGCGCGCGACCCATGCATGGGCTGGTCATGCGGCAGCTCATGCCCTTGCATGGGCTAGGCGTGCGCAAGGGCTGCTTGGTGATCTTCGGGCGCGCGAGTTACGTGAGCGAGATGGTCACTTGAAGTCTTGTTCGCCAAGAAAGGAGTTTTTGTATTCCGTACAATTGTAATTTACATGCTTTTCTAGGATGGACCAAAATTGTGACTATTTATTTTTATGTATAAATATTACAATATTTGTTATTGTATGATAACATGTCATATAGAATAGGAGTGCCACTCATATATCTCTTTTGGTATGAACATGCATTGAATGATTTAGGTATCTAATTGGCATCTAGATAACTTGGTATAATCATTCTTTGGAATTTAATCACACGCCTTAAATAATTGAGTGGGAGAAGGTGTGTTAGAACACCTATGGCCTCCAAGGTTAGTTGAGCTTTATTATTTATTGGTAATCCCCCCGAAGGGCATCCATAAATGGAATTTAGCAAAATACTTCCTTACAAGGATAGACTAGACAATTGACTCAAACGAGATCTACTCCCAGAGGAGGGATTTTCGTGAGAGAAAATTGAGGGTCAATATCTTGGTAACACACTCAATGTAATTTTATTAATATCCTCCCGAGAGTTCTTGTTAATAAAATTGCAAGGCTAAAATTGAAAACGCTGGTTGTTATGTTAACAATTAGGTGGGACCTAGTCCAACTAGTAAATGGTGCGAACTCCCGAAGGAGGCGTATCAGTTATGGGTGTTGGACCACCGTTGAATTTTTCATGATTGAGTTATGTAATTAATTCAAGATAAATGTTCGAAAATGCTTTATCATGATTATTTACTTATATATGCTTTTTGTTTTATTCAGAAATCATGACCCCATCACTTATGAACATCCTGAAAAATAACACTTTAATTGGAGATAATTATGTCACATAGAAAAGGAAAATTGGGTTGTTGCTGTAAAGTGAAAAACATAAGTTTGTTCTAACTACTCCTAAACCACCTGCTCCTCATAATGAATCAAGTATTTTGCAAAGAGATGAGTATGAGCAGTGGAAGACCTCAGATGATATGGCCAAATTTTACATTATGGCTACTATCTCCGATGTGTTGCAACAGCAGCATGAAGGAATGGGGTCTGCTGCTGATATTATGATGTCTCTGGAAGAGATGTTTTCTATGAGGTCTAGGACGACTAAGAGAGAGGCAGTGACTGCTTTTATGAATCATAGGATGAAACCTGGACAGGCTGTGAAAGATCACATGATGAAAGTCATAGCACATCTAAATATTGTAGAATTAAATGGCGCTGAGATGGATGGTGAGACAAAAATTGACATGGTTGTCAACTCACTATCAGATTCCTTTGATCAGTTCAAGTTGGACTACACCTTGAACAAAAAGGAATACACCTTGCAGGGCCTGATGCAAGATGTTCAAAGCGTTGAAAAGATCCTTGTGAAAAGCAAAGGTCAAGAGATTCATATGGTTGGTAAAGTTGCTACTGTTAAGACCCGTCAAAAGGTCAAGAAACAACAGAAGAAAAAGCAACTTGGGCCTACCAAGAAGGAGACCAAGAAAGTAACCAAGATCAAAGGGAAATGCTTCCTTTGTGGTGAAAAGGGACATTGGAAAAGAAATTGCCCAAAGTCCCAGAACAAGAAGGAAGAAGGTAATATTAATTATCTTGAAACATGTTTTCTGGCAGATTCTACAGATTCTTGGATCATAGGCTCTGGAGCCATTAATCATGTTTGTTATTCCTTACAGGGGTTCCAAGAAAGGAGAAGGCTGAATAAGAACGAAATCAATTTGCGCTTGGGCAACAGATCGTTAGTGTCTGCAAGTGCAGTGGGAGATATTAGAGTTATTATAGATTCTAGTAGGCATTTAGATTTAATAGACGTTTATTATGTACCTTAATTCAAGAGGAATTTAATTTCAGTTTCTTGTTTAAATAAATTTGGATATTCGGTTACTTTTAATAAAGCTTTTATTATTAGTAAGAATGAAAAAATTGTTTGCAAAGGTACATTGGAAAACAGTCTATTCTTTTTGCATAGAAATATCTCTCACTCTTTAGACACAGAAATAACGGAACCTAATCATAAAAGAGTAAAATTATCAAAAGATGAAACCTACCTTTGGCATTTAAGCCTAGGTCACATTAACCTTAATAGGATTAAAAGATTGGTATGTGACGGGCCTTTAAGTGACTTAAAGGTTGATGATCTACCAACTTGTGAATCTTGTTTGGAAGGTAAAATGACCAAAAGGCCATTCAATACCAAAGGTGCAAGAGCCACTGAATGTTTAGGACTAATACACACTGATGTATGTGGTCCTATGAGCATTCAAGCTAAAGGTGGATATGAGTACTTCATCACCTTCACAGATGATTACTCAAGATTTGGTTATGTGTATCTCATGACACATAAGTCGGATGCTTTTGACATGTTCAAAGCATTCAAAGCTGAAGTAGAAAATCAGCTTGAGAAACGCATAAAAATCTTGAGATCTGATCGTGGTGGAGAATATCTATCTGGTGAGTTTCAGCAATATCTTATTGATAATGGGATAGTTTCTCAGTTTTCTGCACCAGGTACACCTCAACAAAATGGGGTAGCAGAAATGAGAAATAGAACTCTTTTGAACATGGTTAGGTCTATGTTGAGTTATTCAACACTTCCTATTTCTTTTTGGGGATATGCTCTACAAACTGCAATATATATTCTAAACGTGGTACCATCGAAGTCGGTTCCTGGAACACCATATGAGTTATGGACTGGGCGAAAGCCTAGTTTACAACACATAAGGATATTTGGTTGTCCTGCACATGTGTTAAAAGGAAAGACAGAAAAGATGGAGTCCCGTTCGGAAACATGCATATTTGTGGGGTATCCAAAAGGAAGTAAAAGCATATTATTTCTATAGTCCTAATGATCTAAAAGTATTTGTTTCAACAAATGCTTCATTTCTAGAAATGGACTATACGAATAATTTTGTTCCCAAAAGTAGAATTGTCCTGAATGATATGTCAGGAGATACAATTCCACAAGAGGTTTCACAACCTAACCCAATTGTAATTTCCACTCCAACACAAAATCAACAACCTACCATTCCTCGTCGTAGTGGGAGGATTAGAACCCAACCTGAAAGATACATCGGTCTAGGAGAATCTGTTGAGAATCTCCCTGAAGACGATGATCCCTACACGTACAAGGAAGCAATGGAGGATGTTGATTATCACCATTGGCAAAAGGCAATGCAATCTGAGATTGAATCCATGTTCGATAACAAAGTCTGGTCCCTTGTAGACTTGCCTAAAGGGATAAAACCCATTGGGTGCAAGTGGGTATACAAGAGGAAAATAGGTATGGATGGAAAGGTGGAAACTTTTAAAGCTAGATTGGTAGCTAAAGGTTACACACAGAAAGAAGGTATCGATTACGAGGAAACCTTCTCTCATGTGGCCATGCTTAAATCCATTAGGATACTCTTATCCATTGCAGCATCTTTAGATTTAGAGATTTTGCAAATGGACGTCAAGACAGCTTTCCTTAATGAAAGTCTTGACGAAAGCATCTATATGATGCAACCAGAAGGATTCATTGAAAAGGGCCAAATGGAAAAGGTATGCAAGTTGCAGAAATCAATTTATGGATTAAAGCAAGCATCCAGATCCTGGAACATAAGGTTCGACCAAGCTGTAAAAGGTTTTCTTTATTCTTTACGTAGATGATATATTACTCATTGGAAACGATGTGGGAGTATTGACATCAGTAAAAGAATGGTTAGCAAAACAATTTGATATGAAGGACTAGGAGAAGCAAGTTTTATTCTAGGTATCCAAGTAATAAGGGATAGAAAGAATAAAACGATTGCACTATCCCAAGCTTCATACATAGACAAAATCTTGTCTAGGTTTTCCTTGCAAGATTCCAAGAAAGGTGTGTTACCTTTTAGGCATGGAATCAAACTTTCTAAGGAACATGTTCCTAAGAATGAGCATGAAGACCAATTCATGAGTAGAATTCCATATGCCTCGGCAGTTGGAAGTCTCATGTATGCAATGCTCTGTACTAGACCAGATATTTGTTTTGCTGTTGGCATAGTTAGCAGGTTTCAATCGAAACCTGGTCCTGATCACTGGACGGCAGTCAAGCATATTTTCAAGTATCTTAGGAGAACGAAAGATAATATGCTTGTATACTCTGGAGGGGATTTAATCTCCGTGGGGTATACAGATTCTGATTTCCAATCGGATTCTAATTTTAGAAAATCCACATTAGGATCTGTGTTTACTCTTGGAGGAGGAGCAGTCATTTGGAAGAGTATCAAGCAATCTTGTATTGCTGACTCCACCATGGAAGCAGAGTATGTAGCTGCATGCGAAGCTGCCAAGGAGGCTGTTTGGCTTCACCAATTCTTGATTGACTTAGAAGTAGTTCCTAGTGCGAATAAGCAGATCACTATCTACTGTGACAACAGTGGAGCAGTGGCTAATTCGAAAGAACCAAGAAGTCATAAGAGAGGAAAACACATTGAAAGAAAGTATCATCTTTTAAGGGAGATTGTTCATAGGGGAGACGTGACGATTACCAAAATCGCGTCGGCAGAAAATCTAGCAGATCCCTTCACAAAGGCTCTACCTCAGAAGAGTTTTGATGGGCACCTAGAGAACATGGGAATGAGAGATATGACACATTTTCTATAGCGCAAGTGGAAGATTGTTAGGATTATGCTCAATAGCAAGAGTGTAATATTGTAATTGACAATCTTTTCATATAAATAAAGTGATTTCTGATTCTGCAAAATCTTATAGCATTTATAATTATAATTGTCAAGGTAAATAATCATAAGGTCAAAAGACTATGAGATATGAAGAGTTGTTTGTACATCCGGATATGTATGAGGTAGACACAATTCTTTAGTTAGTCTTGAATAACGTTCACAACTTAAGTTAAAGGTTGGGCACCTCTATCTTGATAAAGTTGTAGAATTCTTTTACTAGCATTTGAGTGGGATCAAATAAGTTATGATGAGTCTAAAATCATCGAAAGGTTTTCGAGTAAAAGAATCTAGTGCACTGGGTGCATTGAACTGGATCACAATGAAATACTTTATCTAAAACCGTCACTAGATATAAGTCTTTTCATTATCAGGACAATCGGAGAGTCTATCTAAATCCTGAGATAAATGATGGACTTATGGTTGCAAGTGTTATCATTTGAGCTATCAATGAGTACGATTATATAGCATAGTCTATCCTCGATAGTTTGGTGGTATTCATTTGTTAATCGATAGAGGACTTCATTTATAGATATGGACATCGTGGCTCCATTTATTAAATGAGAGTATAATATCATCATATGGATGTTTTGAGGTATTGGATATTAAATCTCAACGTTGAGTTTTCAATAATGATTATTGAAGACATGGCTTCTGGACAAGTCAAAATATCCAAGTTCAAAATGTGGTCATATGAGGAAATATGGTAACTTGGAGAGCTATAGGCTGTCTATGAGCTCTTGGCGATTACTGATATTATTCACAAGGATACACCATCTCGTATAAGATTGTCTAGGGTATGAATGAGAAATATCTCCTTATTCTATCTTTATTTAAGAGTTCAATTTTAGCCCTTTAGTGGAATGAGTTAAAATTAATAGATCAGACCTAAGTGAATCATTTGTTGATTGTGATTAGGTTATGTCTATTGAAGCTTAAATTTAGATAGCCCGCCAAGATCCACAATCCACACATACTTGCAAGGATCACTTGATATATTCTACCGGACCAATTTATGGGTCCATCTAGAATTGCATTTAATATATTAAGAATATAATATGTCTATTATTTATTTAATGGGCTGCACTATTATATTAATATATTAAAAGGAGACATGTAGGCTTGTTTCTTTTAGTAAGAATAAGTCTGGTTCACATGTGGGCTTTTATTTAAAGTCTAATGGATTAAATAAAATAAGAAAATTAATATTGGGCCCATATATACATGGTGTGGGCGGCAAGGCTAAATAAAATAGCCCAAGATATTATTTTATTTTATTGTTTTGATTAAATGGGAATTAGTTAATTATTTAATTAATTAATAGTTTAAATCAAAATCTTTTCCTGATCAGTAAATTAAATACTATCTGTTGGATTAGGGTTGGAATTCTTTTAAGTGATAGGAGTCCTAATGTGGTAAGGATTAAGTCCACATACACTCCTTATTATACAAAGAATTCGGCCACTACTAGTCTTACAAGGGTTATGATTCTTGAATTGATAGGAATTAGGGAAAAGGACGATTCCTTTTCAAGTAAGGAAATTAACCAACCCTAGATTTCCTATTCAATGAATTCGGCCAACACTACTTGGTAAAGGAGAAAATTCGGCCAACCTATAAATATAAGGTTATGAATTTTCGGCCACCTTGAAGCAAATTAGAGAGAGATTTTTGTTTGTTTTGATAATAAAAAATCCTACTCTATACACATAGATTTTCGGCCAAGAGAGAAAAAGAAAATAAGTTCTCATTCGATAGTGCACTTACAAGCCTTTAACATCAAAAGGTTTTGTGCACACTTTCGATTTAGGGTTATGCGAGTTTCAATCATATTGATTGTGAATTCAAAAGTGACTAGAACTATTTTTTTTTAGGCTCTTGGTGTTTTACTATTGAAGATCAAGATCAGAAATTCCATACATCCATTCTAAGGTAAGCAATTCAAAGAAAAAGGGAGACCATGCTCCTAGGTGATTCACGTACGTGCTAGGATTGAAGATCTTGCGGATTACCATCGACGTAAGTCAATCGGATCACGCGACAAGAGGTATTTAACTCTAACCGTATATTTGCGTTTAATTAATTAAAAGGTTAAGGTTCAAATCTTTAGAAAAAATTTAAACTATACGAAAATTATTTTTTCGCCTTCCGCTGCGGTTTTAAGCAATTTTTCCCTACATTTACATGCTAGAAGTTACATGCTAGTGCAATTTGAAGTTACTTGCTAGTGCAATTTGATGTTAAATGCCTGTTAGTCACAGCTGAAAGACACTTGTACTAAAAACAAAGTCTAGTATTTTTACATGCTAGAAGTTACAAGCCAGTGCAATTTGATGTTACATACCATTTAGTCACATATAAAATACACTTGTACTAAAAACAAAATCTAAAACTTTTACATGCCAGAAGTTACATGCTAGTGCAATTTAAAGTTACCTGCCGGTGCAATTTGATGTTACATGCCAGTTTGTCAAAGTTGAAAGGTACTTGTACTAAAAACAAAATCTATTATTTTTACATGTTAGAAGTTACTTGCCAGTGCAATTTAAAGTTACATGCCAGTGCAATTTGATGTTACGTACCAGTTAGACACAGTTTAAAGACACAGTTTAAAGACACTTGTATCGAAAAAAAATTACAGTATTTTTACAAGCGAGAAGTTACATGCTAGTGCAATTTGAAGTTATCTGCCATTGCAGTTTGATATTACATGCCGGTTAGTCATAGTTGAAAGACACATGTACTGAAAACAAATTCCAGTACTTTTACATGCTAGAAGTAACATGCCTGTGCTATTTGAAGTTACATGCTATTATAATTTGTTATTATATGCCAGTTAGTCACGGTTGAAAGACACTTGTACTGAAAACAAATTCCAGTATTTTTACATGCTAGAGGTTCTGTGCTAGTGCAACTTGAAGTTACCAGCTAGTGCAATTTGATGTTACATGCCAGTTAGTCACAGCTGAAAGAAACTTGTGCAGAAAACAATGCATAGTATTTTTACATGCTAGAAGTTACATGTCAGTGCAATTTGAAGTTACATGCCAATGAAATTTGATGTTACATTCCATCTAGTCATAGTTGAAAGACACTTGTACTAAAAACAAATTCTAATATTTTTACATGCTAGAAGTTACATGCCAGTGCAATTTGAAGTTACATGCCAATGCAATTTGATGTTACATTACAGTTAGTCATAGTTGAAAGACACTTGTACTAAAAACAAATTCTGATATTTTTACATACAGAAGTTATATGCTAGTGCAATTTGAAGTTACCTGCCAGTGAAATTTGATGTTACAGGCCAGTTAGTCACAGTTGAAAGACACTTGTAATGTAAACAAATTCCAATATTTTTACATGCGAGAAGTTAAATGCCAGTGCTATTTGAAGTTAAATGCTAGTGTTATTTGATGTTACATGCCAGTTAGTCGCAGTTGAAAGACACTTGTACTGAAAACAAATTCTAGTATTTTTACATGCTAGAAGTTCAATGCCAGTGCTATTTGAAGTTAAATTCTAGTGTAAATTGATGTTACATGCCAGTTAGTCATAGTTGAAAGACACTTGTACTTAAAACAAAGTCCAATATTTTTACATGCTAGAAGTTACATGTCAGTGCAATTTGAAGTTACATGCCAGTGCAATTTGATGTTACATCCCAGTTAGTCGTAATTGAAAGACACTTGTACTAAAAACAAATTCCAATATTTTTACATGCTAGAAGTTACATGCTAGTGAAATTTGAAGTTATCTGCTAGTGCAATTTGATGTTACATGCCAGTTAGTCACAGTTGAAAGACACTTGTGCTTAATACAAAGTTTAGTATTTTTACATGCTCGAAGTTACATGCCAGTTCAATTTGAAGTTACCTGCCAGTGCAATTTGATGTTACGCGCCAGTTAGTCATAGTTGAAAGACACTTGTACAGAAAACAAAATCCAGTATTTTTACATGCTAGAAGTTACATGCTAGTGCAATTTGAAGTTACCTGCCAGTGTAATTTAATGTTAAATGCATGTTAGTCATAGTTGAAAGACACCTGTATTAAAAACAAAGTCTGGTATTTTTACATGCTAGAAGTTACATGCCAGTGCAATTTGATGTTACATACCATTTAGTCACAGTTGAAAGACACTTGTACTGAAAACAAAATCCAGTACTTTTACATGCCAGAAGTTACATGCTAGTGCAATTTAAAGTTACCTGCCGGTGCAATTTGATGTTACACGCCAGTTTGTCACAGTTGAAAGACAATTGCACTGAAAATAAATTCTAGTATTTTTACATACTAGAAGTTACATGCTAGTGCAATTTGAAGTTACATGCTAGTGCAATTCGATGTTACATGCCAGTTAGTCACATTTGAAAGACACTTATACTGAAAAAAAAATTCAGTATTTCCAGATGCTAGAAGTTACATGCCAGTGCAATTTGATGTTACATCCTAGTTCAATTTGATGCTACATGCTAGTTAGTCACAGTTGAAAGACACTTGTACTGAAAATAATTTTTAGTATTTTTGCATGATAGAAGTTACATGCTAGTGTAATTTGAAGTTACCTGCTAGTGTAATTTGATGTTACATGCCAAGTAGTCACAGCTGAAAGAAACTTGTACAGGAAACAATGTTTAGTATTTTTACATGCTAGAAGTTACATGCCGGTACAATTTGAAGTTACGTGCCAGTGCAATTTGATGTTACATACGAGTTAGTCACAGTTGAAATACACTTGTACTGAAAACAAATTCCAGTATTTTTACTGTAGGGAAAAATTGCCTAAAACCGCAACGGAAGGCGAAAAAATAATTTTCGTATAGTTTAAAGTTTTTCTAAAGATTTGAACCTTAACCCTTTAATTAATTAAACTCAAATATACGGTTAGAGTTAAATACCTCTTGTCACGTGATCCGATTGACTTACGTCGATGGTAATCCACAAGATCTTCAATCCTAGCACGTACGTGAATCACCTAGGAGTGTGGTCTCCCTTTTTCTTTTAATTGCTTACCTTAGAATGGATGTATGGAATTTCTGATCTTGATCTTCAATAGTAAAACACCAAGAGCCTAAAAAAATAGTTCCGTTCACTTTTGAATTCACAATCAATATGATTGAAACTCGCGTAACCCTAAATCGAAAGTGTGCACAAAATCTTTTGATGTTAAAGGCTTGTAAGTGCACTATCGAATGAGAACTTATTTTCTTTTTCTCACTTGGCCGAAAATCTATGTGTATAGATTAGGATTGTTTATTTTCAAAACAAACAAAAATCTCTCTCTATTTTGCTTCTTCTTGGCCGAAAATTAATAACCTTATATTTATAGGTTGGCCGAATTTTCTCCTTCACCAAGTAGGGTTGGCCGAATTCATTGAATAGGAAATCTAGGGTTGGTTAATTTTCTTACTTGAAAAGGAATTATCCTTTTCCCTAATTCCTATCAATTCAAGAATCCTAACCCTTGTAGGACTAGTGGTGGCCGAATTCTTTGTATAATAAGGAGTGTATGTGGACTTAATCCTTACCACATTAGGACTCCTATCACTTAAAAGAATTTCAACCCTAATCCAACACATAGTATTTAATTTACTGATCAGGAAAAGATTTTGATTTAAACTATTAATTAATTAAATAATTAATTAATTCCCATTTAATCAAAACAATAAAATAAAATAATATCTTGGGCTATTTTATTTAGCCTTGCCGCCCACACCATATATATATGGGCCCAATATTATTTTTCTTATTTTATTTAATCCATTTAGACTTTAAATAAAAGCCCACATGTGAACCAGACTTATTCTTACTAAAAGAAACAAGCCTACATGTATCCTTTTAATATATTAATATAATAGTGCAGCCCATTAAATAAATAATAGACATATTATATTCTTAATATATTAAATGCAATTCTAGATGGACCCATAAATTGGTCCGGTAGAATATATCAACTGATCCATGCAAGTACGTGTGGATTGTGGATCGTGGATCTTGGCGGGCTATCTAAATTTAAGCTTCAATAGACATAACCTAATCACAATCAACAAATGATTCACTTAGGTCCGATCTATTAATTTTAACTCATTCCACTAAAGAGCTAAAATTGAACTCTTAAATAAAGATAGAATAAGGAGATGTTTCTCATTCATACCTTAGACAATCTTATAGGAGATGGTGTATCCTCGTGAATAATATCAGTAATTGCCAAGAGCTCATAGACCGCCTATAGCTTTCCAAGTTACCATATTTCCTCATATGACCACATTTTGAACTTGGATATTTTGACTTGTCCAAAAGCCATGTCTTCAATAATCATTATTGAAAACTCAACGTTGAGATTTAATATCCAATACCTCAAAACATCCATATGATGATATTATACTCTCATTTAATAAATGGAGCCACGATGTCCATATCTATAAATGAAGTCCTCTATCGATTAACAAATGAATACCACCAAACTATCGAGGATAGACTATGCTATATAATCGTACTCATTGATAGCTCAAATGATAACACTTGCAACCATAAGTCCATCATTTATCTCAGGATTTAGATAGACTCTCCGATTGTCCTGATAATGAAAAGACTTATATCTAGTGACAGTTCTAGATAATGTATTTCATTGTGATCTAGTTCAATGCACCCAGTGCACTAGATTCTTTTACTCGAAAACCTTTCGATGATTTTAGACTCATCATAACTCATTTGATCTCTCTCAAATGCTAGTAAAAGAATTCTACAGCTTTATCAAGATAGAGGTGCCCAACCTTTAACTTAAGTTGTGAACGTTATTCAAGACTAACTAAAGAATTGTGTCTACCTCATACATATCCGGATGTACAAACAATTCTTCTTATCTCATAGTCTTTTGACCTTATGATTATTTACCCTGACAATTATAATTATAAATGCTATAAGATTTTGCAGAATCAGAAATTACTTTATTTATATGAAAAGATTGTCAATTACAATATTACACTCTAGCTATTGAGCATAATCCTAACATTTACATGCTAGAAGTTACATGCTAGTGCAATTTGAAGCTACCTGCCAGTGCAATTTGATGTTACATGCCATTTGGTCACAGCTGAAAGATACTTGTACTAAAAACAAAATCTATTATTTTTACATGCTAGAAGTTACTTGCCAGTGCAATTTGAAGTTACATGCCAGTGCAATTTGATGTTACGTACCAGTTAGTCATAGTTTAAAGATACTTATATCGAAAACAAATTACAGTATTTTTACATGCGAGAAGTTACATGCTAGTGCAATTTGAAGTTATCTGCCATTGCAGTTTGATATTACATGCCAGTTAGTCGTAGTTGGAAGACACTTGTACTGAAAACAAATTTCAGTATTTTTACATGCTAGAAGTTACATGCCAGTGCTATTTGAAGTTACATGCTATTGTAATTTGTTATTACATGTCAGTTAGTCACGGTTGAAAGACACTTGTACTGAAAACAAATACAAGTATTTCTACATGCTAGAAGTTACATGCCAGTGCAATTTGAAGTTATATGCCAGTGCAAGTTGATGTTACATGCCCGTTTGTCACAGTTGAAAGACACTTGCACTGAAAACAAATTCTAGTATTTTTACATACTAGAATTTACATGCTAGTGCAATTTGAAGTTACATGCTAGTGCAATTTGAAGTTACGTGTTATTGAAATTCGATGTTACATGCCAGTTAGTCACAGTTGAAAGACACTTGTACTTAAAACAAAGTTCAGTATTTCTACATACTAGAAGTTACATGCTAGTGCAAATTGATGTTACATCCCAGTTCAATTTGATTCTACATGCCAGTTAGTCACAGTTGAAAGACACTTTTACTAAAAACAAATTCCAGTATTTTTATATGCCAGAGGTTCTATGCTTGTGCAACTTGAAGTTACCAGCTAGTGCAATTTGATGTTACATGCCAATAAGTCACAGCTGAAAGAAACTTGTGTAGAAAACAGTGCATAGTATTTTTACATGCTAGAAGTTGCATGCTAGTGCAATTTGAAGTTACATGCGAATGCAATTTGATGTTACATTCTAGTTAGTCATAGTTGAAAGACACTTGTACTAAAAACAAATTCTAATATTTTTACATGCTAAAAGTTACATGCCAGGGCAATTTGAAGTTACATGCCAATGCATTTTTATGTTACATTCCAGTTAGTCATAGTTGAAAGACACTTGTACTAAAAACAAATTCTAATATTTTTACATGCTAGAAGTTACATGCTAGTGCAAATTGAAGTTACCTACTAGTGAAATTTGATGTTACAGGCCAGTTAGTCACAGTTGGAAGACACTTGTAATGTAAACAAATTCCAGTATTTTTACATGCGAGAAGTTAATTGCCTGTGCTATTTGAAGTTAAATGCTAGTGTTATTGAATGTTACGTGCCAGTTAGTAGCAGTTGAAAGACACTTGTACTGAAAACAAATTCCAATATTTTTACATGCTAGAAGTTCAATGCCAGTGCTATTTGAAGTTAAATTCTAGTGTAATTTGATGTTACATGCTAGTTAGTCATAGTTGAATGACACTTGTACTGAAAACAAAGTCCAGTATTTTTACATGCTAGAAATTACATGCCAGTGCAATTTGAAGTTACAAGCCAGTGCAATTTGATGTTACATTCCAGTTAGTCGTAGTTGAAAGACACTTGTACTAAAATTAAATTCTAATATTTTTACATGCTAGAAGTTACATGCTAGTGAAATTTGAAGTTACCTGCCAGTGCAATTTGATGTTACATGTCAGTTAGTCACAGTTGAAAGACACTTGTGCTTAAAACAAAGTTTAGTATTTTTACATGCTAGAAGTTACATGCCAGTTCAATTTGAAGTTACCTGCCAGTGCAATTTGATATTACGGGCCATTTAGTCACAGTTGAAAGACACTTGTACTGAAAACAAAATCCAGTATTTTTACATGCTAGAAGTTACATGCTAGTGCAATTTGAAGTTATCTGCCAGTGCAATCTAATGTTAAATGCCTGTTAGTCACAGCTGAAGGATACCTGTACTAAAAACAAAGTCTAGTATTTTTACATGCTAAAAGTTACATGCCAGTGCAATTTGAAGTTACATACCATTTAGTCACAGTTGAAAGCCACTTGTACTAAAAACAAAATCCAGTACTTTTACATGCCAGAAGTTACATGCTAGTGCAATTTGAAGTTACCTGCCGGTGCAATTTGATGTTACATGCCAGTTTGTCACAGTTGAAAGACACTTGCACTCAAAACAAATTCTAGTATTTTTACATACTACAAGTTACATGCTAGTGCAATTTGAAGTTACATGCTAGTGCAATTCGATGTTACATACCAGTTAGTCACAGTTGAAAGACTCATGTACTGAAAACAAAATTCAGTATTTCTAGATGCTAGAAGTTACATGCCAGTGCAATTTGATGTTACATCCTAGTTCAATTTGATGTTACATGCTAGTTAGTCACAGTTGAAAGACACTTGTACTGAAAACAAATTTCAGTATTTTTGCATGATAGAAGTTACAAGCTAGTGTAATTTGAGGTTACCTGCTAGTGCAATTTGATGCTACATGCCAAGTAATCACAGCTAAACGAAACTTGTGCAGGAAACAATGTTTAGTATTTTTACATGCTAGAAGTTACATGCCAGTGCAATTTGAAGTTACATGCCAGTGCAATTTGATGTTACTTACCAGTTAGTCACAGTTGACAGACACTTGTACTGAAAACAAATTCCAGTATTTTTACATGCTAGAAGTTACATGCTAGAGCAATTTGAAGTTACCTGCCAGTGCAATTTGATGTTACATGCCAGTTGGTCACAGCTGAAAGATACTTGTGCTAAAAACAAAATATATTATTTTTACATGCTAGAACTTACATGCTAGTGCAATTTGAAGTTACATACCAGTGCAATTTGATGTTACGTGCCAGTTAGTCACAGTTTAAAGACACTTATATCGAAAACAAATTATAGTATTTTTACATGCGAGAAGTTACATGCTAGTGCAATTTGAAGTTATCTGCCATTGCAGTTTGATATTACATGCCAGTTAGTCGTAGTTGAAAGACACTTGTACTGAAAACAAATTCCAGTATTTTTACATACTAGAAGTTACATGCCAGTGCTATTTGAAGTTACTTGCTATTGTAATTTGTTATTACATGCCAGTTAGTCACGGTTGAAAGACACTTGTACTGAAAACAATGCATAATATTTTTACATGCTAGAAGTTACATGCCAGTGCAATTTGAAGTTACATGCCAATGCAATATGATGTTACATTCCAGTTCGTCATAGTTGAAAGACACTTGTACTAAAAACAAATTCTAATATTTTTACATGCTAGAAGTTACATGCCAGTGCAATTTGAAGTTACATGCCAATGCAATTTGAAGTTACATTCTAGTTAGTCATAGTTGAAAGACACTTGTACTGAAAACAAATTCTAATATTTTTACATGCTAGAAGTTACATGCTAGTGCAATTTGAAGTTACCTGCCAGTGAAATTTGATGGTACAGGCCAGTTAGTCACAGTTGAAAGACACTTGTAATGTAAACAAATTCCAATATTTTTACATGCGAGAAGTTAAATGCTAGTGTTATTTGATGTTACATGCCAGTTAGTCACAGTTGAAAGACACTTGTACTGAAAAATAATTTCAGTATTTGTACATGCTAGAAGTTCAATGCCAGTGCTGTTTGAAGTTAAATTCTAGTGTAATTTGATGTTACATGCCAATTAGTCATAGTTAAAAGACACTTGTACTGAAAACAAAGTCCAATATTTTTACTTGCTAGAAGTTACATGCCAGTGCAATTTGAAGTTACATGCAGTGCAATTCGATGTTACATTCCAGTTACTCGTAGTTGAAAGACACTTTTACTAAATACAAATTCCAATATTTTTACATGCTGGAAGTTACATGCTAGTGAAATTTGAAGTTACCTGCCAGTGCAATTTGATATTACACGCCAGTTAGTCACAGTTGAAAGACACTTGTGCTTAAAACAAAATTTAGTATTTTTACATGCTAGAAATTACATGCCAGTTCAATTTGAAGTTACCTGTCAGTGCAATTTGATGTTACAGGCCAGTTAGTCATAGTTGAAAGACACTTGTACTAGAAAAAAAATACAGTATTTTTACATGCTAGAAGTTACATGCTAGTGCAATTTAATGTTAAATGCATGTTAGTCACAGCTGAAGGACACTGGTACTAAAAACCAAGTCTAGTATTTTTACATGCTAGAAGTTACATGCCAGTGCAATTTGATGTTACATGCCAGTTAGTCACAACTGAAAGACACATGTTCTGAAACAAAGTCCAGTATTTTTACATGCTAGAAGTTACATGCTCGTGCAATTTGAAGTTACCTGCCGGTGAAATTTTATGTTACATGCTAGTTTGTCACAGTTGAAAGACACTTGCACTTAAAACAAATTCTAGTATTTTTACATACTAGAAGTTACATGCTAGTGCAATTTGAATTTACATGCTAGTGCAATTCGATGTTACATGCCAGTTAGTCAGAGTTGAAAGACACCTGTACTGAAAACAAAATTCAGTATTTCTATATGCTAGAAGTTACATGCCAGTGCAATTTGATGTTACATCCTAGTTCAATTTAATGCTACATGCTAGTTAGTCACAGTTGAAAGAAACTTGTACTGAAAACAAATTCCAGTATTTTTGCATGATAGAAGTTACATGCTAGTGTAATTTGAAGTTACTTGCTAGTGCAATTTGATGTAACTTGCCAAGTAGTCACAACTAAAAGAAACTTGTGCAGGAAACAATGTTTAGTATTTTCTACATTCTAGAAGTTACATGCCAGTGCAATTTGAAATTATATGCCAGTGCAATTTGATGTTACATACCAGTTAGTCACAGTTGAAAGACACTTGTACTGACAACAAATTCCAGTATTTTTACATGCTAGAAGTTACATGCCAGTGCAATTTGAAGCTATCTGCCAGTGCAATTTGATGTTACATGCCAGTTGGTCACAGCTGAAAGATACTTGTACTAAAAATAAAATCTATTATTTTTACATGCTAGAAGTTACTTGCCAGTGCAATTTGAAGTTACATGCCAGTGCAATTTGATGTTACTTACCAGTTAGTCACAGTTTAAAGACACTTGTATCGAAAACAAATTACAGTATTTTTACATGCGAGAAGTTACATGCTAGTGCAATTTGAAGTTATCTGCCATCGCAGTTTGATATTACATGCCAGTTAGTCGTAGTTAAAAGACACTTGTACTTAAAACAAATTCCAGTATTTTTACACGCTAGAAGTTACATGCCAGTGCTATTTGAAGTTACATGCTATTGTAATTTGTTATTACATGCCAGTTAGTGACGGTTGAAAGAAACTTGTACTGAAAACAAATTCCAGTATTTTTACATGCTAGAAGTTACATGCCAGTGCAATTTGAAGTTGTATGCTAGTGCAAATTGATGTTACATGCCAGTTTGTCACAGTTGAAAGACACTTGCACTGAAAACAAATTCTAGTATTTTTACATACTAGAATTTACATGCTAGTGCAATTTGAAGTTACATGCTAGTGCAATTTGAAGTTACAGGTTAGTGCAATTCGATGTCACATGCCAGTTAGTCAGAGTTGAAAGACACTTGTACTTAAAACAAAGTTCAGTCTTTCTACATACTAGAAGTTACATGCTAGTGCAAATTGATGTTACATCCCAGTTCAATTTGATTCTACATGCCAGTTAGTCACAGTTGAAAGACACTTTTACTGAAAATAAATTCCAGTATTTTTACATGCCAGAAGTTACATGCTAGTGCAACTTGAAGTTACCAGTTAGTGCAATTTGATGTAACATGCCAGTTAGTCACAGCTGAAAGAAACTTGTGCAGAAAATAATGCATAGTATTTTTACATGCTAGAAGTTACATGCTAGTGCAATTTGAAGTTACATGCCAATGCAATTTGATGTTACATTCCAGTTAGTCATAGTTGAAAGACATTTGTACTAAAAACAAATTATAATATTTTTACATGCTAGAAGTTACATGCCAGTGCAATTTGAAGTTACATGCCAATGCAATTTGATGTTACATTCCAGTTAGTCATAGTTGAAAGACACTTGTACTGAAAACAAATTCCAGTATTTTTACATGCTAGACGTTCAATGCCAGTGCTATTTGAAGTCAAATGCTAGTGTAATTTGATGTTACATGCCAGTTAGTCATAGTTGAAAGACACTTGTACTGAAAACAAAGTCCAATATTTTAACATGCTAGAAGTTACATGCTAGTGCAATTTGATGTTACATGACACTTGTACTAAAAACAAATTCCAATATTTTTACATGCTAGAAGTTACATGCTAGTGAAATTTGAGGTTACCTGCCAGTGCAATTTGATGTTACATGCCAGTTAGTCACAGTTAAAAGACACTTGAGCTTAAAACAAAGTTTAGTATTTTTACATGCTAGAAGTTACATGCTAGTTCAATTTGAAGTTACCTGCCAGTGTAATTTGATGTTACGGGCCAGTTAGTCATAGTTGAAAGACACTTGTACTGAAAACAAAATCCAGTATTTTTACATGCTAGTGCAATTTAATGTTAAATGCATGTTAGTCACAGCTGAAAGACACTTGTACTAAAAACAAAGTCTAGTATTTTTACATGCTAGAAGTTACATGCTAGTGCAATTTGATGTTACATGCCAGTTAGTCACAGCTGAAAGACACTTGTACTAAAAACAAAGTCCAGTATTTTTACATGCTAGAAGTTACATGCTAGTGCAATTTGAAGTTACCTGCCGGTGCAATTTGATGTTACATGCCAGTTTGTCACAGTTGAAAGACACTTGCACTAAAAACAAATTATAGTATTTTTACATACTAGAAGTTACATGTGTTAGGATTATGCTCAATGGCAAGAGTGTAATATTGTAATTGACAATCTTCTCATATTAATGAAGTGAATTCTAATTCTTACAATTACTTATAGCATTTATTATTATAATTGTCAAGGTAAATAATCATAAGGTCAAAAGACTATGAGACATGAAGAATTGTTCATACATCCGGATATGTATGAGGTAGATAAAATTCTTTAGTTAGTCTTGAATAACGTTCACAACTTAAGTTAAAGGTTGGGCACCTCTATCTTGTTAAAGTTGTAGAATTCTTTTACTAGCATTTGAGTTGGATCAAATGAATATGATGAGTCTAAAATCATCGAAAGGTTTTCGAGTAAAAGAATCTAGTGCACTAGGGGCATTGACTGGATCACAATGAAATACTTTATCTAGAACCGTCACCAGATATAAGTCTTTTCATTAAAGAGGACAATCGGAGAGTCTATCTTAATCCTGAGAAAAATGATGGACTTATGGTTGCAAGTGTTATCATTAGAGCTATCAATGAGTACGATTATATAGCATAGTCTATCCTCGATAGTTTGGTGGTATACATTTGTTAATCGATAGAGGACTTCATTTATAGATATGGACATTGTGGCTCCATTTATTAAATGAGAGTATAATATCGTCATATGGATGTTTTGAGGTATTGGATATTAAATCTCAACGTTGAGTTTTCAGTAATGATTATTGAAAACATGGCTTCTGGACAAGTCAAAGTATCCAAGTTCGAAATGTGGTCATATGAGGAAATATGGTAACTTGGAGAGCTATAGGCGGTCTATAAGCTCTTGGCGATTACTGATATTATTCACGAGGATACACCATCTCCTATAAGATTGTCTAGGGTATGAATGAGAAACATCTCCTTATTCTATCTTTATTTAAGAGTACAATTTTAGCTCTTTAGTGGAATGAGTTAAAATTAATAGATTAGACCTAAGTTAATCATTTGTTGATTGTGATTAGGTTGTGTCTATTGAAGCTTAAATTTAGATAGCCCGCCAAGATCCCCAATCCACACGTATTTGCATGGATCACTTGATATATTCTACCGGGCCGATTTAAGGGTCCATCTAGAATTGTTTTTAATATATCAAGAATATAATATGTCTATTATTTAATTAATGGGCTGCACTATTATATTAATATATTAAAAGGAGACATGTGGGCTTGTTTCTTTTAGTAAGAATGGGTCTGGTTCACGTGTGGGCTTTTATTTAAAGTCCAATGGATAAATGAAATAAGAAAATAATATATGGCCCATTTATATAAGTGGGGCGGCAAGGTGTATATATTAACCGAATATATTATTTTGTTTCATTGTTTTAATTAAATAAGAATTAGTTAATTTATTAATTAATTGTTTAATTAAGAAACAAATCTTTTTCTGATCAGGAAATATATTTCCTAAAGTTATATTATTGGTAGTAGTATATTAAAAGTAAAAGACTTGTTTGATAAGAAAATAAATAATTAATTTTATTTTATTTATTTAATCAAACAAGAAGTCTTTTTATTTAGTCAATAAAAGAATAAAAATATCTATGAGTTGGATTAGGTTTTGAAGTCTAAAGGTTGATGGAAATTAGGTTGCAACACAAACTCTTTTTGCTATGTGATTTGCAGCAACCCTAGTCCATTTAGAGGAAGATTTCGGCAATCCTAAATAGAAGAGGAAGCAAAATTTCGGCCACCTATATAATACCACATATAGAATTCGGCCACCAATATAATTGATTGAATGATTCAATTTTTCTTCTTCTTCTCAATTCGTAGAAAAGAATAATTTTTATTCTACTAAACATAAAAGAGAGAAGAGATTATTCTTTGATAGTACACTGATTGCTTGTTCATCAATAAGCTTGTGTGTACAACATCAAATTAGGTTCACGCGAGTTTCGATCATTAGATTGAGAACTCAAAAGTGACCGGAATAATTTTTGTCTTCTTTTGATTGTTTTGTGACTAACAAAAGAAAAAGAAAACTTTGTTCATCCATTCTCAGGTTTGCAATTCAAAGAAAAAGGGAGACCACCCTCCTAGGTGATACACGTACGTGTTCGGATTGGAAGATCTCGCGGTACTGTTCACGATCACTGTTCAGGGGGGGGGGGGGGGTACTGTTCACGCGGTACTGTTCACAATCACTGTTCACACAGGTACTGTTCACGCTGGTACTGTTCACGGGCATCGGAAAAGATTTTGCGGATTACCAATCGACATAAGTCAATCGGATCACACGTCAAGAGGTATTTGACTCTAACCGTATATATTTGAGTTTAATTAATTAAAAGGTTAAGGTTCAACTTTGAGAAAAAAATTTAAAACCAGACGAAATCTATTTTTCGTTTCTTCCGCTGCGTTTTATATCGATTTTTCCCTACAATTGGTATCAGAGCCTTGGTTGTACCTTTTAATTGATTAACGTATATATATGTGAATCTATTTCATTTTTATTGTGATTATACATGTTTTAGAAAGAGATGGCACTCTAGGTATTCGCATATATAATTACATGTTGAATGTATGGATTTATATATGTTTTATAAAGTGAATTGTTATTGCTCGATTTTGGTCCTAGAATTTCAATGTAATTTTTGTTTTGGATTTGTAACAAGAAGGGTGGTCTATTATCGCCATAATTCCTTCTTGGTAGTTGCTAGGGTTTTATTTATTTTTTTTGTATGTAAAATAAGTGCAGTATTTTTTTGTAATCAGGTGCAGTATTTTTTTTGTAAATCTTACTGCAGTAAAATAAAATGGAAAAAAAATAAAATTTGCTGCAGTAATTTATTCGTAATATGATGTAATGTATTCGGGTATTGAAAATTCGAAGACACGAAGAAAAACGAAGCAACCGGAACCGAGAACGAGCACCGTGCGCACCCTAGGACTGGATTGGGCTGCGCATGGCAAGCCCAATCCTTGGTGGGCTGCGCACGGCAGCCTTGTGTGGCCTTATGGACTGCGCAAGGCAGCCCCTTTGTGGGGTTGTGGGCTGTGCAAGTCCATAGGAGGAGGCCGAGGGATGAGCGTATGGTTGATGGCCACCTGAAGATCTTGTATTCCTAAGAATTGTAATTTACTTGCTTTTCTAGGATGGGCCAAAATTGTTGCTATTTAATTTTTGCTTAAATATTACAATATTTGTTGTTGTATGATAACATGAAATTTTAGAATAGGAGTGCCACTCATATATCTCTTTTGGTATGAACATGCATTGAATGATTTAGGTATCTAATTGGCATCTAGATAACTTGGTAAAAATCATTCTTTGGGATTTAATCACACGCCTTAAATAATTGAGTGGGAGAAGGTGTGCAAGAACGCCTATGGCCTCCAAGATTAGTTGAGTTTTATTATTTTTGGTAATCCCCCCAAGGGGCATCCATAAATGAAATTTAACAATATACTTCCTTACAAGGATAGACTAGACAATTGACTTAAACGAAATCTACTCCCCAAGGAGGGATTTTCGTGAGAGAAAATTGAGGGTCGATATCTTGGTAACACACTCAATGTAATTTTATTAATATCCTCCCAAGAGTTCTTGTTAATAAAAATTACAAGGCTAAAATTAAAAACGCTGGTTGTTATGTTAACAATTAGGTGGGACCTAGTCTAACTAGTAAATAGTGCGAACTCCCAAAGGAGGCGTAATATTTATGGGTGTTGGATCACCGTTGAATTTTTATGATTGAATTATTTATTTTAATTCAGGATAAATTTTTAAAAATGCTATTATCATGATTATTTACTTATATATGTTTTTGTTTTAATCAGAAATCATGACCCCATCACTTATGAACATCCTGAAAGATTACACCTTAACTGGAGATAACTACATAACATGGAAAAGGAAAATTGGGTTGTTGCTGCAAAGTGAAAAACATAAGTTTGTTCTGACCACTCTTAAACCACCCCTTCCTAATAATGAATCTAATGTGATGCAAAGAGATGAGTATGAGCAGTGGAAGACTTCTGATGATATGGCAAAATGTTACATTATGGCCACTATCTCCGACATGTTGCAACAGCAACATGAAGAAATGGAGTCCGCTGCTGATATAATGATGTCTCTAGAGGAAATGTTTGCTATGAGGTCTAGGACGACTAAGAGAGAGGCAGTGACTGCTTTTATGAATCTTAGGATGAAACCTGGACAATCTGTGAAAGATCACATGATGAAAGTCATAGCACATCTCAATATTGCTGAACTAAATGGTGCTGAGATTGATGGTGAGACCAAAATTGATATGGTAGTTAACTCACTGTCAGATTCCTTTGATCAGTTCAAGATTGGACTACACCTTGAACAAAAAGGAATACACCTTGCAGGGCCTGATGCAAGATGTTCAAAGCGCTGAAAAGATCCTTGTGAAAAAACAAAGGTCAAGAGATTCATTTGGTTGGTAAAGTTGCTACTGTTACGACCCGTAAGAAGGTCAAGAAACAACAGAAGAAAAAGAAACTTGGGCCTACCAAGAAGGAAACCAAGAAAGTAACCAAGATCAAAGGGAAATGCTTCCTTTGTGGTGAAAAGGGACATTGGAAAAGAGATTGCCCAAAGTCCCAGAAAAAGAAGGAAGAAGGTAATTTTAATTATCTAGAAACATGTTTTCTGGCAGATTCTACTGATTCTTGGATCATAGACTCTGGAGCCACTAATCATGTTTGTTATTCCTTGCAGGGGTTTCAGGAAAAGAGAAGGTTGAATGAAGATGAAGTCAATTTGCGCTTGGGCAACAGAACGTTAGTGTCTGCAAGTGCAGTGGGAGATATTTGAGTTTTTTTAGATTCTAGTAGGCATTTAGATTTAATAGACATTTATTATGTACCTCAATTCAAGAGGAATTTAATTTCAGTTTCTTGTTTAAATAAGTTTGGATATTCGGTTACTTTTAATAAAACTTTTATTATTAGTAAGAATGACAAAGTTGTTTGCAAAGGTACATTGGAAAACGGTTTATTCTTTTTGCATAGAAATATCTCTCACTCGTTAGACACAGAAATAACGGAACCTAATCATAAAAGAGTAAAATTATCAAAAGATGAAACCTATCTTTGGCATTTACGCCTAGGTCACATTAACCTTAATAGGATTAAAAGATTGGTATGTGACGGACCTTTAAGTGACTTAAAGGTTGATGATCTACCAACTTGTGAATCTTGTTTGGAAGGTAAAATGACCAAAAGGCCGTTCAATACCAAGGTGCAAGAGCCACTGAATGTTTAGGACTAGTACACACTGATGTATGTGGTCCTATGAGCATTCAAGCTAGAGGTGGATATGAGTACTTCATCTCCTTCACAGATGATTACTCAAGATTTGGTTATGTGTATCTCATGAGACATAAGTCAGAGGCATTTGATATGCTAAAAGCATTCAAAGCTGAAGTAGAAAATCAGCTTGAGAAACATATAAAAATCTTGAGATCTGATCGTGGTGGAGAATATCTATCTGGAGAGTTTCAGCAATATCTTATTGATAATGGGATAGTTTCTCAGCTTTCTGCACCAGGTACACCTCAACAAAATGGGTAGCAGAAAGGAGAAATAGGACTCTTTTAGAGATGGTTAGATCAATGTTGAGTTATTCAACACTTTCTATTTCTTTTTGGGGATATGCTCTACAAAAACCAATATATATTCTAAACGGTGTACCATCTAAATCTGTCCCTAAAACCCCACATGAATTGTGGACTGGGCGAAAGCCTAGTTTACAACACATGAGGATATTTGGTTGTCCTGCACATGTGTTGAAAGGAAAGACAGAAATGATGGAGTCCCGTTCGGAAACATGTATATTTGTGGGGTATCCATAAGGAACTAAAGGATATTGTTTCTATAGTCCTTCTGATCTAAAAGTATTTGTTTCAACAAATGCTTCATTTCTAGAAAAGGACTATATGAATAATTTTGTGCCCAAAAGTAGAATTGTCCTGAATGAGATGTCAGGAGATACAATTCCACAAGAGGTTTCACAACCCAGCCCAATTGTAAGTTCCACTCCAGCACAAGATCAACAACCTACCATTCCTCGTCGTAGTGGGAGGGTTAGAACACAACCCGAAAGATATATCGGTCTAGGAGAATCTGTTGAGAATCTCCCGGACGACGATGATCCCTACACGTACAAGGAAGCTATGGAGGATGTTGATTGTCGTCATTGGCAAAAGGCAATGCAATCCGAGATTGAATCGATGTTCAATAACAAAGTCTAGTCCCTTGTAGACTTGCCTAAAGGGATAAAACCCATTGGGTGCAAGTGGGTATACAAGAGGAAAAGAGGTATGGATGGTAAGGTGGAAACCTTTAAAGCTAGACTAATAGCTAAAGGTTATACACAGAAAGAAGGTATCGATTACGAGGAAACCTTCTCACTCGTGGCCATGCTTAAATCCATTAGGATACTCTTATCCATTGCAGCATCTCTAGACCTAGAGATTTGGCAAATGGACGTCAAGACAGTTTTCCTTAATGGAAGTCTTGACGAGAGCATCTACATGACGCAACCAGAGGGATTCATTGAAAAAGGCCAAGAAGAAAGAGTATGCAAGTTGTAAAAGTCCATATATGGACTAAAGCAAGCATCCAGATCCTGGAACATAAGGTTCGATCAAGCTGTAAAGGGTTTTGGATTTATTCAAAACCCCGACGAACCTTGTGTATACAAGAGGATCAAAGGTGACAAGTTGGTTTTCCTCATTCTTTATGTTGATGATATACTACTCATTGGAAACGATGTAGGTGTATTGACATCAGTGAAAGAATGGTTAGCAAAACAATTTGATATGAAGGACTGAGGAGAAGCAAGTTATATTCTTGGTATCCAAGTAATAAGGGATAGAAAGAATAGAACGATTGCATTATCCCAAGCTTCATACATTGATAAAATCTTGTCTACATTCACCATGCAAGATTCCAAGAAAGGTATGTTACCTTTTAGACATGGAATCAAACTTTCTAAGGGTCAAGCACCTAAGAATGTGCATGAAGAGCAATTCATGAGTAGAGTTCCATATGCCTCGGCAGTTGGAAGTCTCATGTATGCAATGCTCTGTACTAGACCAGATATATGTTTTGCTGTTGGCATAGTTAGCAGGTTTCAATCGAAACCTGGTCCTGATCATTGGACGGCAGTCAAGCATATTTTCAAGTATCTCAAGAGAACTAGAGATTATATGCTTGTATGCTCTGGAGGAGATTTAATTCCCGTTGGGTATACAGATTCTGATTTCCAGTCAGATTCTGACTCCAGAAAATCCACATCAGGATCTGTGTTTACCATTGGAGGAGGAGCAGTCATATGAAGGAGTATCAAGCATTCTTGTATTGCTGACTCCACCATTGAAGCTGAGTATGTTGCTGCATGCGAAGCTGCCAAAGAGGCTGTTTGGCTCCGCCAATTCTTGATTGACTTAGAAGTGGTTCCTAGTGCGAATAAGCAGATCACTATACACTGTGACAACAGTGGTGCAGTGGCTAATTCGAAAGAACCAAGAAGTCATAAGAGAGGTAAACACATTGAAAGGAAGTATCACCTTTTAAGGGAAATTGTTCATAGGGGAGACGTGACGATCACCAAAATCGCGTCAGTAGAAAATCTAGCGGATCCTTTCACAAAGGCTCTACCTCAGAAGAGCTTTGATGAACATCTAGAGAACATGGGAATGAGAGATATGACACACTTGCTATAGAGCAAGTGGGAGATTGTTAGGATTATGCTCAATGGCAAGAGTGTAATATTGTAATTGACAATCTTCTCATATTAATAAAGTGAATTCTGATTCTTACAATTACTTATAGCATTTATTATTATAATTGTCAAGGTAAATAATCATAAGGTCAAAAGACTATGAGACATGAAGAATTGTTCATACATCCGGATATGTATGAGGTAGACACAATTCTTTAGTTAGTCTTGAATAACGTTCACAACTTAAGTTAAAAGTTGGGCACCTCTATTTTGTTAAAGTTGTAGAATTCTTTTACTAGCATTTGAGTGGGATCAAATGAATATGATGAGTCTAAAATCATCGAAAGGTTTTCGAGTAAAAGAATCTAGTGCACTAGGTGCATTGAACTGGATCACAATGAAATACGTTATCTAGAACCGTCACCAGATATAAGTCTTTTCATTAAGGAGGACAATCAGAGAGTCTATCTTAATCCTGAGATAAATGATGGACTTATGGTTGCAAGTGTTATCATTAGAGCTATCAATGAATACGATTATATAGAATAGTCTATCCTCGATAGTTTGGTGGTATACATTTGTTAATCGATAGAGGACTTCATTTATAGATATGGACATCGTGGCTCCATTTATTAAATGAGAGTATAATATCATCATATGGATGTTTTGAGGTATTGGATATTAAATCTCAACGTTGAGTTTTCAATAATGATTATTGAAAACATGGCTTCTGGACAAGTCAAAGTATCCAAGTTCGAAATGTGGTCATATGAGGAAATATGGTAACTTGGAGAGCTATAGGCGGTCTATGAGCTCTTGGCGATTACTGATGTTATTCACGAGGATACACCATCTCCTATAAGATTGTCTAGGGTATGAATGAGAAACATCTCCTTATCCTATCTTTATTTAAGAGTACAATTTTAGCTCTTTAGTGGAATGAGTTAAAATTAATAGATTGGACCTAAGTGAATCATTTGTTGATTGTGATTAGGTTGTGTCTATTGAAGCTTAAATTTAGATAGCCCGCCAAGATCCCCAATCCACACGTATTTGCATGGATCACTTGATATATTCTACCGGGCCGATTTAAGGGTCCATCTAGAATTGTTTTTAATATATCAAGAATATAATATATCTATTATTTAATTAATGGGCTGCACTATTATATTAATATATTAAAAGGAGACATGTGAGCTTGTTTCTTTTAGTAAGAATGGGTCTGGTTCACATGTTGGCTTTTATTTAAAGTCCAATGGATTAAATGAAATAAGAAAATAATATATGGCCCATTTATATAAGTGGGGCGGCAAGGTGTATATATTAACCTAATATATTATTTTGTTTCATTGTTTTAATTAAATAAGAATTAGTTAATTTATTAATTAATTGTTTAATTAAGAAACAAATCTTTTTCTGATCAGGAAATATATTTCCTAAAGTTATACTATTGGTAGTAGTATATTAAAAGTAAAAGACTTGTTTGATAAGAAAATAAATAAATAATTTTATTTATTTAATCAAATAAGAAGTCTTTTTATTTAGTCAATAAAAGAATAAAAATATATATGAGTTGGATTAGGTTTTGAAGTCTAAAGGTTGATGGAAATTAGGGTGCAACACAAACTCTTTTTGGTATGTGATTTGCGGCAACCCTAGTCCATTTAGAGGAAGATTTCGGCAATCCTAAATAGAAGAGGAAGCAAAATTTCGACCACCTATATAATACCACATATAGAATTCGGCCACCAATAATGTTGATTGAATTATTCAATTTTTCTTCTTCTTCTCAATTCGTAGAAAAGGATAATTTTTATTCTACTAAACATAAAAGAGAGAAGAGATTATTCTTTGATAGTACACTGATTGCTTGTTCATCAATAAGCTTGTGTGTACAACATCAAATTAGGTTCACGCGAGTTTCGATCATTAGATTGAGAACTCAAAAGTGACCGGAATAATTTTTGTCTTCTTTTGATTGTTTTGTGACTAACAAAAGAAAAAGAAAACTTTGTTCATCCATTCTCAGGTTTGCAATTCAAAGAAAAAGGGAGACCACGCTCCTAGGTGAGACACGTACGTGTTCGGATTGGAAGATCTCGCGGTACTGTTCACAAATCACTGTTCACGTGGGTACTGTTCACGGGCATCGGAAAAGATTTTGCGGATTACCAATCGACGTAAGTCAATCGGATCACGCGTCAAGAGGTATTTAACTCTAACCGTATATATTTGAATTTAATTAATTAAAAGGTTAAGGTTCAACTTTGAGAAAAAATTTTAAAACCATACGAAATCTATTTTTCGTTTCTTCCGCTGCGTTTTATATCGATTTTTCCCTACAACATGCTAGTGCAATTTGAAGTTACATGCTAGTGCAATTCGATGTTACATCCCAGTTAGTCACAGTTGAAAGACACTTGTACTGAAAACAAAATTCAGTATTTCTACATGCTAGAAGTTACATGCCAGTGCAATTTGATGTTACATCCTAGTTCAATTTGATGCTACATGCTAGTTAGTCACAGTTGAAAGACACTTGTACTGAAAACAAATTCCAGTATTTTTGCATGATAGAAGTTACATGCTAGTGTAATTTGAAGTTACCTGCTAGCGCAACTTGATGTTACTTGCCAAGTAGTCACAGCTGAAAGAAACTTGTGCAGGAAACAATGTTAAGTATTTTTACATGCTAGAAGTTACATGCCAGTGCAATTTGAAGTTACATGCCAGTGCAATTTGAAGTTACATGCCATTGCAATTTGATGTTACATACCAGTTAGTCACAGTTGAAAGACACTTGTACTGAAAACAAATTCCAGTATTTTTACATGCTAGAAGTTACATGCTAGTGCAATTTGAAGCTATCTGCCAGTGCAATTTGATGTTACATGCCAGTTGGTCACAGCTGAAAGATACTTGTACTAAAAACAAAATCTATTATTTTTACACGCTAGAAGTTACTTGCCAGTGCAATTTGAAGTTACATGCAAGTGGAATTTGATGTTACTTACCAGTTAGTCACAGTTTAAAGACATTTGTATCGAAAACAAACTACGGTATTTTTACATGCGAGAGGTTACATGCTAGTTCAATTTGAGGTTATCTGCCATTGCAGTTTGATATTACATGCCAGTTAGTCGTAGTTGAAAGACACTTGTACTTAAAACAAATTCCAGTATTTTTACATGCTACAAGTTACATGCCAGTGCTATTTGAAGTTAAATGCTATTGTAATTTGTTATTACATGCTAGTTAGTCACGGTTGAAAGACACTTGTACTGAAAACAAATTCCAGTATTTTTACATATTAGAAGTTACATGCTAGTGCAATTTGAAGTTATATGCCAGTGCAAATTGATGTTACATGCCAGTTGGTCACAGTTGAAAGACACTTGCACTGAAAACAAATTCTAGTATTTTTACATACTAAAATTTACATGCTAGTGCAATTTGAAGTTACATACTAGTGCAATTTAAAGTTACATGTTAGTGCAATTTGATATTACATGCCAGTTAGTCACAGTTGAAAGACACTTGTACATAAAACGAAGTTCAGTATTTCTATATACTAGAAGTTACATGCCCATGCAATTTGATGTTACATCCCAGTTCAACTTGATTCTACATGCCAGTTAGTCACAGTTGAAAGACACTTTTACTGAAAACCAATTCCAGTATTTTTACATGCCAGAGGTTACATGCTAGTGCAACTTGAAGTTACCAGCTAGTGCAATTTGATGTTACATGCCAGTAAGTCACAGCTGAAAGAAACTTGTGCAGAAAACAATGCACAGTATTTTTACATGCTAGAAGTTACATGCCAGTGCAATTTGAAGTTACATGCCAATGCAATTTGATGTTACATTCCAGTTATTCATAGTTGAAAGACACTTGTACTAAAAACAAATTATAATATTTTTACATGCTAGAAGTTACATGCCAGTGCAATTTGAAGTTACATGCCAATGCAATTTGATGTTACATTCCAGTTAGTAATAGTTGAAAGACACTTGTACTAAAAACAAATTCCAGTATTTTTACATGCTAGACGTTCAATGCCAGTGCTATTTGAAGTTAAATGCTAGTGTAATTTGATGTTACATGCCAGTTAGTCATAGTTGAAAGACACTTGTACTGAAAACAAAGTCCAATATTTTTACATGCTAGAAGTTACATGCCAGTGCAATTTGAAGTTACATGCCAGTGCAATTTGATGTTACATTCCAGTTAGTCGTAGTTGAAAGACACTTGTACTAAAAACAAATTCCAATACTTTTATATGCTAGAAGTTACATGCTAGTGGAATTTGAAGTTACCTGCCAGTGCAATTTGATGTTACAGGCCAGTTAGTCACAATTAAAAGACACTTGTACTGAAAACAAATTTCAGTAATTTTACATGCTAGAAGTTACATGCCAGTGCTATTTGAAGTTACATGCTAGTGTAATTTGATGTTACACGCCAGTTAGTCACAGTTGAAAGACACTTGTGTAGGGAACAATCAATATAAAACTCAGCGGAAGAAACGAAAAATAGATTTCGTATGGTTTTAAAATTTTTCTCAAAGTTGAACCTTAACCTTTTAATTAATTAAACTCAAATATATACGGTTAGAGTTAAATACCTCTTGTCCTGTGATGCGATTGACTTACGTCGATTGGTAATCCGCAAAATCTTTTCCGATGCCCGTGAACAGTACCCTTGTGAACAGTACCCACGTGAATAGTGATTGTGAACAATCCCGGGTGAACAGTGATCTTGAACAGTACCCTCGTGAACAGTGATCGTGAACAGTACCGCGAGATCTTCCAATCCGAACACGTACGTGAATCACCTAGGAGCGTGGTCTCCCTTTTTCTTTGAATTGCAAACCTGAGAATGGATGAACAAAGTTTTATTTTTCTTTTGTTAGTCACAAAACAATCAAAAGAAGACAAAAATTATTCCAGTCACTTTTGAGTTCTCAATCTAATGATCGAAACTCGCGTGAACCTAATTCAATGTTGTACACACAAGCTTATTGATGAACAAGCAATCAGTGTACTATCAAAGAATAATCTCTTCTCTCTTTTATGTTTAGTAGAATAAAAATTATCCTTTTCTATGAATTGAGAAGAAGAAGAAAAATTGAATCATTCAGTCAACTATGGTGGCCGAATTCTATATGTGGTATTATATAGGTGGCCAAAATTTTGCTTCCTCTTCCATTTAGGATTGCCGAAATCTTCCTCTAAATGGACTAGGGTTGCCGCAAATCACATACCAAAAAGAGTTTGTGTTGCACCCTAATTTCCATCAACCTTTAGACTTCAAAACCTAATCCAACTCATAGATATTTTTATTCTTTTATTGACTAAATAAAAAGACTTCTTATTTGATTAAATAAATAAAATTAATTAATTATTTTCTTATCAAACAAGTCTTTTACTTTTAATATACTACTACCAGTAGTATAACTTTAGGAAATATATTTCCTGATCAGAAAAATGACACAACCTAATCACAATCAACAAATGATTCACTTAGGTCCAATCTATTAATTTTAACTCATTCCACTAAAGAGCTAAAATTGAACACTTAAATAAAGATAGAATAAGGAGATGTTTCTCATTCACACCCTAGACAATCTTATAGGAGATGGTGTATCCTCGTGAGTAATATCAGTAATCGCCAAGAGCTCATAGACCGCCTATAGCTCTCCAAGTTACCATATTTCCTCATATGACCACATTTCAAACTTGGATACTTTGACTTGTTCAGAAGCCATGTTTTCAATAATCATTATTGAAAACTCAACGTTGAGATTTAATATCCAATACCTAAAAACATCCATATGATGATATTATACTCTCATTTGATAAATGGAGCCACGATGTCCATATCTATAAATGAAGTCCTCTATCGATTAACAAATGTATACCACCAAACTATCGAGGATAGACTATGCTATATAATCGTACTCATTGATAGCTCTAATGATAACACTTGCAACCATAAGTCCATCATTTATCTCAGGATTAAGATAGACTCTCTGATTGTCCTCTTTATGAAAAGACTTATATCTAGTGACGGTTCTAGGTAAAGTATTTCATTTTGATCCAGTTCAATGCACCTAGTGCACTAGATTCTTTTACTCGAAAACCTTTCGATGATTTTAGACTCATCATATTCATTTGATCCCACTCAAATGCTAGTAAAAGAATTCTACAACTTTAACAAGATAGAGGTGCCCAACCTTTAACTTAAGTTGTGAACGTTATTCAAGACTAACTAAAGAATTGTGTCTACCTCATACATATCTGGATGTATGGACAATTCTTGATGTCTCATAGTCTTTTTACCTTATGATTATTTACTTTGACAATTATAATAATGAATGCTATAAGTAATTGTAAGAATCAGAATTCACTTTATTAATATGAGAAGATTGTCAATTACAATATTACACTCTTGTCATTGAGCATAATCCTAACAACTTGTGCTTAAAACAAAGTTTAGTAGTTTTACATGCTAGAAGTTAAATGCCAGTTAAATTTGAAGTTACCTGCCAGTGCAATTTGATGTTACGGGCCAGTTAGTCATAGTTGAAAGACATTTGTACCGAAAACAAAATCCAGTATTTTAACATTCTAGAAGTTACATGCTAGTGCAATTTGAAGTTACCTGCTAGTTCAATTTGATGTTAAATGCCTGTTAGTCACAGCTGAAAGACACTTGTACTTAAAACAAAGTCTAGTATTTTTACATGCTAGAAGTTACATGCCAGTGAAATTTGATGTTACAAACCAGTTTGTCACAGTTGAAACACACTTGTACTTAAAACAAAATCGTGTACTTTTGCATGCCAGAAGTTACATGCTAGTGCAATTTGAAGTTACCTGCCGGTGCAATTTGATGTTACATGCCAGTTTGTCACAGTTGAAAGACACTTGCACTGAAAACAAATTCTAGTATTTTTACATCCTAGAAGTAACATGCTAGTGCAATTTGAAGTTACATGCTAGTGCAATTCGATGTTACATGCCAGTTAGTCACAGTTGAAAGACACTTGTACTGAAAACAAAGTTCAGTATTTCTACATGCTAGAAGTTACATGCTTGTGCAATTTGATGTTACATCCCTGTTCAATTTGATGCTACATGCCAGTTAGTCACAGTTCAAAGACACTTGTACTAAAAACAAATTCCAATATTTTTACATGCCAGAGGTTACATGCTAGTGCAATTTGAAGTAACCTGCTAGTGCAATTTGATGTTACATGCCAGTTAGTCACAGCTGAAAGAAACTTGTGCAGAAAATAATGTATAGTATTTTGACGTGCTAGAAGTTACATAATATTGCAATTTGAAGTTACATGCCAATGTAATTTGATGTTACATACCGGTTAGTCACAATTGAAAGACACATGTACTGAAAACAAAGTTTATAATTTTTACATGCTAGAAGTTACTTGCCAGTGCAATTTGAAGTTACATGCCAGTACAATTTGATGTCACATACCAATTAGTCACAGTTGAAAGACACTTGTACTGAAAACAAATTCTAGTATTTTACATGCTACAAGTTACATGCTGCTGCAATCTGAAGTTACATGCCAGTTAGTCATAGCTGAAAGATACTTGTACTGAAAACAAAGTCTATTATTTTTACATGCTAGAAGTTACTTGCCAGTGCAATTTGAATTTACATGCTAGTGCAATTTGATGTTACATACCAGTTAGTCACTGTTGAAAGACACTTGTATCGAAAACAAATTACAGTATTTTTACATGCTAGAAGTTACATGCTTGTTCAATTTGATGTTATATTCCATTGCAGTTTGATATTAAATGCCAGTTAGTCACAGTTGAAAGACACTTGTACTAAAAACAAATTTTAATATTTTTGCATGCTATAAGTTACATGCTAGTGCAATTTGAAGTTACCTGCCAGTGCAATTTTATGTTACAAGCCAGTTAGTCACAGTTGAAAGACACTTGTACTGAAAACAAATTCCAGTATTTTTACATGCTAGAAGTTACATGCCAGTGCTATTTGAAGTTACATGCTAGTGTAATTTGATGTTACATGCCAGTTAGTCACAGTTGAATGACACTTGTAGTGAAAACAAAGTTCAGTATTTTTACATGCTAGAAGTTTAATGCCAGTTCAATTTAAAGTTACCTGCCAGTACAATTTGATGTTACAGGCCAGTTACTCATAGTTGAAAGACACTTGTATTGAAAACAAATTCCAATATTTTTACATGCTAGAAGTTAAATGCTAGTGTAATTTGATGTTACATGCCAGTTAGACACAGTTGAAACACTCTTGTGCTGAAAACAAAATTCACTATTTTTACATGCCAGAAGTTTCATGACCGTTCAATTTGAAGTTACCTCCCAGTGCAATTTGATGTTACATGCCAGTTAGTCATACGTTTAGATGCTAGAAGTTACATGCTAGTGCAATTTGAAGTTACCTGCCAGTGCAATTTGATGTTACAAGCCAGTTAGTCACAATTGAAAGACACTTGTACTGAAAACAAAGTCTAGTGTTTTTACATGCTAGAAGTTACATGCCAGTTCAATTTGATGTTACATACCGCTTAGTCACAGTTGAAACACACTTGTACTTAAAACAAATTCCATTATTTTTACATGTTAGAAGTGACATGCCAGTGCAATATAAAGTTACCTGCCAGTGTAATTTGATTTTACATGCCAGTTAGTCACAGCTGAAAGACAGTTGTACTGAAAACAAAGTCCAGTATTTTTACATGCTAGAAGTTACATGCTAGTGCTATTAGAAGTTATCTTCCACTGCAATTTGATATTACATGCCAGTTAGTCATAGTTGAAAGACACTTGTATTGAAAACAAATTACAGTATTTTTACATGCTAGAAGTAAAATGCCAGTGCTATTTGAAGTTAAATGCTAGTGTAATTTGATGTTACATGCCAATTAGTCACAGTTGAAAGACACTTATGCTGAAAACAAAGTTTAGTATTTTTACATGCTAGAAGTTTCATGACCGTTCAATTTGAAGTTACCTGCCAGTGCAATTTGATGTTACAGGCCAGTTAGTCATATTTTTACATGCTAGAAGTTACATGCTAGTGTAATTTGAAAATGTTAGGATTATGCTCAATAGCAAGAGTGAAATATTGTAATTGACAATATTTTCATATAATTAAAGTGATTTCTGATTCTGCAAAATCTTATAGCATTTATAATTATAATTGTCAAGGTAAATAATCATAAGGTCAAAAAACTATGAGATATGAAGAATTGTTTGTACATCCGGATATGTAAGAGGTAGACACAATTCTTTAGTTAGTCTTGAATAACGTTCACAACTTAAGTTAAAGGTTGGGCACCTCTATCTTGATAAAGTTGTAGAATTCTTTTACTAGCATTTGAGTGGGATCAAATGAGTTATGATGTGTCTAAAATCATCGAAAGGTTTTCGAGTAAAAGAATCTAGTGCACTGGGTGCATTTAACATGATTACAATGAAATACTTTATCTAGAACCGTCACTAGATATAATTCTTTTCATTATTAGGACAATCGGAGAGTCGATCTTAATCCTGAGATAAATGATGGACTTATAGTTGCAAGTATTATCATTTGAGCTATCAATGAGTACGATTTTTATAGCATAGTCTATCCTCGATAGTTTGGTGGTATTCATTTGTTAATCGATAGAGAACTTCATTTATAGATATGGACATCGTGGCTCCATTTGTTAAATGAGAGTATAATATCATCATATGGATGTTTTAAGGTATTGGATATTAAATCTCAACGTTGAGTTTTCAATAATGATTATTGAAGACATGGCTTCTGGACAAGTCAAAATATCCAAGTTCAAAATGTGGTCATATGAGGAAATATGGTAACTTGGAGAGCTATAGGCGGTCTATGAGCTCTTGGCGATTACTGATATTATTCATGAGGATACACCATCTCCTATAAGATTGTCTAGGGTATGAATGAGAAACATCTCCTTATTCTATCTTTATTTAAGAGTTCAATTTTAGCCCTTTAGTGGAATGAGTTAAAATTAATAGATCGGACCTAAGTGAATCATTTGTTGATTGTGATTAGGTTATGTCTATTGAAGCTTAAATTTAGATAGCCCACCAAGATCCAGAATCCACACATACTTGCATGGATCACTTGATATATTTTACCGATCAATTTATGGGTCCATCTAGAATTGCGTTTAATATATTAAGAATATAATATGTCTATTATTTATTTAATGGGCTGCACTATTATATTAATATATTAAAAGGAGACATGTAGGCTTGTTTCTTTTAGTAAGAATAAGTCTGGTTCACATGTGGGCTTTTATTTAAAGTCTAATGGATTAAATAAAATAAGAAAAATAATATTGGGCCCATATATATATGGTGTGGGTGGCAAGGCTAAATAAAATAGCTCAAGATATTATTTTATTTTATTGTTTTGATTAAATGGGAATTAATTAATTATTTAATTGATTAATAGTTTAAATCAAAATCTTTTCCTGATCAGTAAATTAAATACTATGTGTTGGATTAGGGTTGGAGTTCTTTTAAGTAATAGGAGTCCTAATTTGGTAAGGATTAAGTCCACATACACTCCTTATTATACAAAGAATTCGGCCACCACTAGTCCTACAAGGGTTAGGATTATTTAATTGATAGGAATTAGGGAAAAGGATAATTCCTTTTAAAGTAAGGAAATTTACCAACCCTAGATTTCCTATTCAATGAATTCGGCCAACCTATAAATATAAGGTCATGAATTTTCGGCCACCTAGATGCAAAATAGAGAGAGATTTTTGTTTGTTTTGAAAATAAAAAATCCTACTCTATACACATAGATTTTCGGCCAAGAGAGAAAAAGAAAATAAGTTCTCATTCGATAGTGCACTTACAAGCCTTTAACATCAAAAGGTTTTGTGCACACTTTCGATTTAGGGTTATGCGAGTTTCAATCATATTGATTGTGAATTCAAAAGTGACCGGAACTATTTTTTTAGACTCCCGGTGTATTACTATTGAAGATCAAGATCAGAAATTCCATACATCCATTCTAAGGTAAGCAATTCAAAGAAAAAGGGAGACCACGCTCCTAGATGATTCACGTACGTGCTAGGATTGAAGATCTTGCGGATTACCATCGACGTAAGTCAATCGGATCACTCGACAAAAGGTATTTAACTCTAACCTTATATTTGAGTTTAATTAATTAAAGGGTTAAGGTTCAAATCTTTAGAAAAATTTTAAACTATATGTAAATTATTTTTTTCGCCTTCCGCTGCGGTTTTAAGCAATTTTTCCCTACATAAAATACCTGCCAGTGCAATTTGATGTTAAATGCTTGTTAGTCACAACTGAAAGACACTTGTACTGAAAACAAAGTCTAGTATTTTTACATGCTAGAAGCTACATGCCAATGCAATTTGATGTTACATACCATTTAGTCACAGTTGAAACACACTTGTACTTAAAACAAATTCCATTATTTTTACATGTTAGAAGTTACATGCCAGTGCAATATGAAGTAACCTGCCAGTGCAATTTGATGTTACATGCCAGTTAGTAACAGCTGAAAGACACTTCTACTGAAAACAAAGTCCAGTATTTTTACATGCTAGAAGTTACATGCTAGTGCAATTTGAACTTATATGCTAGAGCAATTCGATGTTACATGCCAGTTAGTCAAAGTTGAAAGACACTTGTACTGAAAACAAAGTTCAGTATTTCTACATGCTAGAAGTTACATGCCTGTGCAATTTGATGTTACATCCCTGTTCAATTTGATGCTACATGCCAGTTAGTCACAGTTCAAAGACACTTGTACTGAAAACAAATTCCAGTATTTTTACATGCCTGAGGTTACATGCTAGTGCAATTTGAAGTTACCTGCTAGTGCAATTTGATGTTACATGCCAGTTAGTCACAAGTGAAAGAAACTTGTGCAGAAAAAAATGTATAGTATTTTGACATGCTAGAAGTTACATACCATTGCAATTTGAAGTTATATGCCAATGCAATTTGATGTTACATACCAGTTAGTTACAATTGAAAGACACTTGTACTAAAAACAAAGTCTAAAATTTTTACATGCTAGAAGTTACTTGCCAGTGCAAATTGAAGTTACATGCCAGTGCAATTTGATGTCACACATACCAGCTAGTCACAGTTGAAAGACACTTGTACTGAAAACAAATTCTAGTATTTTTACATGCTAGAAGTTACATGCTGGTGCAATTTGAAGTTACCTGCCAGTGCAATTTGATGTTACATGCCATTTAGTCACAGCTGAAAGATACTTGTACTGAAAACAAAGTCTATAATTTTTACATGCTAGAAGTTACTTGCCAGTGCAATTTAAATTTACATGCCAGTGCAATTTGATGTTACCTACCAATTAGTCACAGTTGAAAGACACTTGTATCGAAAACAAATTACAGTATTTTTACATGCTAGAAGTTACATGCTTGTCCAATTTGATGTTATATTCCATTGCAGTTTGATATTAAATGTCAATTAGTCACAGTTGAAAGACATTTGTACTAAAAACAAATTTTAATATTTTTACATGCTAGAAGTTACATGCTATTGCAATTTGAAGTTACCTGCCAGTGAAATTTGATGTTACAGGCCAGTTAGTCACAGTTGAAAGACACTTGTACTGAAAACAAATTCCAGTATTTTTACATGCTAGAAGTTACATGCCAATGCTATTTAAAGTTACATGCTAGTGTAATTTGATGTTACATGCCAGTTAGTCACAGTTGAATGACACTTGTGGTGAAAACAAAGTTCAGTATTTTTACATGCTAGAAGTTTAATGCCAGTTCAATTTAAAGTTACCTGCCAGTGCAATTTGATGTTACAGGCCAGTTACTCATAGTTGAAAGACACTTGCACTGAAAACAAATTCCAGTATTTTTATATGCTAGAAGTTAAATGCAAGTGCTATTTGAAGTTAAATGCTAGTGTAATTTGATGTTACATGCCAGTTAGTCACCGTTGAAAGACACTTGTGCTGAAAACAAAGTTCAGTATTTTTACATGCTAGAAGTTTCATGACCGTTCAATTTGAAGTTACCTCCCAGTGCAATTTGATGTTACAAGCCAGTTAGTCATATGTTTAGATGCTAGAAGTTACATGCTAGTGCAATTTGAAGTAACCTGCTAATGCAATTTGATGTTAAATGCCTGTTAGTCACAACTAAAAGACACTTGTACTGAAAACAAAGTCTAGTATTTTTACATGCTAGAAGTTACATGCCAGTGCAATTTGATGTTACATACCATTTAGTCACAGTTGAAAGACACTTGTACTTAAAACAAATTCCATTATTTTAACATGTTAAAAGTTACATGCCAGTGCCATATGAAGTTACCTGCCAGTGCAATTTGATGTTACATGCCAGTTAGTCACAACTGAAAGACACTTGTACTAACAAAGTCCAGCATTTTTACATGCTAGAAGTTACATGCTAGTGCAATTTGAAGTTATCTGCCATTGCAGTTTGATATTACATGCCAGTTAGTCATAGTTAAAAGACACTTGTACTGAAAACCAATTCCAGTATTTTTACATGCTAGAAATTACATGCTAGTGCTATTTGAAGTTACATGCTATTGTAATTTGATGTTACTTGCCAGTTTGTCTTAATTGAAAGAAACTTGTACTGAATACAAATTCTAGTATTTTTACATGCCAAAAGTTACATGCTAGTGCAATTTAAAGTCATATGCAATTGCAATTTGAAGCTACATGCCAGTTAGTCATGGTTGAAAGACACTTGTACTGAAAACAAATTCTAGTATTTTTACATGCTAGAAGTTACATGCTAGTGCAATTTGAAGTTATCTGCCATTGCAGTTTGATATTACATGCCTGTTAGTCACAGTTGAAAGACACTTGTACTGAATACAAAATCCAGTATTTTTGTATGCTAGAAGTTACATGCCAGTGCAATTAGAAGTTATATGCCAGTTCAATTTGAAGTTACCTGCCAGTGTAATTTGATGTTACAGGCCAGTTAGTCACAGTTGAAAGACACTTGTACTGAAAACAAATTCCAGTATTTTTACATGCTAGAAGTTACATGCCAATGCTATTTAAAGTTACATGCTAGTGTAATTTGATGTTACATGCCAGTTAGTCACAGTTGAATGACACTTGTGGTGAAAACAAAGTTCAGTATTTTTACATGCTAGAAGTTTAGTGCCAGTTCAATTTAAAGTTACCTGCCAGTGCAATTTGATGTTACAGGCCAGTTACTCATAGTTGAAAGACACTTGTACTGAAAACAAATTCCAGTATTTTTATATGCTAAAAGTTAAATGCAAGTGCTATTTGAAGTTAAATGCTAGTGTAATTTGATGTTACATGCCAGTTAGTCACAGTTGAATGACACTTGTGGTGAAAACAAAGTTCAGTATTTTTACATGCTAGAAGTTTAGTGCCAGTTCAATTTAAAGTTACCTGCCAATGCAATTTTATGTTACAGGCCAGTTAGTCACAGTTGAAAGACACTTGTACTGAAAACAAATTCCAGTATTTTTACATGCTAGAAGTTACATGCCAGTGCTATTTGAAGTTACATGCTAGTGTAATTTGATGTTACATGCCAGTTAGTCACAGTTGAATGACACTTGTGGTGAAAACAAAGTTCAGTATTTTTACATGCTAGAAGTTTAATGCCAGTTCAATTTAAAGTTACCTGCCAGTGCAATTTGATGTTACAGGCCAGTTACTGATAGTTGAAAGACACTTGTACTAAAAACAAATTCCAGTATTTTTACATGCTAGAAGTTAAATGCTAGTGTAATTTGATGTTACATGCCAGTTAGTCACAGTTGAAACACTCTTGTGCTGAAAACAAAATTCAGTATTTTTATATGCTAGAAGTTTCATGACCGTTCAATTTGAAGTTACCTCCCAGTGCAATTTGATGTTACAGGCCAGTTAGTCATACGTTTAGATGCTAGAAGTTACATGCTAGTGCAATTTGAAGTTACCTGCCAGTGCAATTTGATGTTAAATGCTTGTTAGTCACAACTGAAAGACACTTGTACTGAAAACAAAGTCTAGTATTTTTACATGCTAGAAGTTACATGCCAGTTCAATTTGATGTTACATACCGCTTAGTCACAGTTGAAAGACACTTGTACTGAAAACAAAGTCCAGCATTTTTACATGCTAGAAGTTACATGCTAGTGCAATTTGAAGTTATCTGCCATTGCAGTTTGATATTACATGCCAGTTAGTCATAGTTAAAAGACACTTGTACTGAAAACCAATTCCAGTATTTTTACATGCTAGAAATTACATGCTAGTGCTATTTGAAGTTACATGCTATTGTAATTTGATGTTACTTGCCAGTTTGTCTTAATTGAAAGACACTTGTACTGAATACAAATTCTAGTATTTTTACATGCCAGAAGTTACATGCTAGTGCAATTTGAAGTCATATGCAAATGCAATTTGAAGCTACATGCCAGTTAGTCATGGTTGAAAGACACTTGTACTGAAAACAAATTCTAGTATTTTTACATGCTAGAAGTTACATGCCAGTGCTATTTGAAGTTACATGCTAGTGTAATTTGATGTTACATGCCAGTTAGTCACAGTTGAATGACACTTGTGGTGAAAACAAAGTTCAGTATTTTTACATGCTAGAAGTTTAGTGCCAGTTCAATTTAAAGTTACCTGCCAGTGCAATTTGATGTTACAGGCCAGTTAGTCACAGTTGAAAGACACTTGTACTGAAAACAAATTCCAGTATTTTTACATGCTTGAAGTTACATGCCAGTGCTATTTGAAGTTACATGCTAGTGTTATTTGATGTTACATGCCAGTTAGTCACAGTTGAATGACACTTGTGGTGAAAACAAAGTTCAGTATTTTTACATGCTAGAAGTTTAATGCCAGTTCAATTTAAAGTTACCTGCCAGTGCAATTTGATGTTACAGGCCAGTTACTGATAGTTGAAAGACACTTGTACTAAAAACAAATTCCAGTATTTTTACATGCTAGAAGTTAAATGCTAGTGTAATTTGATGTTACATGCCAGTTAGTCACAATTGAAACACTCTTGTGCTGAAAACAAAATTCAGTATTTTTACATGCTAGAAGTTTCATGACCGTTCAATTTGAAGTTACCTCCCAGTGCAATTTGATGTTACAGGCCAGTTAGTCATACGTTTAGATGCTAGAAGTTACATGCTAGTGCAATTTGAAGTTACCTGCCAGTGCAATTTGATGTTAAATGCTTGTTAGTCACAACTGAAAGACACTTGTACTGAAAACAAAGTCTAGTATTTTTACATGCTAGAAGTTACATGCCAGTTCAATTTGATGTTACATACCGCTTAGTCACAGTTGAAAGACACTTGTACTGAAAACAAAGTCCAGCATTTTTACATGCTAGAAGTTACATGCTAGTGCAATTTGAAGTTATCTGCCATTGCAGTTTGATATTACATGCCAGTTAGTCATAGTTAAAAGACACTTGTACTGAAAACCAATTCCAGTATTTTTACATGCTAGAAATTACATGCTAGTGCTATTTGAAGTTACATGCTATTGTAATTTGATGTTACTTGCCAGTTTGTCTTAATTGAAAGACACTTGTACTGAATACAAATTCTAGTATTTTTACATGCCAGAAGTTACATGCTAGTGCAATTTGAAGTCAGATGCAAATGCAATTTGAAGCTACATGCCAATTAGTCATGGTTGAAAGACACTTGTACTGAAAACAAATTCTAGTATTTTTACATGCTAGAAGTTACATGCTAGTGCAATTTGAAGTTATCTTCCATTGCAGTTTGATATTACATGCCTGTTAGTCACAGTTGAAAGACACTTGAACTGAATACAAAATCCAGTATTTTTGTATGCTAGAAGTTACATGTCAGTGCAATTAGAAGTTATATGCCAGTGCAATTTGAAGTTACCTGCCAGTGCAATTTGATGTTACAGGCCAGTTAGTCACAGTTGAAAGACACTTGTACTGAAAACAAATTCCAGTATTTTTACATGCTAGAAGTTACATGCCAATGCTATTTAAAGTTACATGCTAGTGGAATTTGATGTTACATGCCAGTTAGTCACAGTTGAATCACACTTGTGGTGAAAACAAAGTTCAGTATTTTTACATGCTAGAAGTTTAGTGCCAGTTCAATTTAAAGTTACCTGCCAGTGCAATTTGATGTTACAGGCCAGTTACTCATAGTTGAAAGACACTTGTACTGAAAACAAATTCCAGTATTTCTATATGCTAAAAGTTAAATGCAAGTGCTATTTGAAGTTAAATGCTAGTGTAATTTGATGTTACATGCCAGTTAGTCACAGTTGAATGACACTTGTGGTGAAAACAAAGTTCAGTATTTTTACATGCTAGAAGTTTAGTGCCAGTTCAATTTAAAGTTACCTGCCAGTGCAATTTGATGTTACAGGCCAGTTAGTCACAGTTGAAAGACACTTGTACTGAAAACAAATTCCAGTATTTTTACATGCTAGAAGTTACATGCCAGTGCTATTTGAAGTTACATGCTAGTGTAATTTGATGTTACATGCCAGTTAGTCACAGTTGAATGACACTTGTGGTGAAAACAAAGTTCAGTATTTTTACATGCTAGAAGTTTAATGCCAGTTCAATTTAAAGTTACCTGCCAGTGCAATTTGATGTTACAGGCCAGTTACTCATAGTTGAAAGACACTTGTACTGAAAACAAATTCCAATATTTTTACATGCTAGAAGTTAAATGCTAGTGTAATTTGATGTTACATGCCAGTTAGTCACAGTTGAAACACTCTTGTGCTGAAAACAAAATTCAGTATTTTTACATGCTAGAAGTTTCATGACCGTTCAATTTGAAGTTACCTCCCAGTGCAATTTGATGTTACAGGCCAGTTAGTCATACGTTTAGATGCTAGAAGTTACATGCTAGTGCAATTTGAAGTTACCTGCCAGTGCAATTTGATGTTAAGTGCTTGTTAGTCACAACTGAAAGACACTTGTACTGAAAACAAAGTCTAGTATTTTTACATGCTAGAAGTTACATGCCAGTTCAATTTGATGTTACATACCGCTTAGTCACAGTTGAAAGACACTTGTACTGAAAACAAAGTCCAGCATTTTTACATGCTAGAAGTTACATGCTAGTGCAATTTGAAGTTATCTGCCATTGCAGTTTGATATTACATGCCAGTTAGTCATAGTTAAAAGACACTTGTACTGAAAACCAATTCCAGTATTTTTACATGCTAGAAATTACATGCTAGTGCTATTTGAAGTTACATGCTATTGTAATTTGATGTTACTTGCCAGTTTGTCTTAATTTGAAGACACTTGTACTGAATACAAATTCTAGTATTTTTACATGCCAGAAGTTACATGCTAGTGCAATTTGAAGTCATATGCAAATGCAATTTGAAGCTACATGCCAGTTAGTCATGGTTGAAAGACACTTGTACTGAAAACAAATTCTAGTATTTTTACATGCTAGAAGTTACATGCTAGTGCAATTTGAAGTTATCTGCCATTGCAGTTTGATATTACATGCCTGTTAGTCACAGTTGAAAGACACTTGTACTGAATACAAAATCCAGTATTTTTGTATGCTAGAAGTTACAGGCCAGTGCAATTAGAAGTTATATGCCAGTGCAATTTGAAGTTACCTGCTAGTGCAATTTGATGTTACAGGCCAGTTAGTCACAGTTGAAAGACACTTGTACTGAAAACAAATTCCAGTATTTTTACATGCTAGAAGTTACATGCCAATGCTATTTAAAGTTACATGCTAGTGTAATTTGATGTTACATGCCAGTTAGTCACAGTTGAATCACACTTGTGGTGAAAACAAAGTTCAGTATTTTTACATGCTAGAAGTTTAGTGCCAGTTCAATTTAAAGTTACCTGCCAGTGCAATTTGATGTTACAGGCCAGATACTCATAGTTGAAAGACACTTGTACTGAAAACAAATTCCAGTATTTCTATATGCTAAAAGTTAAATGCAAGTGCTATTTGAAGTTAAATGCTAGTGTAATTTGATGTTACATGCCAGTTAGTCACAGTTGAATGACACTTGTGGTGAAAACAAAGTTCAGTATTTTTACATGCTAGAAGTTTAGTGCCAGTTCAATTTAAAGTTACCTGCCAGTGCAATTTTATGTTACAGGCCAGTTAGTCACAGTTGAAAGACACTTGTACTGAAAACAAATTCCAGTATTTTTACATGCTAGAAGTTACATGCCAGTGCTATTTGAAGTTACATGCTAGTGTAATTTGATGTTACATGCCAGTTAGTCACAGTTGAATGACACTTGTGGTGAAAACAAAGTTCAGTATTTTTACATGCTAGAAGTTTAATGCCAGTTCAATTTAAAGTTACCTGCCAGTGCAATTTGATGTTACAGGCCAGTTACTCATAGTTAAAAGACACTTGTACTGAAAACAAATTCCAATATTTTTACATGCTAGAAGTTAAATGCTAGTGTAATTTGATGTTACATGCCAGTTAGTTACAGTTGAAACACTCTTGTGCTGAAAACAAAATTCAGTATTTTTACATGCTAGAAGTTTCATGACCGTTCAATTTGAATTTACCTCCCAGTGCAATTTGATGTTACAGGCCAGTTAGTCATACGTTTAGATGCTAGAAGTTACATGCTAGTGCAATTTGAAGTTACCTGCCAGTGCAATTTGATGTTAAATGCTTGTTAGTCACAATTGAAAGACACTTGTACTGAAAACAAAGTCTAGTATTTTTACATGCTAGAAGTTACATGCCAGTTCAATTTGATGTTACATACCGCTTAGTCACAGTTGAAAGACACTTGTACTGAAAACAAAGTCCAGCATTTTTACATGCTAGAAGTTACATGCTAGTGCAATTTGAAGTTATCTGCCATTGCAGTTTGATATTACATGCCAGTTAGTCATAGTTAAAAGACACTTGTACTGAAAACCAATTCCAGTATTTTTACATGCTAGAAATTACATGCTAGTGCTATTTGAAGTTACATGCTATTGTAATTTGATGTTACTTGCCAGTTTGTCTTAATTGAAAGACACTTGTACTGAATACAAATTCTAGTATTTTTACATGCCAGAAGTTACATGCTAGTGCAATTTGAAGTCATATGCAAATGCAATTTGAAGCTACATGCCAGTTAGTCATGGTTGAAAGACACTTGTACTGAAAACAAATTCTAGTATTTTTACATGCTAGAAGTTACATGCTAGTGTAATTTGAAGTTATCTGCCATTGCAGTTTGATATTACATGCCTGTTAGTCACAGTTGAAAGACACTTGTACTGAATACAAAATCCAGTATTTTTGTATGCTAGAAGTTACATGTCAGTGCAATTAGAAGTTATATGCCAGTGCAATTTGAAGTTACCTGCCAGTGCAATTTGATGTTACAGGCCAGTTAGTCACAGTTGAAAGACACTTGTACTGAAAACAAATTCCAGTATTTTTACATGGTAGAAGTTACATGCCAATGCTATTTAAAGTTACATGCTAGTGGAATTTGATGTTACATGCCAGTTAGTCACAGTTGAATCACACTTGTGGTGAAAACAAAGTTCAGTATTTTTACATGCTAGAAGTTTAGTGCCAGTTCAATTTAAAGTTACCTGCCAGTGCAATTTGATGTTACAGGCCAGTTACTCATAGTTGAAAGACACTTGTACTGAAAACAAATTCCAGTATTTCTATATGCTAAAAGTTAAATGCAAGTGCTATTTGAAGTTAAATGCTAGTGTAATTTGATGTTACATGCCAGTTAGTCACAGTTGAATGACACTTGTGGTGAAAACAAAGTTCAGTATTTTTACATGCTAGAAGTTTAGTGCCAGTTCAATTTAAAGTTACCTGCCAGTGCAATTTGATGTTACAGGCCAGTTAGTCACAGTTGAAAGACACTTGTACTGAAAACAAATTCCAGTATTTTTACATGCTAGAAGTTACATGCCAGTGCTATTTGAAGTTACATGCTAGTGTAATTTGATGTTACATGCCAGTTAGTCATAGTTGAATGACACTTGTGGTGAAAACAAAGTTCAGTATTTTTACATGCTAGAAGTTTAATGCCAGTTCAATTTAAAGTTACCTGCCAGTGCAATTTGATGTTACAGGCCAGTTACTCATAGTTGAAAGACACTTGTACTGAAAACAAATTCCAATATTTTTACATGCTAGAAGTTAAATGCTAGTGTAATTTGATGTTACATGCCAGTTAGTTACAGTTGAAACACTCTTGTGCTGAAAACAAAATTCAGTATTTTTACATGCTAGAAGTTTCATGACCGTTCAATTTGAATTTACCTCCCAGTGCAATTTGATGTTACAGGCCAGTTAGTCATACGTTTAGATGCTAGAAGTTACATGCTAGTGCAATTTGAAGTTACCTGCCAGTGCAATTTGATGTTAAATGCTTGTTAGTCACAATTGAAAGACACTTGTACTGAAAACAAAGTCTAGTATTTTTACATGCTAGAAGTTACATGCCAGTTCAATTTGATGTTACATACCGCTTAGTCACAGTTGAAAGACACTTGTACTGAAAACAAAGTCCAGCATTTTTACATGCCAGAAGTTACATGCTAGTGCAATTTGAAGTTATCTGCCATTGCAGTTTGATATTACATGCCAGTTAGTCATAGTTAAAAGACACTTGTACTGAAAACCAATTCCAGTATTTTTACATGCTAGAAATTACATGCTAGTGCTATTTGAAGTTACATGCTATTGTAATTTGATGTTACTTGCCAGTTTGTCTTAATTGAAAGACACTTGTACTGAATACAAATTCTAGTATTTTTACATGCCAGAAGTTACATGCTAGTGCAATTTGAAGTCATATGCAAATGCAATTTGAAGCTACATGCCAGTTAGTCATGGTTGAAAGACACTTGTACTGAAAACAAATTCTAGTATTTTTACATGCTAGAAGTTACATGCTAGTGTAATTTGAAGTTATCTGCCATTGCAGTTTGATATTATATGCCTGTTAGTCACAGTTGAAAGACACTTGTACTGAATACAAAATCCAGTATTTTTGTATGCTAGAAGTTACATGCCAGTGCAATTAGAAGTTATATGCCAGTGCAATTTGAAGTTACCTGCCAGTGCAATTTGATGTTACAGGCCAGTTAGTCACAGTTGAAAGACACTTGTATTGAAAACAAATTCCAGTATTTTTACATGCTAGAAGTTACATGCCAATGCTATTTAAAGTTACATGCTAGTGTAATTTGATGTTACATGCCAGTTAGTCACAGTTGAATCACACTTGTGGTGAAAACAAAGTTCAGTATTTTTACATGCTAGAAGTTTAGTGCCAGTTCAATTTAAAGTTACCTGCCAGTGCAATTTGATGTTACAGGCCAGATACTCATAGTTGAAAGACACTTGTACTGAAAACAAATTCCAGTATTTTTACATGCTAAAAGTTAAATGCAAGTGCTATTTGAAGTTAAATGCTAGTGTAATTTGATGTTACATGCCAGTTAGTCACAATTGAAAGACACTTGTGCTGAAAACAAAGTTCAGTATTTTTACATGCTAGAAGTTTCATGACCGTTCAATTTGAAGTTACCTGCCAGTGTAATTTGATGTTACATGCCAGTTAGTCATATTTTTACATGCTAGAAGTTACATGCTAGTGTAATTTGAAGTTACCTGCCAGTGCAATTTGATGTTAAATGCCTGTTAGTCACAACTGAAAGACACTTGTACTGAAAACAAAGTCTAGTATTTTTACATGCTAGAAGTTACATGCCAGTGCAATTTGATGTTACATACCATTTAGTCACAGTTGAAAGATACTTGTACTTAAAACAAATTCCATTATTTTTACATGTTAGAAGTTACATGCCAGTGCAATATGAAGTTACCTGCCAGTGCAATTTGATGTTACATGCCAGTTAGTAACAGCTGAAAGACACTTGTACTGAAAACAAAGTCCAGTATTTTTACATGCTAGAAGTTACATGCTAGTGCAATTTGAACTTATATGCTAGTGTAATTCAATGTTACATGCCAGTTAGTCACATTTGAAAGACACTTGTACTGAAAACAAAGTTCAGTATTTCTACATGCTAGAAGTTACATGCCTGTGGAATTTGATGTTACATCCCTGTTCAATTTGATGCTACATGCCAGTTAGTCACAGTTGAAAGACACTTGTACTGAAAACGAATTCCAGTATTTTTACATGCCAGAGGTTACATGCTAGTGCAATTTGAAGTTAGCTACTAGTGCAATTTGATGTTACATGCCAGTTAGTCACAAGTGAAAGAAACTTGTGCAGAAAAAAATGTATAGTATTTTGACATGCTAGAAGTTACATACCATTGCAATTTGAAGTTATATGCCAATGCAATTTGATGTTACATACCAGTTAGTTACAATTGAAAGACACTTGTACTGAAAACAAAGTCTATAATTTTTACATGCTAGAAGTTACTTGCCAGTGCAAATTGAAGTTACATGCCAGTGCAGTTTGTTGTCACATACTAGCTAGTCACAGTTGAAAGACACTTGTATTGAAAACAAATTCTAGTATTTTTACATGCTAGAAGTTACATGCTGGTGCAATTTGAAGTTATTTGCTAGTGCAATTTGATGTCACATGCCAGTTAGTCACAGCTGAAAGATACTTGTACTGAAAGAAAGTCTATAATTTTTATATGCTAGAAGTTACTTGCCAGTGTAATTTGAATTTACATGCCAGTGCAATTTGATGTTAAATACCAATTAGTCACAGTTGAAAGACACTTGTATCGAAAACAAATTACCGTATTTTTACATGCTAGAAGTTACATGCTTGTGCAATTTGATGTTATATTCCATTGCAGTTTGATATTAAATGCCAATTAGTCACAGTTGAAAGACATTTGTACTAAAAACAAATTTTAATATTTTTACATGCTAGAAGTTACATGCTATTACAATCTGAAGTTACCTGCCAGTGCAATTTGATGTTACAGGCCAGTTACTTATAGTTGAAAGACACTTGTACTGAAAACAAATTCCAGTATTTTTATATGCTAAAAGTTAAATGCAAGTGCTATTTGAAGTTAAATGCTAGTGTAATTTGATGTTACATGCATGTTAGTCACAGTTGAAAGACACTTGTGTTGAAAACAAAGTTCAGTATTTTTACATGCTAGAAGTTTCATGACCGTTCAATTTGAAGTTACCTCCTACTGCAATTTGATGTTACAGGCCAGTTAGTCATACGTTTAGATGCTAGAAGTTACATGCTAGTGCAATTTGAAGTTACCTGCCAGTGCAATTTGATGTTAAATGCCTGTTAGTCAAAACTGAAAGACACTTGTATTGAAAACAAAGTCTAATATTTTTACATGCTAGAAGTTACATGCCAGTGCAGTTTGATGTTACATACCATTTAGTCACAGTTGAAAGATACTTGTACTTAAAACAAATTCCATTATTTGTACATGTTAAAAGTTACATGCCAGTGCAATATGAAGTTACCTGCCAGTGCAATTTGATGTTACATGCCAGTTAGTCACAGCTGAAAGACACTTGTACTGAACACAAAGTCTAGTATTTTTACATGCTCGAAATTACATGCTAGTGCTTAAGAAGTTACATGCTATTGTAATTTGATGTTACTTGCCAGTTTGTCTTAATTGAAAGACACCTGTACTGAATACAAATTCTAGTATTTTTACATGCTAGAAGTTACATGCTAGTGCAATTTGAAGTCATATACCAATGCAATTTGATGCTACATGCCAGTTAGTCATGATTGAAAGACGCTTGTACTGAAAACAAAGTCTAGTATTTTTACATGCTAGAAGTTACATGCCAGTGCAATTTGATGTTACATACCATTTAGTCACAGTTGAAAGATACTTGTACTTAAAACAAATTCCATTATTTGTACATGTTAAAAGTTACATGCCAGTGCAATATGAAGTTACCTGCCAGTGCAATTTGATGTTACATGCCAGTTAGTCACAGCTGAAAGACACTTGTACTGAACACAAAGTCTAGTATTTTTACATGCTCGAAATTACACGCTAGTGCTATTTGAAGTTACATGCTACTGTAATTTGATGTTACTTGCCAGTTTGTCTTAATTGAAAGACACCTGTACTGAATACAAATTCTAGTATTTTTACATGCTAGAAGTTACATGCTAGTGCAATTTGAAGTCATATGCCAATGCAATTTGATGCTACATGCCAGTTAGTCATGATTGAAAGACGCTTGTACTGAAAACAAATTCTAGTATTTTTACATGCTAGAAATTACATGCTAGTGCAATTTGAAGTTATCTGCCATTGCAGTTTGATATTACATGCCAGTTAGTCACAGTTGAAAGACACTTGTACTGAATACAAAATCCAATATTTTGGTATGCTAGAAGTTACATGCCAGTGCAATTAGAAGTTATATGCCAGTGCAATTTGAAGTTATATGCCAGTGCAATTTGATGCTACATGCCAGTTAGTCACAGTTGAAAGACACTTGTAATGAAAACAAATTCCATTATTTTTTCGTGCTAGAAGTTACATGCCAGTGCAATTTGAAGTTACATGCCAGTGCAATTTGATGTTATATTCCAGTTAGTCGTAGTTGAAAGACACTTGTACTAAAAACAAATTCAAATATTTTAACATGCTAGAAGTTACATGCTAGTGCAATTTGAAGTTACATGCCAGTGCAATTTGATGTTACAGGCAAGTTAGTCACAGTTGAAAGACACTTGTACTAAAAACAAATTCCAGTGTTTTTACATGCTAGAAGTTACATGCCAGTGCTATTTGAAGTTACATGCTAGTGTAATTTGATGTTACGTGCCAGTTTGTCACAGTTCAATGACACTTGTGGTGAAAACAAAGTTTAGTATTTTTACATGCTAGTAGTTTCATGCCAGTTCAATTTAAAGTTACCTGCCAGTGCAATTTAATGTTACTGGCCAGTTACTCATAGTTGAAAGACACTTGTACTGAAAACAAATTCCAGTATTTTTACATGCTGGAAGTTAAATGCCAGTTCTATTTGAAGTTAAATGCTAGTGTAATTTGATGTTACATGCCAGTTAGTCACAGTTGAAAGACACCTGTGCTGAAAACAAAGTTCAGTATTTATACATGCTAGAAGTTTCATGACCGTTCAATTTGAAGTTACCTCCCAGTGCAATTTGATGTTACAGGCCAGTTAGTCATATGTTTACATGCTAGTAGTTACATACTAGTGCAATTTGAAGTTACCTGCAAATGCAATTTGAGGTTAAATGCCTGTTAGTCACAACTAAAAGACACTTGTACTGAAAACAAAGTCTAGTATATTTACATGCTAGAAGTTACATGCCATTGCAATTTAATGTTACATACCATTTAGTCACAGTTGAAAGACAGTTGTACTTAAAACAAATTCCATTATTTTTACATGTTAGAAGTTACATGCCAATGCAATATAAAGTTACCTGCCAGTGCAATTTTATGTTCCATGCTAGTTAGTAACAGCTGAAAGACACTTGTACTGAAAACAAAGTCCAGTAATTTTACATGCTAGAAGTTACATGCTAGTGCAATTTGAAGTTATTTGCCATTGCAGTTTGATATTACATGCCAGTTAGTCATTGTTGAAAGACACTTGTACTGAAAACAAATTATAGTATTTTTACATGCTAGGAGTTAAATGCTAGTGCTATTTGAAGTTAAATGCTAGTGTAATTTGATGTTACATGCCAGTTAGTCACAGTTGAAAGACACTTGTGCCGAAAACAAAGTTCAGTGTTTTTACATGCCAGAAGTTTCATGACCGTTCAATTTGAAGTTACCTGCCAGTGCAATTTGATGTTACAGGCCAGTTAGTCATATTTTTACATGTTAGAAGTTACATGCTAGTGCAATTTGAAGTTACCTGCCAATGCAATTTGATGTTAAATGCCTATTAGTCACAACTGAAAGACACTTGTACTGAAAACAAAGTCTAGTATTTTTACATGCTAGAAGTTACATGCCAGTGCAATTTGATGTTACATACCATTTTGTCACAGTTGAAAGACACTTGTACTTAAAACAAATTCCATTATTTTTATATGTTAGAAGATACATGCCAGTGCAATATGAAGTTACCTGCCAGTGCAATTTGATGTTACATGCCAGTTAGTCGCAGCTAAAAGACACTTGTACTGAAAACAAAGTCCATTATTTTTACATGCTAGAAGTTATATGCCAGTGCAATTTTAAGTTATATGCCAGTGCAATTTGATGCTACATGCCAGTTAGTCACAATTGAAAGACATTTGTACTGAAAACAAATTCCATTATTTTGACATGCTAGAAGTTACATGCCAGTGCAATTTGAAGTTACATGCTAGTGCAATTTGATGTTACATTCCAGTTAGTCGTAGTTGAAAGACACTTATACTAAAAAGAAATTCTAATATTTTTATATGCTAGAAGTTACATGCTAGTGCAATTTGAAGTTACCTGCCAATGCAATTTGAGGTTAAATGCCTGTTAGTCACAGTTGAAAGACACTTGTACTGAAAACAAAGTCTGTATTTTTACATGCTAGAAGTTACATGCCAGTGCTATTTGAAGTTACATGCTAGTGTAATTTGATGTTACATGCCAGTTTGTCACAGTTGAATGACACTTGTGGTGAAAACAAAGTTTAATATTTTTACATGCTAGAAGTTTCATGCCAGCTCATTAAAGTTACCTGCAAGTGCAATTTAATGTTACAAGCCAGTTACTCATAGTTGAAAGACACTTGTACTGAAAACAAATTCCAGTATTTTTACATGATAGAAGTTAAATGCCAGTGCTATTTGAAGTTACCTGCCAGTGCAATTTGATGTTACAGGCCAGTTAGTCATATGTTTACATGCTAGTAGTTACATACTAGTGCAATTTGAAGTTACCTGCAAATGCAATTTGAGGTTAAATGCCTGTTAGTCACAACTAAAAGACACTTGTACTGAAAACAAAGTCTAGTATTTTTACATGCTAGAAGTTACATACCATTGCAATTTAATGTTACATACCATTTAGTCACAGCTGAAAGACAGTTGTACTTAAAACAAATTCCATTATTTTTACATGTTAGAAGTTACATGCCAATGCAATATAAAGTTAGCTGCCAGTGCAATTTGATGTTACATGCTAGTTAGTAACAGCTGAAAGACACTTGTACTGAAATCAAAGTCCAGTAATTTTACATGCTAGAAGTTACATGCTAGTGCAATTTGAAGTTACCTGCCATTGCAGTTTGATATTACATGCCAGTTAGTCATTGTTGAAAGACACTTGTACTGAAAACAAATTGCAGTATTTTTACATGCTAGAAGTTAAATGCCAGTGCTATTTGAAGTTAAATGCTAGTGTAATTTGATGTTACATGCCAGTTAGTCACAGTTGAAAGACACTTGTGCTGAAAACAAAGTTCAGTATTTTTACATGCTAGAAGTTTCATGACCGTTTAATTTGAAGTTACCTGCCAGTGCAATTTGATGTTACAGGCCAGTTAGTCATATTTTTACATGCTGGAAGTTACATGCGAGTGCAATTTGAAGTTACATGCCAGTGCAATTTGAAGTTACATGCCAGTGCAATTTGAAATTACATGCCAGTGCAATTTGATGTTAAATGCCTGTTAGTCACAACTGAAAGACACTTGTACTGAAAACAAAGTCTAGTATTTTTACATGCTAGAAGTTACATGTCAGTACAATTTGATGTTACATAACATTTAGTTACAGTTGAAAGACACTTGTACTTAAAACAAATTCCATTATTTTTACATGTTAGAAGATACATGCCAGTGCAATATGAAGTTACCTGCCAGTGCAATTTGATGTTACATGCCAGTTAGTCAAAGCTGAAAGACACTTGTACTGAAAACAAAGTCCAGTATTTTTACATGCTAGAAGTTATAATATGCCAATGCAATTTGAAGTTAAATGCCAGTGCAATTTGATGCTACATGCCAGTTAGTCACAGTTGAAAGACACTTGTACTGAAAACAAATTCCATTATTTTTACATGCTAGAAGTTACATGCCAGTGCAATTTGAAGTGACATGCCAGTGCAATTTGATGTTACATTCCAGTTAGTCGTAGTTGAAAAACACTTGTACTAAAAACAAATTCCAATATTTTTACATGCTAGAAGTTACATGCTGAGTGCAATTTGAAGTTACCTGCCAGTGCAATTTGATGTCAAAGGGCAAGTTCGTCACAGTTGAAAGACACTTGTACTGAAAACAAATTCCAGTATTTTTACATACTAGAAATTACATGCTAGTGCTATTTGAAGTTACATGCTATTGTAATTTGATGTTACTTGCCAGTTTGTCTTAGTTGAAAGACACTTGTACTTAATACAAATTCTAGTATTTTTACAAGCTAGAAGTTACATGCTAGTACAATTTGAAGTCATATGCTAATGCAATTTGATGCTACATGCCAGTTAGTCAAGGTTGAAAGACACTTGTACTGAAAACAAATTCAAGTATTTTTACATGCTAGAAGTTACATGCTAGTGCAATTTGAAGTTATCTGCTATTGCAGTTTGATATTACATGCCAGTTAGTCACAGTTGAAAGACACTTGTACTGAATCCAAAATCCAGTATTTTTGTTTGCTAGAAGTTACATGCCAGTGCAATTAGAAGTTATATGCCAGTGAAATTTGAAGTTAGATGCCAGTGCTATTTGATGCTACATGCCAGTTAGTCACAGTTGAAAGACACTTGTACTGAAAACAAATTCCATTATTTTTACGTGCTAGAAGTTACATGCCAGTGCAATTTGAAGTTACATGCCAGTGCAATTTGATGTTATATTCCAGTTAGTTGTAGTTGAAAGAAACTTGTACTAAACACAAATTCCAATATTTTTACATGCTAGAAGTTACATGCTAGTGTAATTTGAAGTTACCTGCCAGTGCAATTTGATGTTACATGCCAGTTAGTCACAACTGAAAGACACTTGTACAGAAAAGAAAGTCCATTTTTTTTTACATGCTAGAAGTTACATGCTGGAAGTTACATGCCAGTGCAATTTGATGTTATATTCCAGTTAGTCGTAGTTGAAAGACATTTGTACTAAAAACAAATTCCAATATTTTTACATGCTAGAAGTTACATGCTAGTGCAATTTGAAGTTACCTGCTAGTGCAATTTGATGTTACAGGCAAGTTAGTCACAGCTGAAAGACACTTGTACTGAAAACAAATTCCAGTGTTTTTACATGCTAGAAGTTACATGACAGTGCTATTTGAAGTTATATGCTAGTGTAATTTGATGTTACGTGCCAGTTTTTCACAGTTCAGTGACACTTGTGGTGATAAAAATTTTTAGTATTTTTACATGCAAGAAGTTTCATGCCAGTTCAATTTAAAGTTACCTGCCAGTGCAATTTAATGTTACAGGCTAGTTACTCATAGTTGAAAGACACTTGTACTGAAAACAAATTCCAGTATTTTTACATGCTAGAAGTTAAATGCCAGTGCTATTTGAAGTTAAATGCTAGTGTAATTTGATGTTACATGCCAGTTAGTCACTGTTGAAAGACACTTGTGCTGAAAACAAAGTTTAGTATTTTTACATGATAGAAGTTTCATGACCGTTCAATTTGAAGTTACCTCCCAGTGCAATTTGATGTTACAGGCCAGTTAGTCATATGTTTACATGCTAGTAGTTACATACTAGTGCAATTTCAAGTTACTTACAAATGCAATTTGAGGTTAATTGCCTGTTAGTCACAACTAAAAGACACTTGTACTGAAAACAAAGTCTAGTATATTTACGTGCTAGAAGTTACATGCCATTGCAATTTAATGTTACATACCATTTAGTCACAGTTGAAAGACAGTTGTACTTAAAACAAATTCCATTATTTTTACATGTTAGAAGTTACATGCCAATGCAATATAAAGTTACCTGCCAGTGCGATTTGATGTTACATGCTAGTTAGTAACAGCTGAAAGACACTTGTACTGAAAACAAAGTCCAGTAATTTTACATGCTAGAAGTTACATGCTAGTGCAATTTGAAGTTACCTGCCAATGCAATTTGATGTTAAATGCCTGTTAGTCACAACTAAAAGACACTTGTACTGAAAACAAAGTCTAGTATTTTTACATGCTAGAAGTTACATGCCATTGCAATTTGATGTTACATACCATTTAGTCACAGTTGAAAGACAGTTGTACTTAAAACAAATTCAATTATTTTTACATGTTAGAAGTTACATGCCAATGCAATATAAAGTTACCTGCCAGTGCAATTTGATGTTACATGCTAGTTAGTAACAGCTGAAAGTCACTTGTACTGAAAACAAAGTCCAGTAATTTTACATGCTAGAAGTTACATGCTAGTGCAATTTGAAGTTATTTGCCATTGCAGTTTGATATTACATGCCAGTTAGTCATTGTTGAAAGACACTTCTACTGAAAACAAATTATAGTATTTTTACATGCTAGAAGTTAAATGCCAGTGCTATTTGAAGTTAAATGCTAGTGTAACTTGATGTTACATGCCAGTTAGTCACAGTTGAAAGACACTTGTGCCGAAAACAAAGTTCAGTATTTTTACATGCCAGAAGTTTCATGACCGTTCAATTTGAAGTTACCTGCCAGTGCAATTTGATGTTACAGGCCAGTTAGTCATATTTTTACATGTTAGAAGTTACATGCTAGTGCAATTTGAAGTTACCTGCCAATGCAATTTGATGTTAAATGCCTGTTAGTCACAACTGAAAGACACTTGTACTCAAAACAAAGTCTAGTATTTTTACATGCTAGAAGTTACATGCCAGTGCAATTTGATGTTACATACCATTTCGTCACAGTTGAAAGACACTTGTACTTAAAACAAATTCCATTATTTTTATATGTTAGAAGATACATGCCAGTGCAATATGAAGTTACCTGCCAGTGCAATTTGATGTTACATGCCAGTTAGTCGCAGCTAAAAGACACTTGTACTGAAAACAAAGTCCATTATTTTTACATGCTAGAAGTTATATGCCAGTGCAATTTTAAGTTATATGCCAGTGCAATTTGATGCTACATGCGAGTTAGTCACAGTTGAAAGACACTTGTACTGAAAACAAATTCCATTATTTTGACATGCTAGAAGTTACTTGCCAGTGCAATTTGAAGTTACATGCTAGTGCAATTTGATGTTACATTCCAGTTAGTCGTAGTTGAAAGACACTTATACTAAAACAAATTCCAATATTTTTATATGCTAGAAGTTACATGCTAGTGCAATTTGAAGTTACCTGCCAATGCAATTTGAGGTTAAATGCCTGTTAGTCACAGTTGAAAGACACTTGTACTGAAAACAAAGTCAGTATTTTTACATGCTAGAAGTTACATGCCAGTGCTATTTGAAGTTACATGCTAGTGTAATTTGATGTTACATGCCAGTTTGTCATAGTTGAATGACACTTGTGGTGAAAACAAAGTTTAGTATTTTTACATGCTAGAAGTTTCATGCCAGCTCATTAAAGTTACCTGCTAGTGCAATTTAATGTTACAAGCCAGTTACTCATAGTTGAAAGACACTTGTACTGAAAACAAATTCCAGTATTTTTACATGATAGAAGTTAAATGCCAGTGCTATTTGAAGTTAACTGCTAGTGTAATTTGATGTTACATGCCAGTTAGTCACAGTTGAAAGACACTTGTGCTGAAAACAAAGTTCAGTATTTTTACATGCTAGAATATTCACGACCGTTCAATTTGAAGTTACCTCTTAGTGCAATTTGATGTTACAGGCCAGTTAGTCATATTTTTACATGCTAGAAGTTACATGCTAGTGCAATTTGAAGTTACCTGCCAATGCAATTTGATGTTAAATGCCTGTTAGTCACAACTAAAAGACACTTGTACTGAAAACAAAGTCTAGTATTTTTACATGCTAGAACATACATGCCATTGCAAATTGATGTTACATACCATTTAGTCACAGTTGAAAGACAGTTGTACATAAAACAAATTCCATTAATTTTACATGCTAGAAGTTACATGCCAATGCAATATAAAGTTACCTGCCAGTGCAATTTGATGTTACGTGCTAGTTAGTCACAGCTGAAAGACACTTGTACTAAAAACAAAGTCCAGTAATTTTACATGCTAGAAGTTACATGCTAGTGCAATTTGAAGTTATCTGCCATTGCAGTTTGATATTACATGCCAGTTAGTCATTGTTGAAAGACACTTGTACTAAAAACAAATTACAGTATTTTTACATGCTAGAAGTTAAATGCCAGTGCTATTTGAAGTTAAATGCTAGTGTAATTTGATGTTACATGCCAGTTAGTCACAGTTGAAAGACACTTGTGCCGAAAACAAAGTTCGGTAATTTTACATGCCAGAAGTTTCATGACCGTTCAATTTGAAGTTACCTGCCAGTGCAATTTGATGTTACAGGCCAGTTAGTCATATTTTTACATGCTAGAAGTTACATGCTAGTGCAATTTGAAGTTACCTGCCAGTGCAATTTGATGTTAATTGCCTGTTAGTCACAACTGAAAGACACTTGTACTGAAAATAAAGTCTAGTATTTTTACATGCTAGAAGTTACATGCCAGTGCAATTTGAAGTTAAATGCTAGTGTAATTTGATGTTACATGCCAGTTAGTCACAGTTGAAAGACACTTGTGCCGAAAACAAAGTTCAGTATTTTTACATGCCAGAAGTTTCATGACCGTTCAATTTGAAGTTACCTGCCAGTGCAATTTGACGTTACAGGCCAGTTAGTCAAATTTTTACATGCTAGAAGTTACATGCTAGTGCAATTTGAAGTTACCTGCCAGTGCAATTTGATGTTAAATGCCTGTTAGTCACAACTGAAAGACACTTGTACTGAAAACAAAGTCTAGCATTTTTACATGCTAGAAGTTACATGCCAGTGCAATTTGATGTTACATAACATTTAGTCACAGTTGAAAGACAGTTGTACTTAAAAACAAATTCCATTATTTTTACATGTTAGAAGATACATGCCAGTGCAATATGAAGTTACCTGCCAGTGCAATTTGATGTTACATGCCAGTTAGTCACAGCTGAAAGAAACTTGTACTGAAAAAAAAGTCCATTATTTTTACAAGCTAGAAGTTACATGCCAGTGCAATTTGATGTTTTATTCCGGCTAGTCGTAGTTGAAAGACACTTGTACTAAAAACAAATTCCAATATTTTTACATGCTAGAAGTTAAATGCTAGTGCAATTTGAAGTTACCTGCCAGTGCAATTTGATGTTACAGGCAAGTTATTCACAGTTGAAAGACACTTGTACTGAAAACAAATTCCAGTGTTTTTACATGCTAGAAGTTACATGCCAGTGCTATTTGAAGTTACATGCTAGTGTGATTTGATGTTACGTGCCAGTTAGTCACAGTTCAATGACACTTGTGGTGAAAACAAAGTTTAGTATTTTTACATGCTAGAAGTTTCATGCCAGTTCAATTTAAAGTTACCTGCCAGTGCAATTTAATGTTACAGGCCAGTTACTCATAGTTGAAAGACACTTGTACTGAAAACAGATTCCAGTATTTTTACATGCTAGAAGTTAAATGCCAGTGCTATTTGAAGTTAAATGCTAGTGTAATTTGATGTTACATGCCAGTTAGTCACAGTTGAAAGACACTTATGCTGAAAACAAAGTTCAGTATTTTTACATGCTAGAAGTTTCATGACCAATCAATTTGAAGTTACCTCCCAGTGCAATTTGATGTTACAAGCCAGTTAGTCATATGTTTACATGCTAGAAGTTACATGCTAGTGCAATTTGAAGTTACCTGCCAATGCAATTTGAGGTTAAATGCCTGTTAGTCACAACTAAAAGACACTTGTACTGAAAACAAAGTCTAGTATATTGACATGCTAGAAGTTACATGCCATTGCAATTTAATGTTACATACCATTTAGTCACAGTTGAAAGACAGTTGTACTTAAAAACAAATTCAATTATTTTTACATGTTAGAAGATACATGCCAGTGCAATATGAAGTTACCTGCCAGTGCAATTTGATGTTACATGCCAGTTAGTCACAGCTGAAAGAAACTTGTACTGAAAAAAAAATCCATTATTTTTACATGCTAGAAGTTACATGCCAGTGCAATTTGATGTTTTATTCCGGTTAGTCGTAGTTGAAAGACACTTGTACTAAAAACAAATTCCAATATTTTTACATGCTAGAAGTTACATGCTAGTGCAATTTGAAGTTACCTGCCAGTGCAATTTGATGTTACAGGCAAGTTATTCACAGTTGAAAGACACTTGTACTGAAAACAAATTCCAGTGTTTTTACATGCTAGAAGTTACATGCCAGTGCTATTTGAAGTTACATGCTAGTGTGATTTGATGTTACGTGCCAGTTTGTCACAGTTCAATGACACTTGTGGTGAAAACAAAGTTTAGTATTTTTACATGCTAGAAGTTACATGCCAGTGCAATTTGATGTTTTATTCCGGTTAGTCGTAGTTGAAAGACACTTGTACTAAAAACAAATTCCAATATTTTTACATGCTAGAAGTTACATGCTAGTACAATTTGAAGTTACCTGCCAGTGCAATTTGATGTTACAGGCAAGTTATTCACAGTTGAAAGACACTTGTACTGAAAACAAATTCCAGTGTTTTTACATGCTAGAAGTTACATGCCAGTGCTATTTAAAGTTACATGCTAGTGTGATTTGATGTTACGTGCCAGTTTGTCACAGTTCAATGACACTTGTGGTGAAAACAAAGTCTAGTATTTTTACATGCTAGAAGTTACATGCCAGTGCAATTTGATGTTACATAACATTTAGTCACAGTTGAAAGACAGTTGTACTTAAAAACAAATTCCATTATTTTTACATGTTAGAAGATACATGCCAGTGCAATATGAAGTTACCTGCCAGTGCAATTTGATGTTACATGCCAGTTAGTCACTACTGAAAGAAACTTGTACTGAAAAAAAAGTCCATTATTTTTACATGCTAGAAGTTACATGCCAGTGCAATTTGATGTTTTTTCCGGTTAGTCGTAGTTGAAAGACACTTGTACTAAAAACAAATTCCAATATTTTTACATGCTAAAAGTTACATGCTAGTGCAATTTGAAGTTACTTGCCAGTGCAATTTGATGTTACAGGCAAGTTATTCACAGTTGAAAGACACTTGTACTGAAAACAAATTCCAGTGTTTTTACATGCTAGAAGTTACATGCCAGTGCTATTTGAAGTTACATGCTAGTGTGATTTGATGTTACGTGCCAGTTTGTCACAGTTCAATGACACTTGTGGTGAAAACAAAGTTTAGTATTTTTACATGCTAGAAGTTTCATGCCAGTTCAATTTAAAGTTACCTGCCAGTGCAATTTAATGTTACAGGCCAGTTACTCATAGTTGAAAGACACTTGTACTGAAAACAAATTCCAGTATTTATACATGCTAGAAGTTAAATGCCAGTGCTATTTGAAGTTAAATGCTAGTGTAATTTGATGTTACATGCCAGTTAGTCACAGTTGAAAGACACTTATGCTGAAAACAAAGTTCAGTATTTTTACATGCTAGAAGTTTCATGACCAATCAATTTGAAGTTACCTCCCAGTGCAATTTGATGTTACAGGCCAGTTAGTCATATGTGTACATGCTAGAAGTTACATGCTAGTGCAATTTGAAGTTACCTGCCAATGCAATTTGAGGTTAAATGCCTGTTAGTCACAACTAAAAGACACTTCTACTGAAAACAAAGTCTAGTATATTTACATGTTAGAAGATACATGCCAGTGCAATACGAAGTTACCTGCCAGTGCAATTTGATGTTACATGCCAGTTAGTCACAGCTGAAAGACACTTATACTGAAAAAAAAGTCCATTATTTTTTACATGCTAGAAGTTACATGCCAGTGCAATTTGATGTTTTATTCCGGCTAGTCGTAGTTGAAAGACACTTGTACTAAAAACAAATTCCAATATTTTTACATGCTAGAAGTTACGTGCTAGTGCAATTTGAAGTTACCTGCCAGTGCAATTTGATGTTACAGGCAAGTTAGTCACAGTTGAAAGACACTTGTACTGAAAACAAATTCCAGTGTTTTTACATGCTAGAAGTTACATGCCAGTGCTATTTGAAGTTACATGCTAGTGTGATTTGATGTTACATGCCAGTTTGTCACAGTTCAATGACACTTGTGGTGAAAACAAAGTTTAGTATTTTTACATGCTAGAAGTTTCATGCCAGTTCAATTTAAAGTTACTTGCCAGTGCAATTTAATGTTGCAGGCCAGTTACTCATAGTTGAAAGACACTTGTACTGAAAACAAATTCCAGTATTTTTACATGCTAGAAGTTAAATGCCAGTGCTATTTGAAGTTAAATGCTAGTGTAATTTGATGTTACATGCCAGTTAGTCACAGTTGAAAGACACTTATGCTGAAAACAAAGTTCAGTATTTTTACATGCTAGAAGTTTCATCACCGTTCAATTTGAAGTTACCTCCCAGTGCAATTTGATGTTACAGGCCAGTTAGTCATATGTTTACATCCTAGAAGTTACATGCTAGTGCAATTTGAAGTTACCTGTCAATGCAATTTGAGGTTAAATGCCTGTTAGTCACAACTAAAAGACACTTGTACTGAAAACAAAGTCTAGTATATTGACATGCTAGAAGTTACATGCCATTGCAATTTAATGTTACATACCATTTAGTCACAGTTGAAAGACAGTTGTACTTAAAACAAATTCCATTATTTTTACATGTTAGAAGTTACATGCCAATGCAATATAAAGTTACCTGCCAGTGCAATTTGATGTTACATGCTAGTTAGTAACAGCTGAAAGACACTTGTACTGAAAACAAAGTCCAGTAATTTTACATGCTAGAAGTTACATGCTAGTGCAATTTGAAGTTATTTGCCATTGAAGTTTGATATTACATGCCAGTTAGTCATTGTTGAAAGACACTTGTACTGAAAACAAATTACAGTATTTTTACATGCTAAAAGTTAAATGCCAGTGCTATATGAAGTTAAATGCTAGTGTAATTTTATGTTACATGCTAGTTAGTCACAGTTGAAAGACACTTGTGCCGAAAACAAAATTCAGGATTTTTACATGCCAGAAGTTTCATGACCGTTCAATTTGAAGTTTCCTGCCAGTGCAATTTGATGTTACAGGCTAGTTAGTCATATTCTTACATGCTAGAAGTTACATGCTAGTGCAATTTGAAGTTACCTGCCAGTGCAATTTGATGTTAAATGGCTGTTAGTCACAACTGAAAGACACTTGTACTGAAAACAAAGTCTAGTATTTTTACATGCTACAAGTTACATGCCAGTGCAATTTGATGTTACATACCATTTAGTCACAGTTGAAAGACACTTGTACTTAAAACAAATTCCATTATTTTTACATGCTAGAAGATACATGCCAGTGCAATATGAAGTTACCTGCCAGTGCTATTTGATGTTACATGCCAGTTAGTCACAGCTAAAAGACACTTGTAATGAAAACAAAGTCCATTATTTTTACATGCTAGAAGTTATATGCCAGTGCAATTTGAAGTTATATGCCAGTGCAATTTGAAGTTATATGCCAGTGCAATTTGATGCTACATGCCAGTTTGTCATAGTTGAAAGACACTTGTACTGAAAACAAATTCCATTATTTTTACATGCTAGAAGTTACATGCCAGTGCAATTTGAAGTTACATGCCAGTGCAATTTAATGTTACATTCCAGTTAGTCGTAGTTGAAAGACACTTGTACTAAAAACAAATTCCAATATTTTTACATGCTAGAAGTTACATGCTAGTGCAATTTGAAGTTACCTGCCAATGCAATTTGAGGTTAAATGCCTGTTAGTCACAGTTGAAAGACACTTGTACTGAAAACAAAGTCATTATATTTACATGCTAGAAGTTACATGCCAGTGCTATTTGAAGTTATATGCTAGTGTAATTTGATGTTACATGCCAGTTTATCACAGTTGAATGACACTTGTGGTGAAAACAAAGTTTAGTATTTTTACATGCTAGAAGTTTCATGCCAGTTCAATTTAAAGTTACCTGCCAGTGCAATTTAATGTTACAGGCCAGTTACTCATAGTTGAAAGACACTTGTACTGAAAACAAATTCCAGTATTTTTACATGCTAGAAGTTAAATGCCAGTGCTATTTGAAGTTAACTGCTAGTGTAATTTGATGTTACATGCCAGTTAGTCACAGTTGAAAGACACTTGTGCTGAAAACAAAGTTCAGTATTTTTACATGCTAGAAGTTTCATGACCGTTCAATTTGAAGTTACCTCTTAGTGTAATTTGATGTTACAGGCCAGTTAGTCATATTTTTACATGCTAGAAGTTACATGCTAGTGCAATTTGAAGTTACCTGCCATTGCAATTTGATGTTAAATGCCTGTTAGTCACAACTAAAAGACACTTGTACTGAAAACAAAGTCTAGTATTTTTACATGCTAGAAGTTACATGCCATTGCAATTTGATGTTACATACCATTTAGTCACAGTTGAAAGACACTTGTAATTAAAAACAATTCCATTAATTTTACATGTTAGAAGTTACATGCCAATGCAATATAAAGTTACCTGCCAGTGCAATTTGATGTTACTTGCTAGTTAGTCACAGCTGAAAGACACTTGTACAGAAAACAAAGTCTAGTAATTTTACATGCTAGAAGTTACATGCTAGTGCAATTTGAAGTTATCTGCCATTGCAGTTTGATATTACATGCCAGTTAGTCATTGTTGAAAGGCACTTGTACTGAAAACAAATTAAAATATTTTTACATGCTAGAAGTTAAATGCCAGTGCTATTTGAAGTTAAATGCTAGTGTAATTTGATGTTACATGCCAGTTAGTCACAGTTGAAAGACACTTGTGCCGAAAACAAAGTTCAGTATTTTTACATGCCAGAAGTTTCATGACCGTTCAATTTGAAGTTACCTGCTAGTGCAATTTGATGTTACAGGCCAGTTAGTCATATTTTTACATCCTAGAAGTTACATGCTAGTGCAATTTGAAGTTACCTGCCAGTGCAATTTGATGTTAAATGCCTGTTAGTCCCAACTGAAAGACACTTGTACTGAAAACAAAGTCTAGTATTTCTACATGCTAGAAGTTACATGCCAGTGCAATTTGATGTTAGATACCATTTAGTCAGAATTGAAAAAAACTTGTACTTAAAACAAATTCCATTATTTTTACATGTTAGAAGTTACTTGCCAGTGCAATATGAAGTTACCTGCTAGTGCAATTTGATGTTACATGCCAGTTAGTCACAGCTGAAAGACACTTGTACTGAATACAAAGTCCAGTATTTTTACATGCTAGAAGTTACATGCTAGTGCTATTTGTTGTTAAATGCTAGTGTAATTTGATGTTACATGCCAGTTAGTCACAGTTGAAAGACACTTGTGCTGAAAACAAAGTTCAGTATTTTTACATGCTAGAAGTTTCATGACCGTTCAATTTGAAGTTACCTGCCAGTGCAATTTGATGTTACATGCCAGTTAGTCATATTTTTACATGCTAGAAGTTACATGCTAGTGCAATTTGAAGTTACCTGCCAGTGCAATTTGATGTTAAATGCTTGTTAGTCACAACTGAAAGACACTTGTACTGAAAACAAAGTCTAGTATTTTTACATGCTAGAAGTTACATGCCAGTGCAATTTGATGTTACATACCATTTAGTCACAGTTGAAAGACACTTGTACTTAAAACAAATTCTATTATTTTTACATGTTAGAAGTTACATGCCAGTGCAATATGAAGTTACCTGCCAGTGCAATTTGATGTTACATGCTAGTTTGTCACAGCTGAAAGACACTTGTACTGAAAACAAAGTCCAATATTTTTACATGCTAGAAGTTACATGCTAGTGCAATTTGAAGTTATCTGCCATTGCAGTTTGATATTACATGCCAGTTAGTGATAGTTGAAAGACACTTGTACTGAAAACAAATTCCAGTTTTTTTACATGCTAGAAATTACATGCTAGTGCTATTTGAAGTTACATGCTATTGTAATTTGATGTTACTTGCCAGTTTGTCTTAGTTGAAAGACACTTGTACTGAATACAAATTCTAGTATTTTTACATGCTAGAAGTTACATGCTAGTGCAATTTGAAGTCATATGCCAATGCAATTTGATGCTACCTGCCGGTGTCGGTTCTGAAAACCAAAATTGGCACAACGCAGCGAAAAAGCGGTGGGCCCGGTTTTAAAATTTTTTTCTATAAAATAAAACCGTTTTAGCCAGATCGTTGTGATTATATAGATTATAATATTTAAGTGTAAATAGTAAGGAAGAAATCGTTACCCTTGTAGAATCTTCGCGAATCCCTCGAAGCAAATTGTTCTAGCGTAGAATCTTCGTGATTCCCTCGAACCAAGTTCTTCCACGCCTAATCTTCAACACCAAAGAACGGACGGGTGGGCGTCTCGGTATTTAAACAGAATAATTGACTCTCGAATTTTCTGTTCTAATCATGTACTCATCTTATGAGACAACAAGAAAAAATATTTAGAGACCCTCTCATAATATTTTTCTAGAGGCTATGAATTTAAAAAAAAAACTTTTTTTTTAATTTTCTCTGTCTCTCGTTTTTCTCTCTGTGTATACCTTTTGAAAAACAAATAAAAACCTTTCCTTTTCGTCTTCTAGTGTTCTTAAAATTCCAAGAAGACTTCTTAGCATATATGATTTGCTGTGTACACGGTTTTTTTTTTTTTAAAGATAAAAACAAAAACAAAAAGTTTTTATCTCTTGAGTAATTGTATCAAATACAATCTCAATAATTTTTGATAAAACAAGAGGAAGAGATCAAATATACCACTCGTATAACTTTTGTTTTTGTTATAGAGTTAGAAACCCAATTGGATTACAATACTAATTAAAAATTAAAATAAACAATTTATTTAAATATTTTAAAAAAATTAATTTCGAAAATCCTTATCACAATCTATTCAACTTAAAATCAAAATTTAAATATATAATAATCCAATTGTTAAAAAATTATTTTATTTGAAATAATCTAATTATTCAAATAACTAAATAATTTAACAGATATCTTTAAACTATTATTTTCGAAATTACAAAGTGACTTTCACGGTGTAGTTTTCAAAAATTACAGTGCGGTCGCACCACACTGTGTCATCCAATTAAATATTTAAATAATCATATTATTTAAATAACATTTAATTAATTCGTAACTAATTTAATTAATTTACAATTAATTAAACAATGCATAAACTACTTTATGTATAGATGATTAATTCCAAATTAATCACTAAGCCTCTTTATACCTTAATGTTCAATACAGTGTTATGGAGGTGGCATGGGGACACATGGACCTATAATTTCAAGCTCCAATAAATCTTTAATAATTAACTAAACTCTTTAATTAATTATATGACTTATTAATTCCAGAATTATTCCACTAAAAAACTGGAACTGCACTCTTGTCATTATAGAATTAATTACTCGAATAGGAATCGAACAGTCCATTGATATAATCATTACATATAGATCAATCCTCCATTAATAGTTCGTAATTTGAGCTAGGTTCAAATCCGTTGACCTCTCAATTACATCTTTATCCTTGAGTTCCGGTGATTCTCTAATGAACAATTATTTATGATCTTATCATAAATTGAGCGCTCTATTGTTCAAGACCCGAATCATTTACTCAAGAGAACTATTTGTCTAACTTTATTTAAGAAGGAATGGATTCCATTTTGTATATTATCATTCCCGGCTAAATATATTATTATGTCTCCAAGATACAAAGTTTAGGTTTGACATTATAAACAAACCATACTGAGTAAGTCAAAAAGACACAACTCTATAAGTAGGAGTCTGTTAAATACTCAGGATTAAGATCATTCCATATATGACAATCTGATTTGATAAATGAGAATACTTTGTTTAAAACGGAGATTATTAAAGATTCCAATTTATCATGTCCACGTCCTGTATAATCTTATTATACAAAGTACCTTCATTCTAACGTCACCACATCAACAGTTCAGATAAGACTGTTCCATTCTTAATGGGAATGAACCGTACTAGTAATTTTTATTAATTAAAGATCCCAACTTTAATTATTAATTACGGACAATTACGATTATTATATTTAAACATAATCCTCATGTATATAACATCTTATATACTATGTTTAATATTACATTTAATAATAATGGAATTTTATGTCATTAATACAATATTAATAACATTAAATGTACACAAATATAAAATAAAATGTAAATCTATTTATTAATTCAGCAAAAAAAGATTAACAACTTTTGTTCTTAGGGCACTTTCCCCAACAGCCAGTTAGTCATAGTTGAAAGACACTTGTACTGAAAACAAATTCTAGTATTTTTACATGCTAGAAGTTACATGCTAGTGCAATTTGAAGTCATATGCCAATGCAATTTGATGCTACATGCCAGTTAGTCATAGTTGAAAGACACTTGTACTGAAAACAAAATCCAGTATTTATACATGCTATTGCAATTCCAAGTTACCTGCCAGTGCAATTTGATGTTACATGCCAGTTAGTCACTGTCGAAAGACAATTCTACTGAAAACAAAGTCCAATATTTTTACATGCTAAAGTTACATGCCAGTGCAATTTTAAGTTACATGCCAGTGCAATTTGAAGTTACATGCTAGTGCAATTTGATGTTACATTCCAATTAGTCATCGTTGAAAGACACTTGTACTAAAAACAAATTCTAATATTTTTACATGCTAGAAGTTACACGCTAGTGCAATTTGAAGTTACCTGCTAGTGCAACTTGATGTTACATTCCAATTAGTCATAGTTGAAAGACACTTGTACTAAAAACAAATTCTAATATTTTTACATGCTAAAAGTTACATGCTAGTGCAATTTGAAGTTACCTGCCAGTGCAATTTGATGTTACATACCAGTTAGTCACAGTTTAATGACACTTGTGCTGAAAACAAAGTTCAGTATTTTTACATGCTAGAAGTTCATGCCAATTCAATTTAAAGTTATCTGCCAGTGCAATTTGATGTTACTGGCCAGTTAGTCATAGTGGAAAGACACTTGTATTGAAAACCAAATCCAGTATTTTTACATGCTAAAAGTTACATGCCAGTGCTATTTGAAGTTACATGCTATTGTAATTTGATGTTATTTGCCAGTTAGTCACAGTTGAAAGACACTTGTACTGAATACAAATTCCAGTATTTTTGTATGCTAGAAGTTACATGCCAGTGCAATTAGAAGTTATATGCCAGTGCAATTTGAAGTTATATGCCAGTGCAATTTGATGCTACATGCCAATTAGTCACAGTTGAAAGACACTTGTACTGAAAATAAATTCCTGTATTTTTACATGCTAGAAGTTAAATGCCAGTGCTATTTGAAGTTAAATGCTAGTGTAATTTGATGTTACATGCAAGTTAGTCACAATTGAAAGACACTTGTGTTGAAAACAAAGTTCAGTATTTTTACATGCTAGAAGTTCATGCCAATTCAATTTAAAGTTAACTGCCAGTGCAATTTGATGTTACAGGCCAGTTAGTCATAGTGGAAAGATACTTGTATTGAAAACCAAATCCAGTATTTTTACATGCTAGAAGTTACTTGCTAGTGCTATTTGAAGTTACATGCTATTGTAATTTGATGTTATTTGCCAGTTAGTCACAGTTGAAAGACACTTGTACTGAAAACAAATTCCAGTATTTTTGCATGATAGAAGTTCCATGCTAGTGTGATTTGAAGTTATCAACTAGTGCAATTCGATTTTACATGCCAGTTAGTCACAATTGAAACACATTTGTGCTGAAAACAAACTCCAGTATTTTTACATGCTAGAAGTTTCATGCTAGTTCAATTTGAAGTTACTTGCCAATGTAATTTGATGTTACATACCAGTTAGTCACAGTTGAAAGACCCTTGTACTGAAATTAAAATCCAGTATTTTTACATGCTAGAAGTTTCATGCCAGTTCAATTTGAAGTTACTTGCCAATGTAATTTGATTTTACATTCCAGTTAGTCATAGTTGAAAGACATTTGTACTGAAAACAAAATCCAGTATTTTTACATGCTAGAAGTTACATGCTAGTGCAATTTGAAGTTACATGCTACTGCAATTTGAAGTTACATGCTAGGGCAATTCGATGTTACATGCCAGTTAGTCACAGTTGAAAGACACTTGTACTGAAAACAAAGTTCAATATTTCTACATGCTAGAAGTTACATGCCAGTGCAATTTGATGTTACATCCCTGTTCAATTTGATGCTACATGCCAGTTTGTCACAGTTGAAAGACACTTGTGCCGAAAACAAAGTTCAGTATTTTTACATGCCAGAAGTTTCATGACCATTCAATTTGAAGTTACCTGCCAGTGCAATTTGATGTTACAGGCCAGTTAGTCATATTTTTACATGCTAGAAGTTACATGCTAGTGCAATTTGAAGTTACCTGCCAGTGCAATTTGATGTTAAATGCCTGTTAGTCATAGTTGAAAGACACTTCTACTGAAAACAAAGTCCAATATTTTTACATGCTAGAAGTTACATGCCAGTGCAATTAGAAGTTACATGCTAGTGCAATTTGATGTTACATTCCAGTTAGTCATAGTTGAAAGACACTTGTACTAAAAACAAAGTCTATAATTTTTACATGCTAGTACTTACTTGCCAGTGCAATCTGAAGTTACATGCTAGTGTAATTTGAAGTTACATGCTAGTGCAATTTGAAGTTACATGCTAGTGCAATTTGAAGTTACATGCTAGTGCAATTCGATGTTACATGTCAGTTAGTCACAGTTGAAAGATACTTGTACTGAAAACAAAGTTCAGTATTTCTACATGCTAGAAGTTACATGCCAGTGAAATTTGATGTTACATCCCTGTTCAATTTGATGCTACATGCCAGTTTGTCATAGTTGAAAGACACTTGTACTGAAAACAAATTCCAGTATTTTTACATGCTAGTACAATTTGAAGTTACCTGCTAGTACAATTTGATGTTACATGCCAGTTAGTCACAACTAAAAGAAACCTTTGCAGAAAATAATGTATAGTATTTTGACATGCTAGAAGTTACATACCATTGCAATTTGAAGTTACATGCCAATGCAATTTGATGTTACATACCAGTTAGTCACAGTTGAAAGACACTTGTACTGAAAACAAAGTCTATAATTTTTACATGCTAGAAGTTACTTGCCAGTGCAATTTGAAGTTACCTACCAGTGCAATTTGATGTTACAGGCCAGTTAGTCACAGTTGAAAGACGCTTGTACTGAAAACAAATTCTTGTATTTTTGTATTTTTACATGCTAGAAATTACATGCCAGTGCTATATGAAGTTACATGCAAGTGTTATTCGATGTTACATGCCAGTTAGTCACAGTTTAATGACACTTGTACTGAAAACAAATTCCAGTATTTTCGCATGATAGAAGTTACATGCTAGTGTAATTTGAAGTTATCTGCTAGTGCAATTCGATGTTACATGCCAGTTAGTCACAGTTGAAAGACATTTGTGCTGAAAACAAACTCCAGTATTTTTACATGCTAGAAGTTTCATGCCTTGCCAGTGTAATTTGATGTTACATACCAGTTAGTAACAGTTGAAAGACCATTGTACTGAAATCAAAATCCAGTATTTTTACATGCTAGAAGTTTCATGCCAGTTCAATTTGAAGTTACTTGCCAATGTTATTTGATGTTGCATTCCAGTTAGTCATAGTTGAAAGACACTTGTACTGAAAAAAAACTCCAGTATTTTTACATGCTAGAAGTTTCATGCTAGTTCAATTTGAAGTTACTTGGCAATGTAATTTGATGTTACATACCAGTTAGTCACAGTTGAAAGACCCTTGTACTGAAATTAAAATCCAGTATTTTTACATGCTAGAAGTTTCATGCCAGTTCAATTTGAAGTTACTTGCCAATGTAATTTGATGTTACATTCCAGTTAATCCTAGTTGAAAGACACTTGTACTGAACACAAATTCCAGTATTTTTGTATGCTAGAAGTTACTTGCGAGTGCAATTAGAAGTTATATGCCAGTGCAATTTGAAGTTATATGCCAGTGCAATTTGATGCTACATGCCAGTTAGTCACAGTTGAAAGACACTTGTACTGAAAACAAATTCCATTATTTTTACATGCTAGAAGTTAAATGCCAGTGCAATTTGAAGTTACATCCCAGTGCAATTTGATGTTACATTCCAGTTAGTCGTAGTTGAAAGACACTTGTACTAAAAACAAATTCCAATATTTTTACATGCTAGAAGTTACATGCTAGTGCAATTTGAAGTTACCTGCCAGTGCAACTGGATGTTACAGGCAAGTTAGTCACAGTTGAAAGACACTTGTACTGAAATCAAATTCCAGTGTTTTTACATGCTAGAAGTTACATGCCAGTGCTATTTGAAGTTACATGCTAGTGTAATTTGATGTTACATGCCAGTTTGTCACAGTTGAATGACACTTGTGGTGAAAACAAAGTTTAGTATTTTTACATGCTAGAAGTTTCATGCCAGTTCAATTTAAAGTTACCTGCCAGTGCAATTTGATGTTACAGGACAGTTAGACATAGTTGACAGACACTTGTACTGAAAACAAATTCTAATATTTTTATATGCTAGTGCAATTTGAAGTTACCTGCCAGTGCAACTTGATGTTACATTCCAATTAGTCATAGTTGAAAGACATTTGTACTAAAAACAAATTCTAATATTTTTACATGCTAAAAGTTACATGCTAGTGCAATTTGAAGTTACCTGCCAGTGCAATTTGATGTTACATACCAGTTAGTCACAGTTTAATAACACTTGTGCTGAAAACAAAGTTCAGTATTTTTACATGCTAGAAGTTTCATGCCAATTCAATTTAAAGTTACCTGCCAATGCAATTTGATGTTACAGGCCAGTTAGTCATAGTGGAAAGACAGTTGTAATGAAAACCAAATCCAGTATTTTTACATGCTAGAAGTTACATGCCAGTGCTATTTGAAGTTACATGCTATACATGCTAGTGCAATTTGAAGTTGCCTGCCAGTGCAATTTGATGTTATAGGCAAGTTAGTCACAGTTGAAAGACACTTGTACTGAAAACAAATTCCTGTGTTTTTACATGCTAGAAGTTACATGCCGGTGCTATTTGAAGTTACATGCTAGTGTAATTTGATGTTACATGCTAGTTTGTCACAGTTGAATGACACTTGTGGTGAAAACAAAGTTCAGTATTTTTACATGCTAGAAGTTACATGCCTGTGCTATTTGAAGTTACATGCTAGTGTAATTTGATGTTACATGCTAGTTTGTCACAGTTGAATGACACTTGTGGTGAAAACAAAGTTCAGTATTTTTACGTGCTAGAAGTTTCATGCCAGTTCAATTTAAAGTTACCTGCCAGTGCAATTTGATGTTACAGGCCAGTTAGTCATAGTTGAAAGACACTTGTACTGAAAACAAATTCCAGTATTTTTACATGCTAGAAGTTAAATGCCAGTGCTATTTGAAGTTAAATGCTAGTGTAATTTGATGTTACATGCCAGTTAGTCACAGTTGAAAGTTACTTGTGCTGAAAACAAAGTTCAGTATTTTTACATGCTAGGAGTTTCATGACCGTTCAATTTGAGGTTACCTGCCAGTGCAATTTGATGTTACATGCCAGTTAGTCACAGTTGAAAGACATTTGTGCTGAAAACAAACTCCAGTATTTTTACATGCTAGAAGTTTCATGCCAGTTCAATTTGAAGTTACTTGCTAGTGTAATTTGATGTTACATACCAGTTAGTCACAGTTGAAAGACCATTGTACTAAAATCAAAATCTAGTATTTTTACATGCTAGAAGTTTCATGCCAGTTCAATTTGAAGTTACTTGCCAATGTTATTTGATGTTACATTCCAGTTAGTCATAGTTGAAAGACACTTGTACTGAAAAAAAAATCCTGTATTTTTACATGCTAGAAGTTACATGCTAGTGCAATTTGAAGTTACATGCTATTGCAATTTGAAGTTACATGCTAGTGCAATTCGATGTTACATGCCAGTTAGTCACAGTTGAAAGACACTTGTACTGAAAACAAAGTTCAGTATTTCTACATGCTAGAAGTTACATGCCAGTGCAATTTGATGTTACATCCCTGTTCAATTTGATGCTACATGCCAGTTAGTCACAGTTGAAAGACACTTGTACTGAAAACAAATTCCAGTATTTTTACATGCTAGAGGTTATGAAAATACAGCTCTAACCGTGTGTCGAACAACCTAGAGGGTAGGAGAGGGGGGGGGGGGGTGAATTGGTTGTTAATCGATTATTACCAACTTTTTCGATTAGTCAATATTAAACATATAACCCAACATAAACAAACATTCAAAATCAAGTGTAAAGTGCGGAATAATAAATAACACTTGATTTTTACGTGGAAACCCTTCGACAAGGGAAAAACCACGGGCTATCCTTCTAGCCACACACGATCACAGAAATCCACTATATGAGTAAAAAGTTACACCCTCAAGTGATACTCGGACTCTCACTCTAGATAACCTCAGGCTATGGACACTACCACTCGCCACTCTTGGTTCAATCCCTAGTGATATCCACTGATACACTACTCTTGGCATGAGCACCTCCTACTCTACCCGCAGGCCTTTTACAGTGGCTCTTGACCGATGCTTGCCAACCACAACTTGGTTGCAAGACTTCAATGCTTGTGCAACTTCACCCCGAAGCCACAAGACTTTGACTCAATGAAGAGAATTATGTGTCTATGTGATCATGTAAATGATGCTTAATGCAAATTATGCTAGACAACACAAATTGCTCAACTAGGAGTTTGTAGAAACAAATCCAAGTTGTCAAATGTCTAAATGCAAGGCATAAAGACTTAGCTAGATGTTATCAATAACAACCAATCCTAGCTATCACAAATAATCACAATGAATCAACAAATATGCTCACAATGTATTCAACATAAACTTAGAATATATTCATGTGATTGAGACAAGACATTTAATCATTCACTAAATGCAAGTCTTAGACAAAAGTCTCTCAACAAACAAACTCAATTAGATTTGTAGAGAATTTCCAACAAACTAATTGTTACACAAAATATGCATAAACATTCAATAAGCTTAACTAGTTGATTAAGACTCAATATTTCAACCTAGTTATCAATGAATCACAAATGAATGTTTATGACCTAGCTTTTAGGCAAAAATGACCTAATCAATTAAGCTATCAAAATACAAACCCAATCATGTTATCAAGACTCATAAATATGCAATAAAGTAGAGTCTAGGTATTTAATCATGCAATAAATACCTAATCTAGAGTAAGAAGAACAATAAATGATATTCAAAGAAGTTCTTGCTTACCTAGTCATGAAACAATGAAGACCCATGCTCAAATGATGTTGAATGATGCAATATGGAGATGGGTTTTGGGTTTGGAGAGTCAAAGATGCTTTCTTGAAGCTTTCTCTCTCTAGAAGCTTTAACCTCTCTCTAAAAATGATTTTCTGAGCTCTTGGTCGGCCAAGAAGAGAAGAGGAAGAATATATATGAAGCCCTAGTTAAAACTACATCGTTTTGAACTTGGGAAACTGAATCCCGTCAAAACCGCTTGCTAGACCGCGGCACAGGTAAGTGTCCAGACCGCGGTACATATAGCAGTGCACCGTCTGGACAACACCGCGGTTTGGACCGCTGTGCGTGCAAGTGCACAGGTCGCGGTCCATGTCGAGCATGATACGCTGGAGAATACTACTCCGTGCGCCGCGGTGCAAGCAGAGCCTGCCAAGCGGTCTAGGCCGGGCTAAAGGGAAAAATCCCTTTTTAACACTCAAGAAAAATGTCTATCTTACATGAATGTTGTGCAAGTGTGAAGTGAGTGAGATGCACACAATGAAGCACAATTAACATGTCAAACATGTTATCAAATGAGATAAGATATGATATCTAATGCAAGCTAGTGAGTGTTTTTGATAAGGATGCACACTTATATAAACAATAAGGAACACAAATGCAAGATATACAAAACATGCATGAAGTGTGTGTGCACCTAAACTCTTCAAGAGACAAAGTCAAGTGAGTATACCTTTTGCTCTTAAAGTCATGGAGATGCTTGGAAGCTTGCCAACACGGACCTATGCTACCCATTCCACAATCATCCCCAATGTGGTGTGGTTTGTTATGAAATAAGCCAATCATAAAATCGAGGTCCTTACAGGTTACATGCTAGTGCAATTTGAAGTTACCTGCTAGTGCAATTTGATGTTACATGCCAGTTAGTCACAGCTGAAAGAAACTTTTGCAGAAAATAATGTATAGTATTTTGACATGATAGAAGTTACATACCATTGCAATTTGAAGTTACATGCCAATGCAATTTGATGTTACAAACTAGTTAGTCACAGTTGAAAGACACTTGTACTGAAAACAAATTCTAGTATTTTTACATGCTAGAAGTTACATGCTGGTGCAATTTCAAGTTACATGTCAGTGCAATTTGATGTTACATGCAAGTTAGTCACAGCTGAAACATACTTGTACTGAAAACAAAGTCTATTATTTTTACATGCTAGAAGTTACTTGCCAGTGAAATTTGAATTTACATGCCAGTGCAATTTGATGTTACATACCAGTTAGTCACAGTTGAAAGAAACTTGTATCAAAAACAATGTACAGTATTTTTACATGCTGGAAGTTACATGCTTGTGCAATTTGATGTTATCTTCCATTGCAGTTTGATATTAAATGCAAGTTAGTCACATTTGAAAGACACTTGTACTAAAAACAAATGTTAATATTTTTACATGCTAGAAGTTACATGCTAGTGCAATTTGAAGTTACCTGCCATGGCAATTTGATGTTATAGGCCAGTTAGTCACAGTTGAAAGACACTTGTACTGAAAACAAATTACAGTATTTTTACATGCTAGAAGTTACATGCCAGTGCTATTTGAAGTTACATGCTAGTGTAATTTGATGTTACATTCCAGTTAGTCACAGTTGAATGACACTTGTGGTGAAAACAAAGTTAAGTATGTTTACATGCTAAAAGTTTCATGCCAGTTCAATTTAAAGTTACCTGCCAGTGTAATTTGATGTTACAGGCCAGTTACTCATAGTTGAAAGACACTTGTACTGAAAACAAATTCCAGTATTTTTACATGCTATAAGTTAAATGCCAGTGCTATTTGAAGTTAAATGCTAGTGTAATTTGATGTTACATGCAAGTTAGTCATAATTGAAAGACACTTGTGTTGAAAACAAAGTTCAGTATTTTTACATGCTAGAAGTTCATGCCAATTCAATTTAAAGTTACCTGCCAGTGCAATTTGATGTTACAGGTCAGTTAGTCATAGTGGAAAGACACTTGTATTGAAAACCAAATCCAGTATTTTTACATGCTAGAAGTTACATGCCAGTGCTATTTGAAGTTACATGCCAGTGCAATTTGATGTTACATTCCAGTTAGTCGTAGTTGAAAGACACTTGTACTAAAAACAAATTCCAATATTTTTACATGCTAGAAGTTACATGCTAGTGCAATTTGAAGTTACCTGCCAGTGCAACTTGATGTTACAGGCAAGTTAGTCACAGTTGAAAGACACTTGTACTGAAAACAAATTCCAGTGTTTTTACATGCTAGAAGTTACATGCCAGTGCTATTTGAAGTTACATGCTAGTGTAATTTGATGTTACATGCCAGTTTGTCACAGTTGAATGACACTTGCGGTGAAAACAAAGTTTAGTATTTTTACATGCTAGAAGTTTCATGGCAGTTCAATTTAAAGTTACCTGCCAGTGCAATTTGATGTTACAGGACAGTTAGACATAGTTGAAAGACACTTGTACTAAAAACAAATTCTAATATTTTTACATGCTAGTGCAATTTGAAGTTACCTGCCAGTGCAACTTGATGTTACATTCCAATTAGTCATAGTTGAAAGACACTTGTACTAAAAACAAATTCTAATATTTTTACATGCTAAAAGTTACATGCTAGTGCAATTTGAAGTTACCTGCCAGTGCAATTTGATGTTACATACTAGTTAGTCACAGTTTAATAACACTTGTGCTGAAAACAAAGTTCAGTATTTTTACATGCTAGAAGTTTCATGCCAATTCAATTTAAAGTTACCTGCCAGTGCAATTTGATGTTACAGGCCAGTTAGTCATAGTGGAAAGACACTTGTATTGAAAACCAAATCCAGTATTTTTACATGCTAGAAGTTACATGCCAGTGCTATTTGAAGTTACATGCTATTTTAATTTGATGTTATTTGCCAGTTAGTCACAGTTGAAAGACACTTGTACTGAATACAAATTCCAGTATTTTCTTATGCTAGAAGTTACATGCCAGTGCAATTAGAAGTTATATGCCAGTGCAATTTGACGTTATATGCTAGTGCAATTTGATGCTACATGTCAGTTAGTCACAGTTGAAAGACACTTGTACTGAAAACAAATTCCATTATTTTTACATGCTAGAAGTTACATGCCAGTGCAATTTGAAGTTACATGGCAGTGCAATTTGTTGTTACATTCCAGTTAGTCGTAGTTGAAAGACACTTGTAGTAAAAACAAATTCCAATATTTTTACATGCTAGAAGTTACAAGGTAGTGCAATTTGAAGTTACCTGCCAGTGCAATTTGATGTTACAGGCAAGTTAGTCACAGTTGAAAGACACTTGTACTGAAAACAAATTCCAATGTTTTTACATGCTAGAAGTTACATGCCAGTGCTATTTGAAGTTACATGCTAGTGTAATTTGATGTTACATGCCAGTTTGTCACAGTTGAATGACACTTGTGGTGAAAACAAAGTTCAGTATTTTTACATGCTAGAAGTTTCAGGCCAGTTCAATTTAAAGTTACCTGCCAGTGCAATTTGATGTTACAGGCCAGTTAGTCATAGTTGAAAGACACTTGTACTGAAAACAAGTTCCAGTATTTTTACATGCTAGAAGTTAAATGCCAGTGCTATTTGAAGTTAAATGCTAGTGTAATTTGATGTTACATGCAAGTTAGTCACAGTTGAAAGACACATGTGCTGAAAACAAAGTTCAGTATTTTTGCATGCTAGGAGTTTCACGACCGTTCAATTTGAGGTTACCTGCCAGTGCAATTTGATGTTACATGCCAGTTAGTCATATTTTTACATGCTAGAAGTTACATTTTAGTGCATTTTGAATTTACTTGCTAGTGCAATTTGATGTTAAATGCCTGTTAGTCACAGCTGAAAGACACTTGTACTGAACACATAGTCTAGTATTTTTACATGCTAGAAGTTACATTCCAGTGCAATTTGATGTTACATACCATTTAGTGACAGTTGAAAGACACTTGTACTTAAAACAAATTCCATTATTTTTACATGTTAGAAGTTACATGCCAGTGCAATATGAAGTTACCTGCCAGTGCAATTTGATGTTACATGCCAGTTAGTCATAGCTGAAACACACTTGTACTGAAAAAAAAGGCTAGTATTTTTACATGCTAAAAGTTACATGCTAGTGCAATTTGAAGTTATCTGCCAGTGCTATTTGAAGTTAAATGCCAGTGCTATTTGAAGTTAAATGCTAGTGTAATTTGATGTTACATGCAAGTTAGTCACAGTTGAAAGACACATGTGCTGAAAACAAAGTTCAGTATTTTTGCATGCTAGGAGTTTCACGACCGTTCAATTTGAGGTTACCTGCCAGTGCAATTTGATGTTACATGCCAGTTAGTCATATTTTTACATGCTAGAAGTTACATGTTAGTGCATTTTGAATTTACTTGCTAGTGCAATTTGATGTTAAATGCCTGTTAGTCACAGCTGAAAGACACTTGTACTGAACACATAGTCTAGTATTTTTACATGCTAGAAGTTACATTCCAGTGCAATTTGATGTTACATACCATTTAGTGACAGTTGAAAGACACTTGTACTTAAAACAAATTCCATTATTTTTACATGTTAGAAGTTACATGCCAGTGCAATATGAAGTTACCTGCCAGTGCAATTTGATGTTACATGCCAGTTAGTCATAGCTGAAACACACTTGTACTGAAAAAAAAGGCTAGTATTTTTACATGCTAAAAGTTACATGCTAGTGCAATTTGAAGTTATCTGCCATTGCAGTTTGATATTACAAGCCAGTTAGTCATAGCTGAAAGACACTTGTACTGAAAACAAATTCCAGTATTTTTACATGCTAGAAACTACATGCCAGTGCTATTTGAAGTTACATGTTATTGTAATTTGATGTTACTTGCCAGTTTGTGTTAGTTCAAAGACACTAATACTAAATACAAATTCTAGTATTTTTATATGCTAGAAGATACATGCCAGTGCAATTTGACGTCATATGCCAGTGCAATTTGATGCTACTTGCCAGTTAGTCACAGTTGAAAGACACTTGTACTGAAAACAAATTCCAGTATTTATACATGCTATTGCAATTAGAAGTTACCTGCCAGTGCAATTTGATGTTACATGCCATTGTTGGAACCTAGGGTTACGGATTGCGCAGCGGAAGGTTTTAAAAAAAAAAATTTATGCAATCATTAAATTAACCCATTTGTACAGTAATAATCGAAAACATTAATAAAGTGGAGAAACTTTTTCTTACCTACATAGGAGGCTCCTTCACTTTTATACGAACTGCTCCTGATTTGAACCACGTGATCTTTCTCGCTATCTCCCGGAACTGGTAACAGCGTGTGGGCGCGTCACGATATTCAGGACCTGTATGGAGGAAGAAGAGAAAAACACACACACAAAAACAAAACCTAGGCACTTGTGGTCTCACCACACCCTAGTTTTTTTTCACTTTTTTTGTTTTACTTTTTCCTTTTGCTGTGTCTTTTCTGTGTCTCACGATCACTCAATTTCTCTTCTTTTTTTGTTTTTAGTGTCAATTGTCTCATTCGGTTCTTTTCAATTCTTGTTTAATTAAATATATATCTCATATATATTCAAAAAAACAACAAACCAAAATCTATTTGATTTTTTAAAAAAAAATTTCAAAGATATCTCATATCTTTTTAAAATAATTAAATATTTTTTTTTTGAATTCAAACATTTTAAATTCAAATTCAATTATTTAATTTAATAAAATAAAATAATCATATTATCTTATTTTATTCAAAATCAAATATCAACTAACACCCTCCATTTAGTGATTAACAACATAATTAAATAATCTTATTATTTAATTTATTTAATCACCATTATTCATTAATTAAATAATCCCATTATTCAATTAACTCCCGAATAAATACGTGTCACTTTCGTAACACAATTAATTGGACAATCCAATTAATTAACCGTGACCCTTGTGACCTAAATCGATCGGGCTAGCAAGGGGACCTAATGGACCCACAGTATTTTGAGCTCCAATAATCCTTTGAAATTATTAATTAAACTCTTTAATTAATATTTCATGATTATTAACTTCGGTGTTATTCCACTAAAAACCCGAAGCTGCACTCTCTCAACTGTAGACGTTTTTACACAAGCCAATAACTCACGGTGTCCATCGATATAGCTATTACATATGGTATAATCCTCCACAAGTAGTTCATAATTAGAGCTGGGTCATAATGTCCGTTATACCCCTCTAATCATATCTTTCCATTAAGTACCATTGATTCTCTAATGAACAATAAATCCTACATTCCTTACGGAATTAGGAGAGCGCTCATATTGTTCAAGCCCCAAATCAACCCTTAAGGGAACTACCATCTATTTCTCACAAGAAGGAGTGGATTCCACTATTGTGTACAAACCTTCCCAGCCACAAGCCAAACCGCGATACCAACATACGGAGTATATTGATCGAGAATGCAACTCTGACCTCACCCATGGTATATCAAAGACCACGATCTAACCTGAAGGAGTCGATAAGACACTCAGGATTAAGATCACCCACATATAGCCATCATAAGTTGATATATATAAATCTCATCGTTAAACGGATCTTAGTGAGAGATTCATATAGATCATGGCCCAGTCCTATATGATCACATCATACAAGGTGCCTCCATTCTCATATCTACATATGAATGATCCAGGAGACGATCACCATACACTACGAAATGGACCGCAGCTGTAGATCAACCACAAATAAAGTACCCAGCTTTATTTGCTATCTACGGACTCTTTAAATTGCTCGTTTCAAACTGAATCCATCTATATATGACACTCATATACTCAGTTCGAAATTACATCCGGCAATTTTGGATGTTAAGTGCACATGTTATATAAAGTATGACACAAAATGAATGAATATACTACTTCTTTTATTTATGTTCAAATTACATTTACATATTACAAGCTTTAGGGCAAAAAACCCCAACAATCTCCCACTTGCACTAAAGCATGTGAGTCATGTCTCGTAACCCTAGACCTTCTAGGTGACCTTCAAACACTTTAGCCAGTAAGGTCTTTGTAAATGGATCAGCATGATTGTCTTGTGAGGCTATCTTGGTGATGATCACATCTCCTCTCTGCACTATCTCTCTAATGAGATGATACTTTCTCTCTATATGCTTCCCTCTCTTGTGGCTTCTTGGTTCTTTGGAACTAGCCACAGCACCACTGTTATCACAATAAAGTGTGATGGGCTTATCCAGATCTAGAACAACTTCCAGATCATTCAAGAACTTACGGAGCCAAACAGCCTCTTTAGCAGCTTCACAAGAGGCTACATATTTGGCTTCCATGGTGGAGTCAGCAATGCAAGATTGCTTTATACTTCTCCACACAATGGCTCTACCACCTAGGGTGAATACTGATCCAGACGTGGATTTTCTAGAATCCCTGTCTGACTGAAAATCAGAATATGTGTATCCTAACGGGATCAAATCCTGTCCGGAATACACTAGCATATAGTTTCTCGTTCTCTGAAGATACTTGAGAATAGTCTTGACAGCAACCCAATGATCTAATCTTGGGTTGGACTGGTACCTGCTGACTACTCCCACTGCATAGCAGATGTCCGGTCTCGTGCATAACATAGCATACATGAAACTACCTACTGCTGATGCATATGGCATACGTCTCATATCCTCAACTTCTTGAGGTGTCTTAGGACACTGTTCCTTAGACAAGTGAATCCCATGTCTAGAAGGTAAATTACCTTTCTTGGAGTTCTGCATCGAAAATCGCATAAGAATCTTGTCTATATATGATGCCTGAGACAATGCTATGAGTTTGTTCTTACGATCCCTTATAAGTTGGATCCCTAGAACATAACTCGCCTCTCCCAAATCTTTCATTTGGAATTGGCTAGCCAGCTAGCCCTTTACACCAGACAACACTCTTACATCATTCCCAATGAGTAGGATGTCATCTACGTATAGGACCAAGAAAACTACTTTCTTGTCAATGATGCGCTTGTAGACACAAGGCTCATCAACGTTCTGCTCAAAGCCATAGGTTTTGATCACATCATCAAACCTGATGTTCCAAGATCTAGATGCTTGCTTAAGTCCATAGATGGACCTTTGCAATATGCAAACCTTTTGCTCTTGATCTGGAGACACGAATCCCTCTGGTTGCATCATATAGATGCTCTCGTCAAGATTGTCATTCAAGAATGCAGTCTTGACGTCCATTTGCCAAATTTCATAATCGAAATAGGCAGCAATGGATAAGAGAATCCTAATAGACTTAAACATGGCTACTGGCGAGAAGGTCTCTTCATAATCGACCCCCTCTTTCTGGGTATAACCCTTGGCCACTAGCCTTGCCTTGAAGGTCTCTACCTTCCCGTCTACTCCTCTCTTCCTCTTGTAGATCCACTTACATCCTATGGGTTTTACCCCATTCGATAAGTCTACAAGTTCCCAGACTGAGTTAGAGTACATAGACTCCATCTCGAGATTCATGGCTTTAAGCCATTCCTCTTTATCAGGATCTTCCATTGCATTCGTAAATTTCAATGGATCATCCACACTATCAGCAGAGACAAGATCTTGTCCCTCACTTACACCCAAATAGCGTTCAGGCTGTCTCACAACCCTCTCACTTCGTTTAGGTGGTAGTGTATCCTGACTAGGAATTATCTGACTTTCAGATGTTAATGGATTAACAACTCTAGTTGACTGAGTACTGGTCTCACCAGGCTCCAACTCATTTAATACAATTTTAGAACGAGGTTTATGATCACTTATATAGTTATCCTCAAGAAACGTTGCATTTGTCGATACAAATACTTTGTTATCTTCAGGACTATAGAAGTATCCACCTCTGGTCTCCTTGGAGTATCCTACAAACAAGCAGACCACAGACTTGGGATCTAGCTTTCCAGTTCTATTCTTCAGCACGTGTGCTGGACACCCCCATACGCGAAAATGTCGTAAACTAGCTTTACGTCCATTCCACAACTCTAGGGGAGTTTTAGGAACAGATTTGGATGGCACTACATTCAAAATGTATACCGCTGTTTGTAACGCATATCCCCAGAAGGAATTTGGTAATGATGAGAAACTAATCATAGATCTCACCATTTCCATCAGGGTTCTATTTCTCCTCTCCGCTACACCATTTTGCTGAGGTGTACCAGGAGCTGTGAGTTGGGAAACTATCCCATGCTCGACCATGAAGTCTTCAAACTCTTGGTCAAGGTACTCACCTCCACGATCTGATCGTAGTGACTTGATAGTCCTACCTAATTGATTCTCAACTTCAGCTCGGAATTCTTTGAACTTTTCAAATGTTTCCGACTTTCGTTGCATTAGGTAGACATATCCGTATCTTGAGTAGTCATCTATAAAGGTGACATAATACTCATAGCCGCCCCTAGCTCTAACATTCATCGGTCCGCAGACGTCTGTATGTATGAGTTCTAGTGGCTCTATAGCTCTAAGCCCTTTTCCAGTAAAAGGTCTCTTAGTCATCTTACCTTCTAAACAGGATTCGCAGACAGGTAAGGTGCCAACCTTTAACTCACTTAAAGGTCCACTTTTTACTAGTCTGTCTATCCGGTCAAGGTTGATATGACCAAACCTTAGATGCCAAAGATACGTGTCATTATCTGGAGAAATCTTATGTCGTTTAGTTTTAGGTTTTTCAACCTTAAACATTTCGGTGTTAAGCAGTGTAGGATGTATTAATGGTCTTAACACATACAAATTGTTTTCATTAATTCCTGAACAAATATTCAGACCATTCTTTCCAATAATAACAAACTTATTATTAAAAGAAACAGAATACAATTGTTCTAACAACTTAGAAACGGAAATCAAATTCTGTGTAAATCCAGGAATATAAAAAACATTGTTCAATAATAAAAAACTATTATTATTACAAAATTGCAATCTTATTGCTCCCACTGCTTTGGCCGACACGACATCCCCCGACCCCACACGCATGGAGAAGGCTCTCTCCTCTAGCTGTGTCCAAGAATCAGTCCACTGCAAAGAAGAACAAACATGGTTAGTGGCCCCCTAATCAACAATCCAAGGTGAAGAATCATCTTCCACTAAACAAGATTCAAGAACAAGTAAATCATATTTACCTTTCTTCTTCTTCTTGGCTACCTTCTCCAAGTACTGAGGATAGTTCCTCTTCCAGTGCCCGACCTTGTTACAATGGAAACATTTTCCTTTGTCTTGGTCGGTGGAGGTGCCCTTCTTTTTGCTTTGGACCTTCTTGGGTTTGGGCTTACCCTTCGCCTTTCCAGCAGACCTCTTCCTCTTCTTATTATTGGAGGAAGATGGTTCGGTAACATTTGCCTCACCGGTCTTACTTTTGCTGTCCTTGGTCATGGAATCAAAAGTAGCGAGCTCATTGAGCAACTGTGTGAGACTAAACCTTAACTTGTTCATCCCGTAGTTGTTCTTAAACTGATAGAAACTCTTCGGAAGAGTCGTCAGTATGATGCTCACTTGACTGGGTTCATCAATGGCCCCGCCATTGACTTCTGCCGTGTTGAAGTAGGACATCATGCTCAGGACATGTTCCCAAATTGATGTACCTTTCTTCATGCGAGCGAGCGTAACGGAACGAACAGCTTCGTGTCGCTTTTGCTCGGAGGGCTGCCCGAACATAGCTTGCAATGACTCCATAATTTCGACTGCTGTAGTCATTGCTTCGTGCTTTGTGACAAGCACGTCTGTCATAGAAGCTAACAGATATGTTCGGGCCTTCTCATCAGATGAGACCCATCGCTGGTATGCCTCACGAACAGTTCGTGTGGCATTGGCAGTAGGCACCGGAGGACATTCCTCCGTAAGCACAAACTTGAGGTCTTTGGTGACCAGTATTGCATTAATGTTAAGTTTCCATTTTGTGTAGTTATCACCAGTTAATTTATCGTTTGCAAGTATTTGTAATAGTGCAGATGACATGGCTGAAAAAACATAAATTAAAGATTCATTCACTCATACATTCTAAACATGTGCTAATGTTCGGCATAAAATTAAACATGATGCATGAAAATGTTTAATGAACAAGAACAACCCTAAAAACAATGTTTCTATGCCACGACAATCCAACATACCACAAGCAAGTGCCGCCTTAGGGTCGGTCAAATTCTTGCATGTTGGATCGAGACCTTCTCAGTCAAAGGATATACCAGAATAACTCTTATGCCAATATCATTCAACCATCGTTTATTAGGTCAGATTTTTAATTAACCAATTTAATTAAAACCTTGTGAGTGTAACCCATCATTTCAGAACTCAAGAGCTTAACTCGAGAATTGCCGCCTTAGGGTCGGTCAATCCCGAAATCCCCTTCGAAATCCTATCTGTTAGGAAGTTAACCGTGGTATTGATTCTTATGGAAACCCTCCTTAGGGAGGACGAAAACAAAGCCGTCACGAGGCCCCACTCGAATCTCACGGTGTTGAACTAATGATGGAGACCGCGGGATATAATGTCATATATCCCTCTCCCACTCACTATTTTATATTAAGGGTTTTCTATTAATATTAATGCACCTAGATTAAACTAGATTAAACGGCTAATTTTAATCTAAGCGTCAAGTGCATTAATCACAAATTATTAGAATCCTATTCCAATAACTAATAAACTAAATTGATTTTTAACACTTAAAAAATCTAGTACATTAGTGATAATTCAAATCTATGTAAACTGTTTACTAAGACTAGAATTATTATAAATGTGTATTTACCAAGTTTTAACTATTAAAACTAAACACATTATTTAGGTCCAATTATTATTAGGAGCTTAATCAAATTAATCCTAATATATATTAAGGACCCTACTAATCTAAGTATTTAAACTCTTTAATAAAAAGATTAGTAATTAATGAGATTTACCAAGTTTTTACTCCTAAAAACTAATCCCATTAAAAATAGCCAATTATGTGAATAACTCATTTTAATCAAATTAAAAAAAAAATTAAACACATAATATAGATGGCTATAATGCATGTATGATATATCAACATATATATGTGTAGGCACAACTAATTTAAATGACATGTATATGCATGGCAATGTTTAATCATCAAATAATTAAAACATACATGAGTTGACCGAGTGTTGTGGATTATTTAACCTAAAAATTGGAATCTAATTACAAAAAATATTCCCAAGGCATCCCTTGGTCTTCTTGTAATTTCCAAGACTTCCAATCTCTTCAGGTCATGCGTGGGATGTGCTGTGCGCGTTGGTTGGCATGCGTGGGATGCTGTGCGCGCTGGATTGCTCGCTGGTGGGTGTTGCGCGCTGGTGGGTGCGCGCTGGAAGGACTTACGCGCTGGAAGGATTGTGTTGGGCGCTACATCGCTGGTGGTAGTGCGCTGGTGGCAGCATGGGAAGGCATCGCATGGTCTTCATGTGAAGGTCTACATGTGCACGTTGAACTACCCATCACCGCTCCACGTCCAGGAAGGCAACGCTGGTCTTTCCTGTGCTGGTCTACATGCGCAGGTCAGCATGCGCGCTGGTACCAGGTCACGTTGAACTACCAGGTCTTCATGGTACTACATTTTTTTTTAATAATACAACAGTAAAATAAAAAAAATATAACAACATTATACAACCCAGAAACACTCTAAATCCACAACACCATAAAAAATTACGATCAACCATGTTTTTTAAATTAAACAATTTAATTAAAAAACATCATACACTCATCAAAAACAAATGTGCCTACACATTCATACATATCAGGAGTAATCGAATTCGATTATACTGTACAAAAATTGGCTCTGATACCAATTGTTGGAACCTAGGGTTACAGATTGCGTAGCGGAAGGTTTTTTTAAAAAAAATTTATGCAATCATTAAACTAACCCATTTGTACAGTAATAATCGAATACATTAATAAAGTGGAGAAACTTTTTCATACCTACGTAGGAGGCTCCTTCACTTTTATACGAACTGCTCCTGATTTGAACCACGTGATCTTCCTCGCTATCTCCCGGAACTGGTAACAGCGTGTGGGCGCGTCACGATATTCAGGACCTGTATGGAGGAAGAAGAGAAAAAACACACACACAAAAACAAAACCTAGGCACTTGTGGTCTCACCACACCCTAGTATTTTTTTCACTTTTTTTGTTTTACTTTTTCCTTTTGCTGTGTCTTTTCCGTGTCTCACGATCACTCAATTTCTCTTCTTTTTTTGTTTTTAGTGTCAATTGTCTCATTCGGTTCTTTTCAATTCTTGTTTAAGTAAATATATATCTCATATATATTCAAAAAAACAACAAACCAAAATCTATTTGATTTTTTAAAAAAAAATTTCAAAGATATCTCATATCTTTTTAAATTAATTAAATATTTATTTTTTTGAATTCAAACATTTTAAATTCAAATTCAAATATTTAATTTAATAAAATAAAATAATCATATTATCTTATTTTATTCAAAATCAAATAACAACTAACACCCTCCATTTAGTGATTAACAACATAATTAAATAATCTTATTATTTAATTTATTTAATCACCATTATTCATTAATTAAATAATCCCATTATTCAATTAACTCCCGAATAAATACGTGTCACTTTCGTAACACAATTAATTGGACAATCCAATTAATTAACCGTGACCCTTGTTACCTAAATCGATCGAGCTAGCAAGGGGACCTAATGGACCCACAGTATTTTGAGCTCCAATAATCCTTTGAAATTATTAATTAAACTCTTTAATTAATATTTCATGATTATTAACTTCGGTGTTATTCCACTAAAAACCCGAAGCTGCACTCTCTCAGTTGTAGACGTTTTTACACAAACCAATAACTCTCGGTGTCCATCGATATAGCTATTACATATGGTATAATCCTCCACAAGTAGTTCATAATTAGAGCTGGGTCATAATGTCCGTTATACCCCTCTAATCATATCTTTCCATTAAGTACCATTGATTCTCTAATGAACAATAAATCCTACATTCCTTACGGAATTAGGAGAGCGCTCATATTGTTCAAGCCCCAAATCAACCCTTAAGGGAACTACCATCTACTTCTCACAAGAAGGAGTGGATTCCACTATTGTGTACAAACCTTCTCAGCCACAAGCCAAACCGCGTTCCCAACATACGGAGTATATTGATCGGGAATGCAACTCCGACCTCACCCATGGTATATCAAAGACCACGATCTAACCTGAAGGAGTCGATAAGACACTCAGGATTAAGATCACCCACATATAGCCATCATAAGTTGATATATATGAATCTCATCGTTAAACGGATCTTAGTGAGAGATTCATATAGATCATGGCCCAGTCCTATATGATCACATCATACAAGGTGCCTCCATTCTCATATCTACAAATGAATGATCCAGGAGAGGATCACCGTACACTACGAAATGGACCGCAGCTGTAGATTAACCACAAATAAAGTACCCAGCTTTATTTGCTATCTACGGACTCTTTAAATTGCTCGTTTCAAACTGAATCCATCTATATATGACACTCATATACTCAGTTCAAAATTACATCTACAAATTTTGGATGTTAAGTGCACATGTTATATAAAGTATGACACAAAATGAATGAATATACTACTTCTTTTATTTATGTTCAAATTACATTTACATAATACAAGCTTTAGGGCAAGAAACCCCAACAGCCAGTTAGTCACAGTTGAAAGACACTTCTACTGAAAAACAAAGTCCAATATTTTTACATGCTAGAAGTTACATGCCAGTGCAATTTGAAGTTGCATGCTAGTGCAATTTGATGTTACATTCCAGTTAGTCATAGTTGAAAGACACTTGTACTAAAAATAAATTCTTATATTTTTACATGCTAGAAGTTACATGCTTGTTCAATTTGAAGTTACCTGCTAGTGCAATTTGATGTTACAGGCCAGTTAGTCACAGTTGAAAGACGCTTGTACTGAAAACGAATTCCAGTATTTTTACATGCTAGAAATTACATGCCAGTGCTATTTGAAGTTATATGCAAGTGTTATTCGATGTTACATTCCAGTTAGTCACAGTTTAATGACACTTGTACTGAAAACAAATTCCAGTATTTTTGCATGATAGAAGTTCCATGCTAGTGTGATTTGAAGTTATCAACTAGTGCAATTCGATTTTACATGCCAGTTAGTCACAATTGAAACACATTTGTGCTGAAAACAAACTCCAGTATTTTTACATGCTAGAAGTTTCATGCTAGTTCAATTTGAAGTTACTTGCCAATGTAATTTGATGTTACATACCAGTTAGTCACAGTTGAAAGACCCTTTGTACTGAAATTAAAATCCAGTATTTTTACATGCTAGAAGTTTCATGCCAGTTCAATTTGAAGTTACTTGCCAATGTAATTTGATGTTACATTCCAGTTAGTCATAGTTGAAAGACACTTGTACTGAAAACAAAATCCAGTATTTTTACACGCTAGAAGTTACATGCTAGTGCAATTTGAAGTTACATGCTACTGCAATTTGAAGTTACATGCTAGTGCAATTCGATGTTAAATGCCAGTTAGTCACAGTTGAAAGACCCTTTGTACTGAAATTAAAATCCAGTATTTTTACATGCTAGAAGTTTCATGCTAGTTCAATTTGAAGTTACTTGCCAATGTAATTTGATGTTACATACCAGTTAGTCACAGTTGAAAGACCCTTTGTACTGAAATTAAAATCCAGTATTTTTACATGCTAGAAGTTTCATGCCAGTTCAATTTGAAGTTACTTGCCAATGTAATTTGATGTTACATTCCAGTTAGTCATAGTTGAAAGACACTTGTACTGAAAAAAAAAGTTCAGTATCTCTACATGCTAGAAGTTACATGCCAGTGCAATTTGATGTTACATCCCTGTTCAATTTGAAGCTACATGCCAGTTTGTCACAGTTGAAAGACACCTGTACTTAAAACAAATTCCAGTTTTTTTACATGCTAGTACAATTTGAAGTTACCTGCTAGTACAATTTGATGTTACATGCCGGTTAGTCACAACTGAAAGAAACTTTTGCAGAAAATAATGTATAGTATTTTGACATGCTAGAAGTTACATACCATTGCAATTTGAAGTTACATGCCAATGCAATTTGATGTTATATACCAGTTAGTCACAGTTGAAAGACACTTGTACTGAAAACAAAGTCTATAATTTTTACATGCAAGAAGTTACTTGCCAGTGCAATTTGAAGTTACATGCCAGTGCAATTTGATGTCACATACTAGTTAGTCACAGTTGTAAGACACTTGTACTGAAAATAAATTCTAGTATTTTTACATGCTAGAAGTTACATGCTGGTGCAATTTGAAGTTACCTGCCAGTGCAATTTGATGTTACATGCAAGTTAGTCAAAGTTGAAAGACACTTCTACTGAAAACAAAGTCCAATATTTTTACATGCTAGAAGTTACATGCCAGTGCAATTTGATGTTACATGCTAGTGCAATTTGATGTTACATTCCAGTTAGTCATAGTTGAAAGATACTTGTACTAACAACAAATTCTAATATTTTTACATGCTAGAAGTTACATGCAAGTGCAATTTGAAGTTACCTGCCAGTGCAATTTGATGTTACAGGCCAGTTAGTCACAGTTGAAAGACGCTTGTACTGAAAACAAATTCTTGTATTTTTACATGCTAGAAATTACATGCCAGTGCTATGTGAAGTTACATGCAAGTGTTATTCGATGTTACATGCCAGTTAGTCAAAGTTTAATAACACTTGTACTGAAAACAAATTCCAGTATTTTTGCATGATAGAAGTTACATGCTAGTGTAATTTGAAGTTATCTGCTAGTGCAATTCGATTTTACATGCCAGTTAGTCACAGTTGAAAGACATTTGTGCTGAAAACAAACTCCAGTATTTTTACATGCTAGAAGTTTCATGCCAGTTCAATTTGAATTTACTTGCCAGTGTAATTTGATGTTACATACCAGTTAGTCACAGTTGAAAGACCATTGTACTGAAATCAAAATCAAGTATTTTTACATGCTAGAAGTTTCATGCCAGTTCAATTTGAAGTTACTTGCCAATGTTATTTGATGTTACATTCCAGTTAGTCATAGTTGAAAGACACTTGTACTGAAAAAAAAATCCTGTATTTTTACATGCTAGAAGTTACTTGCTAGTGCAATTTGAAGTTACATGCTAGTGCAATTTGAAGTTACATGCTAGTGCAATTCGATGTTACATGCCAGTTAGTCACAGTTGAAAGACACTTGTACTGAAAATAAAGTTCAGTATTTCTACATGCTAGAAGTTACATGCCAGTGCAATTTGATGTTACATCCCTGTTCAATTTGATGCTACATGCCAGTTAGTCACAGTTGAAAGACACTTGTACTGAAAACAAATTCCAGTATTTTTACATGCTAGAGGTTATGCAAATACAGCTCTTAGCGTGTGTCTAACAACCTAGAGGGTAGGAGGGGGGGGGGGGGGGGGTGAATGGGTTCTTAATCGATTAGTCAATATTAAACATATAACCCAACATAAACAAACATTCAAAATCAAGTGTAAAGTGCGGAATAATAAATAACACTTGATTTTTACGTGGAAACCCTTCGACAAGGGAAAAACCACGGGCTATCCTTCTAGCCACACACGATCACAGAAATCCACTATATGAGTAAAAAGTTACACCCTCAAGTGATACTCGGACTCTCACTCTAGATAACCTCAGGCTATGGACACTACCACTCGTCAGTCTTGGTTCAATCCCTAGTGATATCCACTGATACACTACTCTTGGCGTGAGCACCTCCTACTCTACCCGCAAGCCTTTTACAGTGGCTCTTGACCGATGCTTGCCAACCACAACTTGGTTGCAAGACTTCAATGCTTGTGCAACTTCACCCCGAAGCCACAAGACTTTGACTCAATGAAGAGAATTATGTGTCTATGTGATCATGTAAATGATGCTCAATGCAAATTATGCTAGACAACACAAATTGCTCAACTAGGAGTTTGTAGAAACAAATCCAAGTTGTCAAATGTCTAAATGCAAGGCATAAAGACTTAGCTAGATGTTATCAATAACAACCAATCCTAGCTATCACAAACAATCACAATGAATCAACAAATATGCTCACAATGTATTCAACATAAACTTAGCATATATTCATGTGATTGAGACAAGACATTTAATCATTCACTAAATGCAAGTCTTAGACAAAAGTCTCTCAACAAACAAACTCAATTAGATTTGTAGAGAATTTCCAACAAACTAATTGTTACACAAAATATGCATAAACATTCAATAAGCTTGACTAGTTGATTAAGAATCAATATTTCAACCTAGTTATCAATGAATCACAAATGAATGTTTATGACCTAGCTTTCAGGCAAAAATGACCTAATCAATTAAGCTATCAAAATACAAACCCAATCATGTTATCAAGACTCATAAATATGCAATAAAGTAGAGTCTAGGTATTTAATCATGCAATAAATACCTAATCTAGAGTAAGAAGAACAATAAATGATATTCAAAGAAGTTCTTGCTTACCTAGTCATGAAACAATGAAGACCCATGCTCAAATGATGTTGAATGATGCAATATGGAGATGGGTTTTGGGTTTGGAGAGTCAAAGATGCTTTCTTGAAGCTTTCTCTCTTTAGAAGCTCTAACCTCTCTCTAAAAATGATTTTCTGAGCTCTTGGTCGGCCAAGAAGAGAAGAGGAAGAATATATATGAAGCCCTAGTTAAAACTACATCGTTTTGAAATTGGGAAACTGAATCCCATCAAAATCGCTTGCTAGACCGCGGCACAGGTAAGTGTCCAGACCGCGGTACATACAGCAGTGCACCGTCTGGACAACACCGCGGTTTGGACCGCTGTGCGTGCAAGTGCACAGGTCACGGTCCACGTCGTGCATGATGCACTGGAGAATACCGCTCCGTGCGCCGCGGTGCAAGCAGAGCCTGCCAAGCGGTCTAGGCCACGCTAAAGGGAAAAATCCCTTTTTAACACTCAAGAAAAATGTCTATCTTACATGAATGTTGTGCAAGTGTGAAGTGAGTGAGATGCACACAATGAAGCACAATTAACATGTCAAACATGTTATCAAATGAGATAAGATATGATATCTAATGCAAGCTAGTGAGTGTTTTTGAAAGGATGCACACTTATATAAACAATAAGGAACACAAATGAAAGATAAACAAAACATGCATGAAGTGTGTGTGTGCACCTAAACTCTTCAAGAGACAAAGTCAAGTGAGTATACCTTTTGCTCTTGAAGTCATGGAGATGCTTGGAAGCTTGCCAACACGGACCTATGCTACCCATTACACAATCATCCCCAATGTGGTGTGGTTTGTTATGTAATAAGCCAATCATAAAATCGAGGTTCTTACAGGTTACATGCTAGTGCAATTTGAAGTTACCTGCTAGTGCAATTTGATGTTACATGCTAGTTAGTCACAGCTGAAAGAAACTTTTGCAGAAAATAATGTATAGTATTTTGACATGATAGAAGTTACATACCATTGCAATTTGAAGTTACATGCCAATGCAATTTGATGTTACAAACTAGTTAGTCACAGTTGAAAGACACCTGTACTGAAAACAAAGTCTATAATTTTTACATGCTAGATGTTACATGCCAGTGCAATTTGAAGTTACATGCTAGTGCAATTTGATGTCACATACCAGTTAGTCACACTTGAAAGACACTTGTACTGAAAACAAATTCTAGTTTTTTTACATGCTAGAAGTTACATGCTGGTGCAATTTGAAGTTACCTGCCAGTGCAATTTGATGTTACATGCCAGTTAGTCACAGCTGAAAGATACTTGTACTGAAAACAAAGTCTATTATTTTTACATGCTAGAAGTTACTTGCCAGTGAAATTTGAATTTACATGCTAGTGCAATTTGATGTTACATACAAGTTAGTCACAGTTGAAAGACACTTGTATCGAAAACAATTTACAGTATTTTTACATGCTAGAAGTTACATGCTTGTGCAATTTGATGTTATCTTCCATTGCAGTTTGATATTAAATGCAAGTTAGTCACATTTGAAAGACACTTGTACTAAAAACAAATGTTAATATTTTTACATGCTAGAAGTTACATACTAGTGCAATTTGAAGTTACCTGCCAGGGCAATTTGATGTTACAGGCCAGTTAGTCACAGTTGAAAGACACTTGTACTGAAAACAAATTCCAGTATTTTTACATGCTAGAAGTTACATGCCAGTGCTATTTGAAGTTACATGCTAGTGTAATTTGATGTTACATGCTAGTTAGTCACAGTTGAATGACACTTGTGGTGAAAACAAAGTTCAATATTTTTACATGCTAAAAGTTTCATGCCAGTTCAATTTTAAGTTACCTGCCAGTGCAATTTGATGTTACACGCCAGTTACTCATAGTTGAAAGACACTTGTACTGAAAACAAATTCCAGTATTTTTACATGCTAGAAGTTAAATGCTAGTGCTATTTGAAGTTAAATGCTAGTGTAATTTGATGTTACATGCAAGTTAGTCACAATTGAAAGACACTTGTGTTGAAAACAAAGTTCAGTATTTTTACATGCTAGAAGTTTCATGACCGTTCAATTTGAAGTTACCTGCCAGTGCAATTTGATGTTACAGGCTAGTTAGTCATATGTTTACATGCTAGAAGTTACATGCTAGTGCAATTTGAAGTTACCTGCCAATGCAATTTGATGTTAAATGCATGTTAGTCAGAACTAAAAGACACTTGTACTGAAAACAAAGTCTAGTATTTTTACATGCTAGAAGTTACATGCCAGTGCAATTTGATGTTACATACCATTTAGTCACAGTTGAAAGACACTCGTACTGGAAACAAATTCCATTATTTTGACATGTTAGAAGTTACAAGCTAGTGCAATATGAAGTTACCTGCTAGTGCAATTTGATGTTACATGCCAATTTGTCACAGATGAAAGACACTTGTACTAAAAACAAAGTCCAGTATTTTTACATGCTAGAAGTTACATGCTAGTGCAATTTGGGGTTATCTGCCATTGCAGTTTGATATTAAATGCCAGTTAGTCATTGTTGAAAGACACTTGTACTGAAAACAAATTACAGTATTTTTACATGCTAGAAGTTAAATGCCAGTGCTATTTGAAGTTAAATGCTAGTGTAATTTGATGTTACATGCCAGTTAGTCACAGTTGAAAGACACTTGTGCTGAAAACAAAGTTCAGTATTTTTACATGCTAGAAGTTTCATGACCGTTCAATTTGAAGTTACCTCCCAGTGCAATTTGATGTTACAGGCCAGTTAGTCATATTTTTTCATGCTAGAAGTTACATGCTAGTGCAATTTCAAGTTACCTGCCAGTGTAATTTGTTGTTAAATGCCTGTTAGTCACAACTGAAAGACACTTGTACTGAAAACAAAGTCTAGTATTTTTAAATGCTAGAAGTTACATGCCAGTGCAATTTGATGTTACATACCATTTAGTCACAGTTGAAAGACACTTGTTCTTAAAACAAATTCCATTATTTTTACATGTTAGAAGTTACATGCCATTGCAATATAAAGTTACCTGCCAGTGCAATTTGATGTTACATGCTAGTTAGTCACCGCAGAAAGACACATGTATTGAAAACAAAGTCCAGTATTTTTACATGCTAGAAGTTACATGCTAGTGCAATTTGAAGTTATCTGCCATTGCAGTTTGATATTACATGCCAGTTAGTCATAGTTGAATGACACTTGTACTGAAAACAAATTCCAGTATTTTTACATGCTAGAAATTACATGCTAGTGCTATTTGAAGTTACATGCTATTGTAATTTGATGTTACTTGCCAATTTGTCTTAGTTGAAAGACACTTGTACTGAATACAAATTCTAGTATTTTTACATGCTAGAAGTTACATGCTAGTGCAATTTGAAGTCATATGCCAATGCAATTTGATGCTACGTGCCGGTTAGTCACAGTTGAAAGACACTTGTACTGAAAACAAAATCCAGTATTTATACATGCTATTGCAATTCGAAGTTACCTGCCAGTGCAATTTGATGTTACATGCCAGTTAGTCACTGTTGAAAGACACTTCTACTGAAAACAAAGTCCAATATTTTTACATGCTAGAAGTTACATGCCAGTACAATTTGAAGTTACATGCTAGTACAATTTGATGTTACATTCCAATTAGTCATAGTTGAAAGACACTTGTACTAAAAACAAATTCTAATATTTTTACATGCTAGAAGTTACATGCTAGTGCAATTTGAAGTTACCTGCCAGTGCAATTAGATGTTACATACCAGTTAGTCACAGTTTAATGACACTTGTGCTGAAAACAAAGTTCAGTATTTTTACATGCTAGAAGTTTCATGCCAATTCAATTTAAAGTTACCTGCCAGTGCAATTTGATGTTACAGGCCAGTTAGTCAGAGTTGAAAGACACTTGTATTGAAAACAAAATCTTGTATTTTTACATCCTAGAAGTTACATGCTAGTGCAATTTAGAATTATCTGCCAGTGCAATTTTATGTTACATGCCTGTCAGTCACAGCTGAAAGACACTTGTACTGAAAACAAAGTCTAGTATTTTTACATGCTAAAAGTTACATGCCAGTGCAATTTGATGTTACATACCATTTTGTCACAGTTGAAAGACACCTGTACTTAAAAAAAAGCCAGTACTTTTACATGCTAGAAGTTACATGCTAGTGCAATTTGAAGTTACCTGCCAGTGCAAATTGATGTTACATGCCAGTTTGTCACAGTTGAAAGACACTTGCACTGAAAACAAATTCTAGTATTTTTACGTACTAGAATTTACATGCTAGTACAATTTGAAGTTACATGCTAGTGCAATTTGAAGTTACATGTTAGTGCAATTCGATGTTACAGTATTTTTACATGCTAGAAGTTACATCCTAGTTCAATTTGATTCTGCATGCCAGTTAGGCACAGTTGAAAAACACTTTTACTGAAAACAAATTCCAGTATTTTTACATGCCAGAGGTTACATGCTAGTGTAACTTGAAGTTACCAGCTAGTGCAATTTGATGTTACATGCCAGTTAGTCACAACTTAAAGAAACTTGTGTAAAATAATTCATAGTATTTTTACATGGTAGAAGTTACATGCCAGTGCATTTTGAAGTTACATGCCAATGCAATTTGATGTTACATGCCAGTTAGTCATAGTTGAAAGACACTTGTACCGAAAATAAATTCCAGTATTTTTACTGTTAGGATTATGCTCAATGGCAAGAGTGTAATATTGTAATTAACAATCTTCTCATATTAATAAAGTGAATTCTGATTCTTACAATTACTTATAGCATTTATTATTATAATTTTCAAGGTAAATAATCATAGGTCAAAAGACTATGCGACATGAAGAATTGTTCATACATCCAGATATGTATGAGGTAGACACAATTCTTTAGTTAGTCTTGCTTAACGTTCACAACTTAAGTTAAAGGTTGGGCACCTCTATCTTGTTAAAGATGTAGAATTCTTTTACTAGCATTTGAGTGGGATCAAATGAATATGATGAGTCTAAAATCATCGAAAGGTTTTCGAGTAAAAGAATCTAGTGTACTTGGTGCATTGAACTGGATCACAATGAAATACTTTATCTAGAACCGTCACTAGATATAAGTCTTTTCATTAAAGAGGACAATCGGAGAGTCTATCTTAATCCTGAGATAAATGATGGACTTATGGTTGCAAGTGTTATCATTAGAGCTATCAATGAGTACGATTATATAGCATAGTCTATCCTCGATAGTTTGGTGGTATACATTTGTTAATCGATAGAGGACTTCATTTATAGATATGGACATCGTGGCTCCATTTATTAAATGAGAGTATAATATCATCATATGGATATTTTGAGGTATTGGATATTAAATCTCAACGTTGAGTTTTCAATAATGATTATTGAAAACATGGCTTCTGGATAAGTCAAAGTATCCAAGTTCGAAATGTGGTCATATGAGGAAATATGGTAACCTGGAGAGCTATAGGAGATCTATGAGCTCTTGGCGATTACTGATATTATTCACGAGGATACACCATCTTCTATAAGATTGTCTAGGGTATGAATGAGAAACATCTCCTTATTCTATCTTTATTTAAGAGTTCAATTTTAGCTCTTTAGTGGAATGAGTTAAAATTAATAGATTGGACCTAAGTGAATCATTTGTTGATTGTGATTAGGTTGTGTCTATTGAAGCTTAAATTTAGATAGCCCGCCAAGATCCCCAATCCACACGTACTTGCATGGATCACTTGATATATTCTACCGGGCCGATTTAAGGGTCCGTCTAGAATTGTTTTTTATATATCAAGAATATAATATGTCTATTATTTAATTAATGGGCTGCACTATTATATTAATATATTAAAAGGAGACATGTGGGCTTGTTTCTTTTAGTAAGAATGAGTCTGGTTCACATGTGGGCTTTTATTTAAAGTCCAATGGATTAAATGAAATAAGAAAATAATATATGGCCCATTTATATAAGTGGGGCGGCAAGGTGTATATATTAACCTAATATATTATTTTGTTTCATTGTTTTAATTAAATAAGAATTAGTTAATTTATTAATTAATTGTTTAATTAAGAAACAAATCTTTTTCTGATCAGGAAATATATTTCCTAAAGTTATATTATTGGTAGTAGTATATTAAAAGTAAAAGACTTGTTTGATAAGAAAATAATTTATTAATTTTATTTATTTAATCAAATAAGAAGTCTTTTTATTTAGTCAATAAAAAAATAAAAATATCTATGAGTTGGATTAGGTTTTGAAGTCTAAAGGTTGATGGAAATTAGGGTGCAACACAAACTCTTTTTGGTATGTGATTTGCGGCAACCCTAGTCCATTTAGAGGAAGATTTCGGCAATCCTAAATGGAAGAGGAAGCAAAATTTCGGCCACCTATATAATACCACATATAGAATTCGGCCACAATAGTTGATTGAATGATTCAATTTTTTCTTCTTTTTCTCAATTCATAGAAAAGGATAATTTTTATTCTACTAAACATAAAAGAGAGAAGAGATTATTCTTTGATAGTACATTGATTGCTTGTTCATCAATAAGCTTGTGTGTACAACATCGAATTAGGTTCACGCGAGATTCGATCATTAGATTGAGAACTCAAAAGTGACCAGAATAATTTTTGTCTTCTTTTGATTGTTTTGTGACTAACAAAAGAAAAAAGATAACTTTGTTCATCCATTCTCAGGTTTGCAATTCAAAGAAAAAGGGAGACCACGCTCCTAGGTGATTCACGTACGTGTTCGGATTGGAAGATCTCGCGGTACTGTTCACGATCACTGTTCAAGATCACTGTTCACCCGGACTGTTCACAATCACTGTTCACGCGGGTACTGTTCACACGGGTACTGTTCACGGGCATCGGAAAAGATTTTGCGGATTACCAATCGACGTAAGTCAATCGGATTACAAGTCAAGAGGTATTTAACTCTAACCGTATATATTTGAGTTTAATTAATTAAAAGGTTAAGGTTCAACTTTGAGAAAAATTTTAAAACCATACAAAATCTATTTTTCGTTTCTTCCACTGCATTTTATATCGATTTTTCCCTACATTTACATGCTAGAAGTTACATGCCAGTGTTATTTGAAGTTACATTCTATTGTAATTTGATGTTACTTGCCAGTTAGTCACAGTTAAAAGACACTTGTAGTGAATACAAATTCCAGTATTTTTGTATGCTAGAAGTTACATGCCAGTGCAATTAGAAGTTATATACCAGTGCAATTTAAAGTTATATGCCAGTGCAATTTGATACTACATGCCAGTTAGTCATAGTTGAAAGACACTTGTACTGAAAACAAATTCCAGTATTTATACATGCTATTGCAATTCGAAGTTACCTGCCAGTGCAATTTGATGTTACATGCCAGTTAGTCACAGTTGAAAGACACTTCTACTGAAAACAAAGTCCAGTATTTTTACATGCTAGAAGTTACATGCCAGTGCAATTGAAGTTACATGCTTGTGCAATTTGATGTTACATTCCAGTTAGTCAAAGTTGAAAGACACTTGTACTAAAAACAAATTCTAATATTTTTTCATGCTAGAAGTTACATGCTAGTGCAATTTGAAGTTACCTGCCAGTGCAATTTGATGTTACATACCAGTTAGTCACAGTTGAAAGACGCTTGTACTGAAAACAAATTCCAGTATTTTTACATGCTAGAAATTACATGCCAGTGCTATTTGAAGTTACATGCAAGTGTTATTCGATGTTACATGGCAGTTAGTCACAGTTTAATGACACTTGTACTGAAAACAAATTTCAGTATTTTTGCATGATAGAAGTTGCATGATGGAAGTTACATGCTAGTGTAATTTGAAGTTATCTGCTAGTGCAATTCGATGTTACATGCCAGTTAGTCACAGTTGAAACACATTTGTGCTGAAAATAAACCCCAGTATTTTTACTTGCTAGAAGTTACATGCCAGTGCAATTTGAAGTTACATGCTAGTGCAATTTGATGTTACATTCCAGTTAGTCAAAGTTGAAAGACACTTGTACTAAAAACAAATTCTAATATTTTTTCGTGCTAGAAGTTACATGCTAGTGCAATTTGAAGTTACCTGCCAGTGCAATTTGATGTTACATACTAGTTAGTCACAGTTGAAAGAAGCTTGTACTGAAAACAAATTCCAGTATTTTTACATGCTAGAAATTACATGCCAGTGCTATTTGAAGTTACATGCAAGTGTTATTCGATGTTACATGGCAGTTAGTCACAGTTTGATGACACTTGTACTGAAAACAAATTCCAGTATTTTTGCATGATAGAAGTTGCATGATGGAAGTTACATGCTAGTGTAATTTGAAGTTATCTGCTAGTGCAATTCGATGTTACATGCCAGTTAGTCACAGTTGAAACACATTTGTGCTGAAAATAAACCCCAGTATTTTTACTTGCTAGAAGTTTCATGCCAGTTCAATTTGAAGTTACTTGCCAGTGTAATTTGATGTTACATACCAGTTAGTCACACTTGAAAAACCCTTGTACTGAAATCAAAATCCAGTATTTTTACATGCTAGAAGTTTCATGCCAGTTCAATTTGAAGTTACTTGCCAATGTAATTTGATGTTACATTCCAGTTAGTTATGGTTGAAAGACACTTGTACTGAAAAAAAAATCCAGTATTTTTACATGCTAGAAGTTACATGCTAGTGCAATTTGAAGTTACATGCTACTGCAATTTGAAGTTACATGCTAGTGCAATTCGATGTTACATGCCAGTTAGTCATAGTTGAAAGACACTTGTACTGAAAACAAAGTTCAGTATTTCTACATGCTAGAAGTAACATGCCAGTGCAATTTGATGTTACATCCCTGATCAATTTGATGCTACATGCCAATTAGTCACAGTTGAAAGACACTTGTACTGAAAACAAATTCCAGTATTTTTACATGCCAGAGGTTACATGCTTGTGCAATTTGAAGTTACCTGCTAGTGCAATTTGAAGTTACCTGCTAGTGCAAGTTGATGTTACATGACAGTTAGTTACAGCTGAAAGAAACTTGTGCAGAAAATAATGTATAGTATTTTGACATGCTAGAAGTTACATACCATTGCAATTTGAAGTTACATGCCAAAGCAATTTGATGTTACATACTAGTTAGTCACAGTTGAAAGACACCTGTACTGAAAACAAAGTCTATAATTTTTACATGCTAGAAGTTACTTGCCAGTACAATTTAAAGTTACATGCCAGTGCAATTTGATGTCACATACCAGTTACTCACAGTTGAAAGACACTTGTACTGAAAACAAAATCTATTATTTTTACATGCTAGAAGTTACTTGCCAGTGCAATTTGAATTTACATGCCAGTGTAATTTGATGTTACATTCCAATTAGTCATAGTTGAAAGACACTTGTACTGAAAACAAAATTCAGTATTTTTACATGCTAGAAGTTACATACTAGTGCAATTTGAAGTTACATGCTACTGCAATTTGAAGTTATATGCTAGTACAATTCGATGTTACATGCCAGTTAGTCACAGTTGAAAGACACTTGTACTGGAAACAAAGTCCAACATTTTTACATGCTAGAAGTTACATGCCAGTGCAATTTGAAGTTACATGCTAGTGCAATTTGATGTTACATTCCAGTTAGTCATAGTTGAAAGACACTTGTACTAAAAACAAATTCTAATATTTTTACATGCTAGAAGTTACATGCTAGTGCAATTTGAAGTTACCTGCTAGTGCAATTTGATGTTACAGGCCAGTTAGACATCGTTGAAAGACACTTGTACTGAAAACAAATTCTAGTATTTTTACATGCTAGAAGTTACATGTTGGTGCAATTTGAAGTTACCTGCCAGTTCAATTTGAAGTTACGTGCCAGTGTAATTTGATGTTACATGCCAATTAGTCACAGTTGAAAGACACTTCTACTGAAAACAAAGTCCAATATTTTTACATGCTAGAAGTTACATGCCAGTGCAATTTAAAGTTACATGCTAGTGCAATTTGATGTTACATTCCAGTTAGTCATAGGTAAAAGACACTTGTACTAAAAACAAATTCTAATATTTTTACATGCTAGAAGTTACATGCTAGTGCAATTTAGAGTTACCTGCTAGTGCAATTTGAAGTTACATGCTAGTGCAATTTGAAGTTACATGCTAGTGCAATTTGAAGTTACATACTAGTGCAATTCGATGTTACATGCCAGTTAGTCACAGTTGAAAGACACTTGTATTGGAAACAAAGTTCAGTATTTCTACATGCTAGAAGTTACATGCCAGTGCAATTTGATGTTACATCCCTGTTAAATTTGATGCTACATGCCAGTTAGTCACAGTTGAAAGACACTTGTACTGAAAACAAAGTCCGGTATTTTTAAATGTCAGAGGTTAAATGCTAGTGCAATTTGAAGTTACCTGCTAGTGCAATTTGATGTTACATGCCAGTTAGTCACAGCTGAAAGACACTTGTGCAGAAAATAATGTATAGTATTTTGACATGCTAGAAGTTACATACCGTTGCAATTTGAAGTTACATGCCAATGCAATTTGATGTTACATACCAGTTAGTCACAGTTGAAAGATACTTGTACTAAAAACAAAGTCTATAATTTTTACATGCTAGAAGTTACTTGCCAGTGGAATTTGAAGTTACAGGCCAGTGCAATTTGATGTCACATACCAGTTAGTCACAGTTGAAAGACACTTGTACTGAAAACAAATTCTAGTATTTTTACATGTTAGAAGTTACATGTTGGTGCAATTTGAAGTTACCTGCCAGTGCAATTTGAAGTTACGTGCCAGTGCAATTTGATGTTACATGCCAGTTAGTCACAGTTGAAAGACACTTGTACTGAAAACAAAGTCCAATATTTTTACATGCTAGAAGTTACATGCCAGTGTAATTTGGAGTTACATGCTAGTGCAATTTGATGTAACATTCCAGTTAGTCATAGTTGAAAGACACTTGTACTAAAAACAAATTCTAATATTTTTACGTGCTAGAAGTTACATGCTAGTGCAATTTGAAGTTACCTGCTAGTGCAATTTGATGTTACAGGCCAGTTAGTCATAGTTGAAAGACACTTGTACTGAAAACAAAATCCAGTATTTTTACATGCTAGAAGTTACATGCTAGTGCAATTTGAAGTTACATGCTACTGCAATTTGAAGTTACATGCTAGTGCAATTCGATGTTACATGCCAGTTAGTCACAGTTGAAAGACACTTGTACTGGAAACAAAGTTCAGTATTTCTACATTCTAGAAGTTACATGCCAGTTCAATTTGATGTTACATCCCTGTTAAATTTGATGCTACATGCCAGTTAGTCACAGTTGAAAGACACTTGTACTGAAAACAAATTCCAGTATTTTTAAATGCTAGAGGTTAAATGCTAGTGCAATTTGAAGTTACTTGCTAGTGCAATTTGATGTTACATGCCACTTTGTCACAGCTGAAAGAAACTTGTGCAGAAAATAATGTATAGTATTTTGACATGCTAGAAGTTACATACCGTTGCAATTTGAAGTTACATGCCAATGCAATTTGATGTTACATACCAGTTAGTCACAGTTGAAAGACACTTGTACTGAAAACAAAGTCTATAATTTATACATGCTAGAAGTTACTTGCCAGTGCAATTTGAAGTTACATGCCAGTGCAATTTGATGTCACATACCAGTTAGTCACAGTTGAAAGACACTTTTACTGAAAACAAATTCTAGTGCTTTTACATGCTATAAGTTACATGTTGGTGCAATTTGAAGTTACTTGCCAGTGCAATTTGAAGTTACGTGCAAGTGCAATTTGATGTTACATGCCAGTTAGTCACAGTTGAAAGACACTTGTACTAAAAAACAAAGTCCAATATTTTTACATGCTAGAAGTTACATGCCAGTGTAATTTGAAGTTACATGCTAGTGCAATTTGATGTTACATTCCAGTTAGTCATAGTTGAAAGACACTTGTACTAAAAACAAATTCTAATATTTTTACGTGCTAGAAGTTACATGCTAGTGCAATTTGAAGTTACCTGCTAGTGCAATTTGATGTTACAGGCCAGTTAGTCATAGTTGAAAGACACTTGTACTGAAAACAAAATCCAGTATTTTTACATGCTAGAAGTTACATGCTAGTGCAATTTGAAGTTACATGCTACTGCAATTTGAAGTTACATGCTAGTGCAATTCGATGTTACATGCCAGTTAGTCACAGTTGAAAGACACTTGTTTTGGAAACAAAGTTCAGTATTTCTACATTCTAGAAGTTACATGCCAGTTCAATTTGATGTTACATCCCTGTTAAATTTGATGCTACATGCCAGTTAGTCACAGTTGAAAGACACTTGTACTGAAAACAAATTCCAGTATTTTTAAATGCTAGAGGTTAAATGCTAGTGCAATTTGAAGTTACCTGCTAGTGCAATTTGATGTTACATGCCACTTTGTCACAGCTGAAAGAAACTTGTGCAGAAAATAATGTATAGTATTTTGACATGCTAGAAGTTACATACCGTTGCAATTTGAAGTTACATGCCAATGCAATTTGATGTTACATACCAGTTAGTCATAGTTGAAAGACACTTGTACTGAAAACAAAGTCTATAATTTTTACATGCTAGAAGTTACTTGCCAGTGCAATTTGAAGTTACATGCCAGTGCAATTTGATGTCACATACCAGTTAGTCACAGTTGAAAGACACTTTTACTGAAAACAAATTCTAGTGCTTTTACATGCTATAAGTTACATGTTGGTGCAATTTGAAGTTACTTGCCAGTGCAATTTGAAGTTACGTGCAAGTGCAATTTGATGTTACATGCCAGTTAGTCACAGTTGAAAGACACTTCTACTGATAACAAAGTCCAATATTTTTACATGCTACAAGTTACATGCCAGTGCAATTTGAAGTTACATGCTAGTGCAATTTGATGTTACAATCCAGTTAGTCATAGTTGAAAAACACTTGTACTAAAAACAAATTCTAATATTTTTACATGCTAGAAGTTACATGCTAGAGCAATTTGAAGTTACCTGCTAGTGCAATTTGATGTTACAGGCCAGTTAGTCACAGTTGAAAGACGCTTGTACTGAAAACAAATTCCAGTATTTTTACATGATAGAAGTTACATGCCAGTGCAATTTGAAGTTACTTGCTAGTGTAATTTGATGTTACATTCCAGTTAGTCATAGTTGAAAGATACTTGTACTAAAAACAAATTCTAATATTTTTACATGCTAGAAGTTACATGCTAGTGCAATTTGAGGTTACCTGCCAGTGCAATTTGATATTACAGGCCAGTTAGTCACAGTTGAAAGACGCTTGTACTGAAAACAAATTCCAGTATTTTTACATGCTAGAAATTACATTCCAGTGCTATTTGAAGTTACATGCAAGTGTTATTCGATGTTAGATGACAGTTAGTCACAGTTTAATGACACTTGTACTGAAAACAAATTCTAGTATTTTTGCATGATAGAAGTTGCATGATGGAAGTTACATGCTAGTGTAATTTGAAGTTATCTGCTAGTGCAATTCGATGTGACATGCCAGTTAGTCACAGTTGAAACACATTTGTGCTGAAAATAAACTCCAGTATTTTTACATGCAAGAAGTTTCATGCCAGTTCAATTTGAAGTTACTTGCCAGTGTAATTTGATGTTACATACCAGTTAGTCACAGTTGAAAGACCCTTGTACTGAAATCAAAATCCAGTATTTTTACATGCTAGAAGTTTCATGCCATATCAATTTGAAGTTACTTGCCAATGTAATTTGATGTTACATTCCAGTTAGTTATAGTTGAAAGACAATTGTACTGAAAAAAAAATCCAGTATTTTTACATGCTAGAAGTTACATGCTAGTGCAATTTGACATTATATGCTAGTGCAATTTGAAGTTACATGCTAGTGCAATTCGATGTTACATGCCAGTTAGTCACAGTTGAAAGACACTTGTACTGAAAACAAAGTTCAGTATTTCTACATGCTAGAAGTTACATGCCAGTGCAATTTGATGTTACATCCCTGTTCAATTTGATGCTACATGCCAATTAGTCACAGTTGAAAGACACTTGTACTGAAAACAAATTCCAGTATTTTTACATGCCAGAGGTTACATGCTAGTGCAATTTGAAGTTACCTGCTAGTGCAATTTGATGTTACATGCCAGTTAGTTACAGCTGCAAGAAACTTGTGCAGAAAATAATGTATAGTGTTTTGACATGCTAGAAGTTACATACCATTGCAATTTGAAGTTACATGCCAAAGCAATTTGATGTTACATACCAGTTAGTCACAGTTGAAAGACACCTGTACTGAAAACAAAGTCTATAATTTTTACATACTAGAAGTTACTTGCCAGTGCAATTTGATGTTACATACCAGTTAGTCACAGTTGAAACACACTTGTACTGAAAACAAATTCTAGTATTTTTACATGCTAGAAGTAACATGCTGGTGCAATTTGAAGTTACCTGCCAGTGCAATTTGATGTTACATGCCAGTTAGTCACAGCTGAAAGATACTTGTATTGAAAACAAAGTCTATTATTTTTACATGCTAGAAGTTACTTGCCAGTGCAATTTGAATTTACATGCCAGTGTAATTTGATGTTACATTCCAGTTAGTCATAGTTGAAAGACACTTGTACTGAAAACAAAATCTAGTATTTTTACATGCTAGAAGTTACATGCTAGTGCAATTTGAAGTTACATGCTACTGCAATTTGAAGTTACATGCTAGTGCAATTCGATGTTACATGCCAGTTAGTCATAGTTGAAAGACACTTGTACTGGAAACAAAGTTCAGTATTTCTACATGCTAGAAGTTACATGCCAGTGCAATTTGCTGTTACATCCCTGTTAAATTTGATGCTACATGCCAGTTAGTCACAGTTGAAAGACACTTGTACTGAAAACAAATTCCAGTATTTTTGAATGCTAGAGGTTACATGCTAGTGCAATTTGAAGTTACCTGCTGGTGCAATTTGATGTTACATGCCAGTTAGTCACAGCTGAAAGAAACTTGTGCAGAAAATAATGTATAGTGTTTTGACATGCTAGAAGTTACATACCATTGCAATTTGAAGTTACATGCCAAAGCAATTTGATGTTACATACCAGTTAGTCACAGTTGAAAGACACCTGTACTGAAAACAAAGTCTATAATTTTTACATACTAGAAGTTACTTGCCAGTGCAATTTGATGTCACATACCAGTTAGTCACAGTTGAAAGACACTTGTACTGAAAACAAATTCTAGTATTTTTACATGCTATAAGTTACATGTTGGTGCAATTTGAAGTTACTTGCCAGTGCAATTTGAAGTTACGTGCAAGTGCAATTTGATGTTACATGCCAGTTAGTCATAGTTGAAAGACACTTCTACTGAAAACAACGTCCAATATTTTTACATGCTAGAAGTTACATGCTAGTGCAATTTGAAGTTACATGCTAGTGCAATTTGATGTTACATTCCAGTTAGTCATAGTTGAAAGACACTTGTACTAAAAACAAATTCTAATATTTTTACATGCTAGAAGTTACATGCTAGTGCAATTTGAAGTTACCTGCTAGTGCAATTTGATGTTAAAGGCCAGTTAGTCATAGTTGAAAGACACTTGTACTGAAAACAAAATCCAGTATTTTTACATGCTAGAAGTTACATGCTAGTGCAATTTGAAGTTACATGCTAGTGCAATTTGAAGTTACATGCTAGTGCAATTTGAAGTTACATGCTAGTGCAATTCGATGTTATATGCCAGTTAGTCAAAGTTGAAATACACTTGTACTGAAATCAAAGTTCAGTATTTCTACATGCTAGAAGTTACATGCCAGTGCAATTTGATGTTACATCCCTGTTCAATTTGATGCTACATGCCAGTTAGTCACAGTTGAAAGACACCTGTACTGAAAACAAATTCCAGTATTTTTACATGCCAGAGGTTACATGCTAGTGCAGTTTGAAGTTACCTGCTAGTGCAATTTGATGTTACATGCCAGTTAGTTACAGCTGAAAGAAACTTGTGCAGAAAATAATGTATAGTATTTTGACATGCTAGAAGTTACATACCATTGCAATTTGATGTTACATGCCAAAGCAATTTGATGTTACATACCAGTTAGTCACAGTTGAAAGACATGTACTGAAAACAAAGTCTATAATTTTTACATGCTAGAAGTTACTTGCCAGTACAATTTGAAGTTACATGCCAGTGCAATTTGATGTCACATACCAGTTAGTCATAGTTTAAAGACACTTGTACTGAAATCAAATTCTAGTATTTTTACATGCTAGAAGTTACATGTTGGTGCAATTTGAAGTTACTTGCCAGTGCAATTCGAAGTTACCTGCCAGTGCAATTTGATGTTACGTGTCAGTTAGTCACAGTTGAAAGACACTTGTACTGAAAACAAAGTCCAACATTTTTACATGCTAGAAGTTACATGCCAGTGCAATTTGAAGTTACATGCTAGTGCAATTTGATGTTACATTCCAGTTAGTCATAGTTGAAAGACACTTGTACTAAAAAGAATTCTAATATTTTTACATGCTAGAAGTTACATGCTAGTGCAATTTGAAGTTACCTGCTAGTGCAATTTGATGTTACAGGCCTGTTAGTCATAGTTGAAAGACGATCGTACTGAAAACAAATTCCAGTATTTTTATATGCTAGAAGTTACATGCCAGTGCAATTCGAAGTTAAATGCTAGTGCAATTTGATGTTACATACCAGTTAGTCACAGTTGAAAGACCCTTGTACTGAAATCAAAATCCAGTATTTTTACATGCTAGAAGTTTCATGCCAATTCAATTTGAAGTTACTTGCCAATGTAATTTGATGTTACATTCCAGTTAGTTATAGTTGAAAGACACTTGTACTGAAAAAAAAATCTAGTATTTTTACATGCTAGAAGTTACATGCTAGTGCAATTTGAAGTTACATGCTAGTGCAATTTGAAGTTACATGCTAGTGCAATTCGATGTTACATGCCAGTTAGTCACAGTTGAAAGACACTTGTACTGAAAACTAAGTTCAGTATTTCTACATGCTAGAAGTTACATGCCAGTGCAATTTGAAGTTACATCCCTGTTCAATTTGATGCTACATGCCAGTTAGTCACAGTTGAAAGACACTTGTACTGAAAATAAATTCCAGTATTTTTACATGCCGGAGGTTACATGCTAGTGCAGTTTGAAGTTACCTGCTAGTGCAATTTGATGTTACATGCCAGTTAGTTACAGCTGAAAGAAACTTGTGCAGAAAATAATGTATAGTATTTTGACATGCTAGAAGTTACATACCATTGCAATTTGAAGTTACATGCCAAAGCAATTTGATGTTACATACCAGTTAGTCACAGTTGAAAGACACATGTACTGAAAACAAAGTCTATAATTTTTACAAGCTAGAAGTTACTTGCCAGTACAATTTGAAGTTACATGCCAGTGCAATTTGATGTCACATACCAGTTAGTCACAGTTGAAAGACACTTGTACTGAAAACAAATTCTAGTATTTTTACATGCTAGAAGTTACATGCTGTTGCAATTTGAAGTTACCTGCCAGTGCAATTTGATGTTACATGCCAGTTAGTCACAGCTGAAAGATACTTGTATTGAAAACAAAGTCTATTATTTTTACATGCTAGAAGTTACATGCCAGTGCAATTTGAATTTACATGCCAGTGTAATTTGATGTTACATTCCAGTTAGTCATAGTTGAAAGACACTTGTACTGAAAACAAAATCCAGTATTTTTACATGCTAGAAGTTACATGCTAGTGCAATTTGAAGTTACATGCTACTGCAATTTGAAGTTACATGCTAGTGCAATTCGATGTTACATGCCAGTTAGTCACAGTTGAAAGACACTTATACTGGAAACAAAGTTCAGTATTTCTACATGCTAGAAGTTACATGCCAGTGCAATTTGATGTTACATCCCTGTTAAATTTGATGCTACATGCCAGTTAGTCACAGTTGAAAGACACTTGTACTGAAAACAAATTCCAGTATTTTTGAATGCCAGAGGTTACATGCTATTGCAATTTGAAGTTACCTGCTAGTGCAATTTGATGTTACATGCCAGTTAGTCACAGCTGAAAGAAACTTGTGCAGAAAATAATGTATAGTATTTTGACATGCTAGAAGTTACACACCGTTGCAATTTGAAGTTACATGCCAATGCAATTTGATGTTACATACCAGTTAGTCACAGTTGAAAGATAGTTGTACTGAAAACAAAGTCTATAATATTTACATGCTAAAAGTTACTTGCCAGTGCAATTTGAAGTTACATGCCAGTGCAATTCGAAGTTACATACCAGTTAGTCATAGTTGAAAGACACTTGTACTAAAAACAAATTCTAGTATTTTTACATGTTAGAAGTTACATTTTGGTGCAATTTGAAGTTACCTTCCAGTGCAATTTGAAGTTACCTACCAGTGCAATTTGATGTCACATGCCAGTTAGTCACAGTTGAAAGACACTTCTACTGAAAACAAAGTCCAACATTTTTACATGCTAGAAGTTACATGCCAGTGCAATTTGAAGTTACATGCTAGTGCAATTTGATGTTACATTCCAGTTAGTCATAGTTGAAAGACACTTGTACTAAAAACAAATTCTAATATTTTTACATGCTAGAAGTTACATGCTAGTGCAATTTGAAGTTACCTGCTAGTGCAATTTGATGTTACAGGCTAGTTAGTCACAGTTGATAGACGTTTGTACTGAAAACAAATTCCAGTATTTTTATATGCTAGAAGTTACATGCCAGTGCAATTCGAAGTTAAATGCTAGTGCAATTTGATGTTACATTCCAGTTAGTCATAGTTGAAAGACACTTGTACTAAAAACAAATTCTAACACTTTTACATGCTAGAAGTTACTTGCCAGTGCAATTTGAAGTTACATGCTAGTGCAATTCGATGTTACATGCCAGTTAGTCCCAGTTGAAAGACACTTGTACTGAAAACAAAGTTCAGTATTTCTACATGCTAGAAGTTACATGCCAGTGCAATTTGATGTTACATCCCTGTTCAATTTGATGCTACATGCCAGTTAGTCACAGTTGAAAGACACTTGTACTGAAAACAAAGTCCAGTATTTTTACATGCCAGAGGTTACATGCTAGTGCAGTTTGAAGTTACCTGCTAGTGCAATTTGATGTTACATTCCAGTTAGTCACAGCTGAAAGAAACTTGTGCAGAAAATAATGTATAGTATTTTGACATTCTAGAAGTTACATACCGTTGCAATTTGAAGTTACATGCCAATGCAATTTGATGTTACATACCAGTTAGTCACAGTTGAAAGACACTTGTACTGAAAACAAAGTCTATAATTTATACATGCTAGAAGTTACTTGCCAGTGCAATTTGAAGTTACATGCCAGTGCAATTTGATGTCACATACCAGTTAGTCACAGTTGAAAGACACTTTTACTGAAAACAAATTCTAGTGCTTTTACATGCTATAAGTTACATGTTGGTGCAATTTGAAGTTACTTGCCAGTGCAATTTGAAGTTACATGCCTGTGCAATTTGAAGTTACGTGGCTGTGCAATTTGATGTCACATACTAGTTAGTCACAGTTGAAAGACACTTGTACTGAAATCAAATTCTAGTATTTTTACATCATAGAAGTTACATGTTGGTGCAATTTGAAGTTACCTGCCAACGCAATTTAAAGTTACCTGCTAGTGTAATTTGATGTTACATGCCAGTTAGTCACAGTTGAAAGACACTTCTACTGAAAACAAAGTCCCACATTTTTACATGCTAGAAGTTACATGCAGTGCAAATTGAAGTTACATGCTAGTGCAATTTGATGTTGCATTCCAGTTATCATAGTTGAAAGACACTTGTACTAAAAACAAATTCTAATATTTTTACATGCTAGAAGTTACATGCTAGTGCAATTTGAAGTTACCTGCTAGTGCAATTTGATGTTACAGGCCAGTTAGTCACAGTTGAAAGACGTTTGTACTGAAAACAAATTCCAGTATTTTTATATGCTAGAAGTTACATGCCAGTGCAATTCGAAGTTAAATGCTAGTGCAATTTGATGTTACATTCCAGTTAGTCATAGTTGAAAGACACTTACACTAAAAACAAATTCTAACATTTTTACATGCTAGAAGTTACAATCTAGTGCAATTTGAAGTTACCTGCCAGTGCAATTTGATGTTACATACCAGTTAGTCACAGTTTAATGACACTTGTGCTGAAGACAAAGTTCAGTATTTTTACATACTAGAAGTTTCATGCCAATTCCATTTAAAGTTACCTGCCAGTGCAATTTGAAGTTACATGCAAGTGCAATTTGATGTTACAGGCCAATTAGTCACAGTTGAAAGACGCTTGTTCTGAAAACAAAGTCCAATATTTTTACATTCTAAAAGTTACATGCCAGTGTAATTTGAAGTTACATGCTAGTGCAATTTGATGTTACATTCCAGTTAGTCATAGTTGAAAGACACTTGTACTAAAAACAAATTCTAATATTTTTACATGCTAGAAGTTACATGCTAGTGCAATTTCAAGTTACCTGCTAGTGCAATTTGATGTTACAGGCCAGTTAGTCATAGTTGAAAGACACTTGTACTGAAAACAAAATCCAGTATTTTTACATGCTAGAAGTTACATGCTAATACAATTTGAAGTTACATGCTACTGCAATTTGAAGTTACATGCTAGTGCAATTCGATATTACATGCCAGTTAGTCACAGTTGAAAGACACTTGTACTGGAAACAAAGTTCAGTATTTCTACATGCTAGAAGTTACAGGCCAGTGCAATTTGATGTTACATCCCTGTTAAATTTGAGGCTACGTGCCAGTTAGTCACAGTTGAAAGACACTTGTACTGAAAACAAATTCCAGTATTTTTAAATGCCAGAGGTTAAATGCTAGTGCAATTTGAAGTTACCTGCTAGTGCAATTTGATGTTGCATGCCAGTTAGTCACAGCTGAAAGAAACTTGTGCAGAAAATAATGTATAGTATTTTGACATGCTAGAAGTTACACATCGTTGCAATTTGAAGTTACATGCCAATGCAATTTGATGTTACATACCAGTTAGTCACAGTTGAAAGACACTTGTACTGAAAACAAAGTCTATAATTTTTACATGCTAGAAGTTACTTGCCAGTGCAATTTGAATTTACATGCCAGTGCAATTCGAAGTTACGTACCAGTTAGTCATAGTTGAAAGACACTTGTACTAAAAACAAATTCTAAAATTTTTACATGCTAGAAGTTACATGCTAGTGCAATTTGAAGTTACCTGCCAGTGCAATTTGATGTTACATACCAGTTAGTCACAGTTTAATGACACTTGTACTGAAGACAAAGTTCAGTATTTTTACATACTAGAAGTTTCATGCCAATTCCATTTAAATTTACCTGCCAGTGCAATTTGAAGTTACATGCAAGTGCAATTTGATGTCATATACCAGTTAGTCACAGTTGAAAGACACTTGTAGTGAAAACAAATTCTAATATTTTTCCATGCTAGAAGTTACATGCGAGTGCAGTTTGAGGTTACCTGCCAGTGCAATTTGATGTTACAGGCCAGTTAGTCACAGTTGAAAGACGCTTGTACTGAAAACAAAGTCCAATATTTGTACATGCTAGAAGTTACATGCCAGTGTAATTTGAAGTTAAATGCTAGTGCAATTTGATGTTACATTCCAGTTAGTCATAGTTGAAAGACACTTGTACTAAAAACAAATTCTAATATTTTTACATGCTAGAATTTACATGCTAGTGCAATTTGAAGTTACCTGCTAGTGCAATTTGATGTTACAGGCCAGTTAGTCATAGTTGAAAGAAACTTGTACTGAAAACAAAATCCAGTATTTTTTACATGCTAGAAGTTACATGCTAGCGCAATTTGAAGTTACATGCTACTGCAATTTGAAGTTACATGCTAGTGCAATTCGATGTTACATGCCAGTTAGTCACAGTTGAAAGACACTTGTACTGGAAACAAAGTTCAGTATTTCTACATGCTAGAAGTTACATGCCAGTGCAATTTGCTGTTACATCCCTGTTAAATTTGAGGCTACGTGCCAGTTAGTCACAGTTGAAAGACACTTGTACTGAAAACAAATTCTAGTATTTTTAAATGCCAGAGGTTAAATGCTAGTGCAATTTGAAGTTACCTGCTAGTGCAATTTGATGTTGCATGCCAGTTAGTCACAGCTGAAAGAAACTTGTGCAGAAAATAATGTATAGTATTTTGACATGCTAGAAGTTACACACCGTTGCAATTTGAAGTTACATGCCAATGCAATTTGATGTTACATACCAGTTAGTCACAGTTGAAAGACACTTGTACTGAAAACAAAGTCTATAATTTTTACATGCTAGAAGTTACTTGCCAGTGCAATTTGAATTTACATGCCAGTGCAATTCGAAGTTACGTACCAGTTAGTCATAGTTGAAAGACACTTGTACTAAAAACAAATTCTAAAATTTTTACATGCTAGAAGTTACATGCTAGTGCAATTTGAAGTTACCTGCCACTGCAATTTGATGTTACATACCAGTTAGTCACAGTTTAATGACACTTGTGCTAAAGACAAAGTTCAGTATTTTTACATACTAGAAGTTTCATGCCAATTCCATTTAAATTTACCTGCCAGTGCAATTTGAAGTTACATGCAAGTGCAATTTGATGTCATATACCAGTTAGTCACAGTTGAAAGACACTTGTAGTGAAAACAAATTCTAATATTTTTCCATGCTAGAAGTTACATGCTAGTGCAGTTTGAGGTTACCTGCCAGTGCAATTTGATGTAACAGGCCAGTTAGTCACAGTTGAAAGACGCTTGTACTGAAAACAAAGTCCAATATTTGTACATGCTAGAAGTTACATGCCAGTGTAATTTGAAGTTAAATGCTAGTGCAATTTGATGTTACATTCCAGTTAGTCATAGTTGAAAGACACTTGTACTAAAAACAAATTCTAATATTTTTACATGCTAGAATTTACATGCTAGTGCAATTTGAAGTTACCTGCTAGTGCAATTTGATGTTACAGGCCAGTTAGTCATAGTTGAAAGAAACTTGTACTGAAAACAAAATCCAGTATTTTTTACATGCTAGAAGTTACATGCTAGCGCAATTTGAAGTTACATGCTACTGCAATTTGAAGTTACATGCTAGTGCAATTCGATGTTACATGCCAGTTAGTCACAGTTGAAAGACACTTGTACTGGAAACAAAGTTCAGTATTTCTACATGCTAGAAGTTACATGCCAGTGCAATTTGCTGTTACATCCCTGTTAAATTTGAGGCTACGTGCCAGTTAGTCACAGTTGAAAGACACTTGTACTGAAAACAAATTCCAGTATTTTTAAATGCCAGAGGTTAAATGCTAGTGCAATTTGAAGTTACCTGCTAGTGCAATTTGATGTTACACTAGTTAGTCACAGCTGAAAGAAACTTGTGAAGAAAATAATGTATAGTATTTTGACATGCTAGAAGTTACACACCGTTGCAATTTGAAGTTACATGCCAATGCAATTTGATGTTACATACCAGTTAGTCACAATTGAAAGACAGTTGTACTGAAAACAAAGTCTATAATTTTTACATGCTAAAAGTTACTTTCCAGTGCAATTTGAAGTTACATGCCAGTGCAATTCGAAGTTACTTACCAGTTAGTCATAGTTGAATGACATTTGTACTAAAAACAAATTCTAGTATTTTTACATGTTAGAAGTTACATGTTGGTGCAATTTGAAGTTACCTGCCAGTGCAATTTGATGTTACATGCCAGTTAGTCACAGTTGAAAGACACTTCTACTGAAAAAAAAGTCCAACATTTTTACATGCTAGAAGTTACATGCCAGTGCAATTTGAAGTTACATGCTAGTGCAATTTGATGTTACATTCCAGTTAGTCATAGTTGAAAGACACTTGTACTAAAAAAAATTCTAATATTTTTACATGCTAGAAGTTACATGCTAGTGCAATTTGAAGTTACCTGCCAGTGCAATTCGATGTTACATGCCAGTTAGTCACAGTTGAAAGACACTTGTACTGGAAACAAAGTTCAGTATTTCTACATGCTAGAAGTTACATGCCAGCGCAATTTGCTGTTACATCCCTGTTAAATTTGAGGCTACGTGCCAGTTAGTCACAGTTGAAAGACACTTGTACTGAAAACAAATTCCAGTATTTTTAAATGCCAGAGGTTAAATGCTAGTGCAATTTGAAGTTACCTGCTAGTGCAATTTGATGTTACACTAGTTAGTCACAGCTGAAAGAAACTTGTGCAGAAAATAATGTATAGCATTTTGACATGCTAGAAGTTACACACCGTTGCAATTTGAAGTTACATGCCAATGCAATTTGATGTTACATACCAGTTAGTCACAGTTGAAAGACAGTTGTACTGAAAACAAAGTCTATAATTTTTACGTGCTAAAAGTTACTTGCCAGTGCAATTTGAAGTTACATGCCAGTGCAATTCGAAGTTACATACCAGTTAGTCATAGTTGAAAGACACTTGTACTAAAAACAAATTCTAGTATTTTTACATGTTAGAAGTTACATGTTGGTGCAATTTGAAGTTACCTGCCAGTGCAATTTGAAGTTACCTGCCAGTGCAATTTTATGTTACATGCCAGTTAGTCAAAGTTGAAAGACACTTCTACTGAAAACAAAGTCCAACATTTTTACATGCTAGAAGTTACATGCCAGTGCAATTTGAAATTACATGCTAGTGCAATTTGATGTTACATTCCAGTTAGTCATAGTTGAAAGACACTTGTACTAAAAACAAATTCTAATATTTTTACATGCTAGAAGTTACATGCTAGTGCAATTTGATGTTACAAGCCAGTTAGTCACAGTTGAAAGATGGTTGTACTGAAAACAAATTCCATTATTTTTATATGCTAGAAGTTACATGCCAGTGCAATTTGAAGTTAAATGCTAGTGCAATTTGATGTTACATTCCAGTTAGTCATAGTTGAAAGACACTTGTACTAAAAACAAATTATAACATTTTTACATGCTAGAAGTTACATGCTAGTGCAATTTGAAGTTACCTGCCAGTGCAATTTGATGTTACATACCAGTTAGTCACAGTTTAATGACACTGGTGCTGAGAACAAAGTTCAGTATTTTTACATGCTAGAAGTTTCATGGAAATTCCATTTAAAGTTACCTGCCAGTGCAATTTGAAGTTACATGCAAGTGCAATTTGATGTCACATACCAGTTAGTCACAGTTGAAAGACACTTGTACAGAAAACAAATTCTAATATTTTTACATGCTAGAAGTTACATGCTAGTGCAATTTGAAGTTACCTGCTAGTGCAATTTGATGTTACAGGCCAGTTAGTCACAGTTGAAAGACGTTTGTACTGAAAATAAATTCCTGTATTTTTATATGCTAGAAGTTACATGCCAGTGCAATTCGAAGTTAAATGCTAGTGCAATTTGATGTTACATTCCAGTTAGTCATAGTTGGAAGACACTTGTACTAAAAACAAATTCTAACATTTTTACATGCTAGAAGTTACAATCTAGTGCAATATGAAGTTACCTGCCAGTGCAATTTGATGTTACATACCAGTTAGTCACAGTTTAATGACACTTGTGCTGAAGACAAAGTTCAGTATTTTTACATACTAGAAGTTTCATTCCAATTCCATTTAAATTTACCTGCCAGTGCAATTTGAAGTTACATGCAAGTGAAATTTGATGTCATATACCAGTTAGTCACAGTTGAAAGACACTTGTACTGAAAACAAATTCTAATATTTTTCCATGCTAGAAGTTACATGCTAGTGCAGTTTGAGGTTACCTGCCAGTGCAATTTGATGTTACAGGCCAGTTAGTCACAGTTGAAAGACGCTTGTACTGAAAACAAAGTCCAATATTTGTACATGCTAGAAGTTACATGCCAGTGTAATTTGAAGTTACATGCCAGTGCAATTTGATGTTACATTCCAGTTAGTCATAGTTGAAAGACACTTGTACTAAAAACAAATTCTAATATTTTTACATGCTAGAGGTTACATGCTAGTGCAATTTGAAGTTACCTGCTAGTGCAATTTGATGTTATTGGCCAGTTAGTCATAGTTGAAAGACACTTGTACTGAAAACAAAATCTAGTATTTTTACATGCTAGAAGTTACATGCTAGCGCAATTTGAAGTTACATGCTACTGCAATTTGAAGTTACATGCTAGTGCAATTCGATGTTACATGCCAGTTAGTCACAGTTGAAAGACACTTGTACTGGAAACAAAGTTCAGTATTTCTGCATGCTAGAAGTTACATGCCAGCGCAATTTGATGTTACATCCCTGTTAAATTTGAGGCTACCTGCCAGTTAGTCACAGTTGAAAGACACTTGTACTGAAAACAAATTCCAGTATTTTTAAATGCCAGAGGTTAAATGCTAGTGCAATTTGAAGTTACCTGCTAGTGCAATTTGATGTTACATGCCAGTTAGTCACAGCTGAAAGAAACTTGTGCAGAAAATAATGTATAGTATTTTGACATGCTAGAAGTTACACACCGTTGCAATTTGAAGTTACATGCCAATGCAATTTCATGTTACATACTAGTTAGTCACAGTTGAAAGACACTTGTACTGAAAACAAAGTCTATAATTTTTACATGCTAGAAGTTACTTGCCAGTGCAATTTAAAGTTACATACCAGTGCAATTTGATGTCACATACCAGTTAGTCACAGTTAAAAGACACTTGTACTGAAAAAAAATTCTAGTATTTTTACATGTTAGAAGTTACATGTTGGTGCAATTTGAAGTTACCTGCCAGTGCAATTTGAAGTTACCTGCCAGTGCAATTTGATGTTACATGCCAGTTAGTCACAGTTGAAAGACATTTTTACTGAAAACAGAGTCCAACATTTTTACATGCTAGAAGTTACATGCCAGTGCAATTTGAAGTTACATGCTAGTGCAATTTGATGTTACATTCCAGTTAGTCATAGTTGAAAGACACTTGTACTAAAAACAAATTCTAATATTTTTACATGCTAGAAGTTACATGCTAGTGCGATTTGAAGTTACCTGCTAGTGCAATTTGATGTTACAGGCCAGTTAGTCACAGTTGAAAGATGGTTGTACTGAAAACAAATTCCATTATTTTTATATGCTAGAAGTTACATGCCGGTGCAATTTGAAGTTAAATGCTAGTGCAATTTGATGTTACATTCCAGTTAGTCATAGTTGAAAGACACTTGTACTAAAAACAAATTCTAACATTTTAACATGCTAGAAGTTACATGCTAGTGCAATTTGAAGTTACCTGCCAGTGCAATTTGATGTTACATACCAGTTAGTCACAGTTTAATGACACTTGTGCTGAGAACAAAGTTCAGTATTTTTACATACTAGAAGTTTCATGGCAATTCCATTTAAAGTTACCTGCCAGTGCAATTTGAAGTTACATGCAAGTGCAATTTGATGTCACATACCAGTTAGTCACAGTTGAAAGACACTTGTACAGAAAACAAATTCTAATATTTTTACATGCTAGAAGTTACATGCTAGTGCAATTTGAAGTTACCTGCTAGTGCAATTTGATGTTACAGGCCAGTTAGTCACAGTTGAAAGACGTTTGTACTGAAAATAAATTCCAGTATTTTTATATGCTAGAAGTTACATGCCAGTGCAATTCGAAGTTAAATGCTAGTGCAATTTGATGTTACATTCCAGTTAATCATAGTTGAAAGACACTTGTACTAAATACAAATTCAAACATTTTTACATGCTAGAAGTTTCAATCTAGTGCAATTTGAAGTTACCTGCCAGTGCAATTTGATGTTACATACCAGTTAGTCACAGTTTAATGACACTTGTGCTGAAGACAAAGTTCAGTATTTTTACATACTAGAAGTTTCATGCCAATTCCATTTAAAGTTACCTGCCAGTGCAATTTGAAGTTACATGCAAGTGCAATTTGATGTTACAGGCCAATTAGTCACAGTTGAAAGACGCTTGTTCTGAAAACAAAGTCCAATATTTTTACATGCTAGAAGTTACATGCCAGTGTAATTTGAAGTTACATGCTAGTGCAATTTGATGTTACATTCCAGTTAGTCATAGTTGAAAGACACTTGTACTAAAAATAAATTCTAATATTTTTACATGCTAGAAGTTACATGCTAGTGCAATTTCAAGTTACCTGCTAGTGCAATTTGATGTTACAGGCCAGTTAGTCATAGTTGAAAGACACTTGTACTGAAACAAAAGCCAGTATTTTTACATGCTCGAAGTTACATGCTAGTACAATTTGAAGTTACATGCTACTGCAATTTGAAGTTACATGCTAGTGCAATTCGATATTACATGCCAGTTAGTCACAGTTGAAAGACACTTGTACTGGAAACAAAGTTCAGTATTTCTACATGCTAGAAGTTACAGGCCAGTGCAATTTGATGTTACATCCCTGTTAAATTTGAGGCTACGTGCCAGTTAGTCACAGTTGAAAGACACTTGTACTGAAAACAAATTCCAGTATTTTTAAATGCCAGAGGTTAAATGCTAGTGCAATTTGAAGTTACCTGCTAGTGCAATTTGATGTTGCATGCCAGTTAGTCACAGCTGAAAGAAACTTGTGCAGAAAATAATGTATAGTATTTTGACATGCTAGAAGTTACACATCGTTGCAATTTGAAGTTACATGCCAATGCAATTTGATGTTACATACCAGTTAGTCACAGTTGAAAGACACTTGTACTGAAAACAAAGTCTATAATTTTTACATGCTAGAAGTTACTTGCCAGTGCAATTTGAATTTACATGCCAGTGCAATTCGAAGTTACGTACCAGTTAGTCATAGTTGAAAGACACTTGTACTAAAAACAAATTCTAAAATTTTTACATGCTAGAAGTTACATGCTAGTGCAATTTGAAGTTACCTGCCAGTGCAATTTGATGTTACATACCAGTTAGTCACAGTTTAATGACACTTGTACTGAAGACAAAGTTCAGTATTTTTACATACTAGAAGTTTCATGCCAATTCCATTTAAATTTACCTGCCAGTGCAATTTGAAGTTACATGCAAGTGCAATTTGATGTCATATACCAGTTAGTCACAGTTGAAAGACACTTGTAGTGAAAACAAATTCTAATATTTTTCCATGCTAGAAGTTACATGCGAGTGCAGTTTGAGGTTACCTGCCAGTGCAATTTGATGTTACAGGCCAGTTAGTCACAGTTGAAAGACGCTTGTACTGAAAACAAAGTCCAATATTTTTACATGCTAGAAGTTACATGCCAGTGTAATTTGAAGTTACATGCTAGTGCAATTTGATGTTACATTCCAGTTAGTCATAGTTGAAAGACACTTGTACTAAAAATAAATTCTAATATTTTTACATGCTAGAAGTTACATGCTAGTGCAATTTCAAGTTACCTGCTAGTGCAATTTGATGTTACAGGCCAGTTAGTCATAGTTGAAAGACACTTGTACTGAAACAAAAGCCAGTATTTTTACATGCTCGAAGTTACATGCTAGTACAATTTGAAGTTACATGCTACTGCAATTTGAAGTTACATGCTAGTGCAATTCGATATTACATGCCAGTTAGTCACAGTTGAAAGACACTTGTACTGGAAACAAAGTTCAGTATTTCTACATGCTAGAAGTTACAGGCCAGTGCAATTTGATGTTACATCCCTGTTAAATTTGAGACTACGTGCCAGTTAGTCACAGTTGAAAGACACTTGTACTGAAAACAAATTCCAGTATTTTTAAATGCCAGAGATTAAATGCTAGTGCAATTTGAAGTTACCTGCTAGTGCAATTTGATGTTACTTGCCAGTTAGTCACAGCTGAAAGAAACTTGAGCAGAAAACAATGTATAGTATTTTGACATGCTAGAAGTTACACACCGTTGCAATTTGAAGTTACATGCCAATGCAATTTGATGTTACATATTAGTTAGTCACAGTTGAAAGACACTTGTACTGAAAACAAAGTCTATAATTTTTACATGCTAGAAGTTACTTGCTAGTGCAATTTGAAGTTACATGCCAGTGCAATTCGAAGTTACGTACCAGTTAGTCATAGTTGAAAGACACTTGTACTAAAAACAAATTCTAACATTTTCACATGCTAGTGCAATTTGAAGTTACCTGCCAGTGCAATTTGATGTTACATACCAGTTAGTCACAGTTTAATGACACTTGTGCTGAAGACAAAGTTCAGTATTTTTACATAGTAGAAGATTCATGCCAATTCCATTTAAAGTTACCTGCCAGTGCAATTTGAAGTGACATGCAAGTGCAATTTGATGTCATATACCAGTTAGTCACAGTTGAAAGACACTTGTACTGAAAACAAATTCTAATATTTTTCCATGCTAGAAGTTACATGCTAGTGCAGTTTGAGGTTACCTGCCAGTGCAATTTGATGTTACAGGCCAGTTAGTCACAGTTTAAAGACGCTTGTACTGAAAACAAAGTCCAATATTTGTACATGCTAGAAGTTACATGCCAGTGTAATTTGAAGTTACATGCTAGTGCAATTTGATGTTACATTCCAGTTAGTCATAGTTGAAAGACACTTGTACTAAAAACAAATTCTAATATTTTTACATGCTAGAAGTTACATGCTAGTGCAATTTGAAGTTACCTGCTAGTGCAATTTGATGTTACAGGCCAGTTAGTCATAGTTGAAAGACACTTGTACTGAAAACAAAATCCAGTATTTTTACATGCTAGAAGTTACATGCTAGCGCAATTTGAAGTTACATGCTACTGCAATTTGAAGTTACATGCTAGTGCAATTCGATGTTACATGCCAGTTAGTCACAGTTGAAAGACACTTGTACTGGAAACAAAGTTCAGTATTTCTATATGCTAGAAGTTACATGCCAGCGCAATTTGATGTTACATCCCTGTTAAATTTGAGGCTACATGCCTGTTAGTCACAGTTGAAAGACACTTGTACTGAAAACAAATTCCAGTATTTTAAATGCCAGAGGTTAAATGCTAGTGCAATTTGAAGTTACCTGCTAGTGCAATTTGATGTTACTTTCCAGTTAGTCACAGCTGAAAGAAACTTGTGCAGAAAATATTGTATAGTATTTTGACATGCTAGAAGTTACACACCGTTGCAATTTGAAGTTACATGCCAATGCAATTTGATGTTACATACCAGTTAGTCACAGTTGAAAGACACTTGTACTAAAAACAAAGTCTATAATTTTTACATGCTAGAATTTACTTGCCAGTGCAATTTAAAGTTACATACCAGTGCAATTTGATGTCACATACCAGTTAGTCACAGTTAAAAGACACTTGTACTGAAAACAAATTCTAGTATTTTTACATGTTAGAAGTTACATGTTGGTGCAATTTGAAGTTACCTGCCAGTGTAATTTGAAGTTACCTGCCAGTGCAATTTGATGTTACATGCCAGTTAGTCACAGTTGAAAGACACTTTTACTGAAAACAAAGTCCAACATTTTTACATGCTAGAAGTTACATGCCAGTGCAATTTGAAGTTACATGCTAGTGCAATTTGATGTTACATTCCAGTTAGTCATAGTTGAAAGACACTTGTACTAAAAACAAATTCTAATATTTTTACATGCTAGAAGTTACATGCTAGTGCAATTTGAAGTTACCTACTAGTGCAATTTGATGTTACAGGCCAGTTAGTCACAGTTGAAAGATGGTTGTACTGAAAACAAATTCCATTATTTTTATATGCTAGAAGTTACATGCCAGTGCAATTTGAAGTTAAATGCTAGTGCAATTTGATGTTACATTCCAGTTAGTCATAGTTGAAAGACACTTGTACTAAAAACAAATTCTAACATTTTTACATGCTAGAAGTTACATGCTAGTGCAATTTGAAGTTACCTGCCAGTGCAATTTGATGTTACATACCAGTTAGTCACAGTTTAATGACACTTGTGCTGAGAACAAAGTTCAGTATTTTTACATGCTAGAAGTTTCATGGCAATTCCATTTAAAGTTACCTGCCAGTGCAATTTGAAGTTACATGCAAGTGCAATTTGATGTCACATACCAGTTAGTCACAGTTGAAAGACACTTGTACAGAAAACAAATTCTAATATTTTTACATGCTAGAAGTTACATGCTAGTGCAATTTGAGGTTACTTGCCAGTGCAATTTGATGTTACAGGCCAGTTAGTCACAGTTGAAAGACGCTTGTACTGAAAACAAATTCCAGTATTTTTACATGCTAGAAATTACATGCCAGTGCTATTTGAAGGTACATGCAAGTGTTATTCGATGTTACATGACAGTTAGTCACCGTTTAATGACACTTGTACTGAAAACAAATTCCAGAATTTTTGCATGATAGAAGTAGCATGATGGAAGTTACATGCTAGTGTAATTTGAAGTTATCTGCTAGTGCAATTCGATGTTACATGCCAGTTAGTCACAGTTGAAACACATTTGTGCTGAAAATAAACTGCAGTATTTTTACATGCTAGAAGTTTCATGCCAGTTCAATTTGAAGTTACTTGCCAGTGTAATTTGATGTTACATACCAGTTAGTCACAGTTGAAAGACCCTTGTACTGAAATCAAAATCAAGTATTTTTACATGCTAGAAGATTCATGCCAGTTCAATTTGCAGTTACTTGCCAATGTAATTTGATGTTACATTCCAGTTAGTTATAGTTGAAAGACACTTGTACTGAAAAAAAAATCCGGTATTTTTACATGCTAGAAGTTACATGCAAGTGCAATTTGAAGTTACATGCTAGTGCAATTCGATGTTACATGCCAGTTCGTCACAGTTGAAAGACACTTGTACTGAAAACAAAGTTCAGTATTTCTACATGCTTGGAGTTACATGCTAGTGAAATTTGACGTTACATCCCTGTTCAATTTGATGCTACATGCCAGTTAGTCACAGTTGAAAAACACTTTACTGAAAACAAATTCCAGTATTTTTACATGCCAGAGGTTACATGCTAGTGCAATTTGAAGTGACCTGCTAGTGCAATTTGATGTTACATGACAGTTAGTCACAGTTGAAAGACCCTTGTACTGAAATCAAAATCCAGTATTTTTACATGCTAGAAGATTCATGCCAGTTCAATTTGCAGTTACTTGCCAATGTAATTTGATGTTACATTCCCGTTAGTTATAGTTGAAAGACACTTGTACTGAAAAAAAAAATCCAGTATTTTTACATGCTAGAAGTTACATGCAAGTGCAATTTGAAGTTACATGCTAGTGCAATTCGATGTTACATGCCAGTTCGTCACAGTTGAAAGAAACTTGTACTGAAAACAAAGTTCAGTATTTCTACATGCTAGGAGTTACATGCTAGTGAAATTTGACGTTACATCCCTATTCAATTTGATGCTACATGCCAGTTAGTCACAGTTGAAAAACACTTGTACTGAAAACAAATTCCAGTATTTTTACATGCCAGAGGTTACATGCTAGTGCAATTTGAAGTTACATGCTAGTGCAATTTGAAGTTACCCGCTAGTGCAATTTGATGTTACATGACAGTTAGTCACAGTTGAAAGACCCTTGTACTGAAATCAAAATCCAGTATTTTTACATGCTAGAAGATTCATGCCAGTTCAATTTGCAGTTACTTGCCAATGTAATTTAATGTTACATTCCAGTTAGTTATAGTTGAAAGACACTTGTACTGAAAAAAAAATCCATTATTTTTACATGCTAGAAGTTACATGCTAGTGCAATTTGAAGTTACATGCTAGTGCAATTCGATGTTACATGCCAGTTAGTCACAGTTGAAAGACACTTGTACCGAAAACAAAGTTCAATATTTCTACATGCTAGAAGTTACATGCCAGTGAAATTTGATGTTACATCCCTGTCCAATTTGATGCTACATGCCAGTTAGTCACAGTTGAAAAACACTTGTACTGAAAATAAATTCCAGTATTTTTACATGCCAGAGATTACATGCTAGTGCAATTTGGAGTTACCTGCCAGTGCAATTTGATGTTACATGACAGTTAGTCACAGCTGAAAGAAACTTGTGCAGAAAATAATGTATAGTATTTTGACATGCTAGAAGTTACACACCGTTGCAATTTGAAGTTACATGCCAATGCAATTTGATGTTACATACCAGTTAGTCACAGTTGAAAGACACTTGTACTGAAAACAAAGTCTATAATTTTTCCATGCTAGAAGTTACTAGCCAGTGCAATTTGAAGTTACATGCCAGTGCAATTTGATGTCACATACTAGTTAGTCACAGTTGAAAGACACTTGTACTGAAATCAAATTCTAGTATTTTTACATGCTAGAAGTTACATGTTGGTGCAATTTGAAGTTACCTGCCAACGCAATTCGAAGTTACCTGCCACGGCAATTTGATGTTACATACCAGTTAGTCACAGTTGAAAGACACTTCTACTGAAAACAAAGTCCAACATTTTTACATGCTAGAAGTTACTTGCCAGTGCAATTTGAAGTTACATGCTAGTGCAATTTGATGTTACATTCCAGTTAGTCATAGTTGAAAGACACTTGTACTAAAAACAAATTCTAATATTTTTACATGCTAGAAGTTACATGCTAGTGCAATTTGAAGTTACCTGCTAGTGCAATTGGATGTTACAGGCCAGTTAGTCACAGTTGAAAGACGCTTGTACTGAAAACAAATTCCAGTATTTTTACATGCTAGAAATTACATGCTAGTGCTATTTGAAGGTACATGCAAGTGTTATTCGATGTTACATGACAGTTAGTCACCGTTTAATGACACTTGTACTGAAAACAAATTCCAGTATTTTTGCATGATAGAAGTTGCATGATGGAAGTTACATGCTAGTGTAATTTGAAGTTATCTGCTAGTGCAATTCGATGTTACATGCCAGTTAGTCACAGTTGAAACACATTTGTGCTGAAAATAAACTCCAGTATTTTTACATGCTAGAAGTTTCATGCCAGTTCAATTTGAAGTTACTTGCCAGTGTAATTTGATGTTACATACCAGTTAGTCACAGTTGAAAGACCATTGTACTGAAATCAAAATCAAGTATTTTTACATGCTAGAAGATTCATGCCAGTTCAATTTGCAGTTACTTGCCAATGTAATTTGATGTTACATTCCAGTTAGTTATAGTTGAAAGACACTTGTACTGAAAAAAAAATCCAGTATTTTTACATGCTAGAAGTTACATGCAAGTGCAATTTGAAGTTACATGCTAGTGCAATTCGATGTAACATGCCAGTTAGTCACAGTTGAAAGACACTTGTACTGAAAACAAAGTTCAGTATTTCTATATGCTAGAAGTTACATGCCTGTGCAATTTGATGTTACATCAATGTTCAATTTGATGCTACATGCCAGTTAGTCACAGTTGAAAGACACTTGCACTGAAAACAAATTCCAATATTTTTACATACTAGAATTTACATGCTAGTGCAATTTGATGTTACATGCTACTGCATTTTGAAGTTACATGCTAGTGCAATTAGATGTAACATGCCAGTTAGTCACAGTTGAAAGACAGTTGTACTGAAAACAAAGTTTAGTATTTCTATATGCTAGAAGTTACAAGCCTTTGCAACTTGATGTTACATCCCTGTTCAATTTGATGCTACATGCTAGTTAGTCATAGTTGAAAGACACTTGCACTGAAAACAAATTCCAGTATTCTTACATACTATAATTTACATGCTAGTGCAATTTGAAGTTACATGCCAATGCAATTTGATGTTACATGCCAGTTAGTCATAGTTGAAAGACACTTGTACCGAAAATAAATTCCATTATTTTTACATGCTAGAAGTTACATCCCAGTGCTATTTGAAGTTACATGCTATTGTAATTTGATGTTACTTGTCAGTTAGTCACAGTTGAAAGACACTTGTACTGAATACAAATTCCAGTATTATTGTATGCTAGAAGTTACATGCCAGTGCAATTAGAAGTTATATGCCAGTGCAATTTGAAGTTATATGCCAGTGCAATTTGATGTTACATGCCAGTTAGTCACAGTTGAAAGACACTTGTACTGAAAACAAAGTCCATTATTTTTACATGCTAGAAGTTACATGCCAATGCAATTTGAAGTTACATGCCAGTGCAATTTGATGTTACATTCCAGTTAGTCGTAGTTGGAAGACACTTCTACTAAAAATAAATTCCAATACTTTTACATGCTAGAAGTTACATGCTAGTGCAATTTGAAGTTACCTGCTACTGCAATTTGATGTTACAATCCAATTAGACACAGTTGAAAGACACTAGTACTGAAAACAAATTCCAGTATTTTTACATGCTAGAAGTTACACGCCAGTGCTATTTGAATTTACAAGCTATTTTAATTTAATGTTACTTGCTAGTTTGTCTTAGTTGAAAGAAACTTATACTGAATACAAATTCTAGTATTTTTACATGCTAGAAGTCACATGCCAGTGCAATTTGAAGTCATATGCCAGTGCAATTTGATGCTACATGCCTGTTAGTCACAGTTGAAAGACACTTGTACTGAAAACAAATTCCAGTATTTATACATGCTATTGCAATTCGAAGTTACCTGCCAGTGCAATTTGATGTTACATGCCAGTTAGTCACGGTTGAAAGACACTTCTAAAGAAAACAAAGTCCAATATTTTTACATGCTAGAAGTTAGATGCTAGTGCAATTTGAAGTTACATGCTAGTGAAATTTGATGTTACATTCCAATTAGTCATAGTTGAAAGACACTTGCACTAAAAACAAATTCTAATATTTTTACATGCTAGAAGTTACGTGCTAGTGCAATTTGAAGTTACCTGCCAGTGCAGTTCGATGTTACAGGCCAGTTAGTCACAGTTGAAAGACGCTTGTACTGAAAACAAATTCCAGTATTTTTACATGCTAGAAATTACATGCCAGTGCTATTTGAAGTTACATGCAAGTGTTATGTGATGTTACATGCCAGTTACTCACAGTTTAATGACACTTGTGCTGAAAACAAAGTTCAGTATTTTTACATGCTAGAAGTTTCATGCCAATTCAATTCAAAGTTACCTGCCAGTGTAATTTGATGTTACAGGCCAGTTAGTCATAGTTGAAGGACACTTGCACTGAAAACAAATTCTAGTATTTTTACATACTAGAAGTTACATGCTAGTTCAATTTGAAGTTACATGCTAGTGCAATTCAATGTTAAATGCCAGTTAGTCACAGTTGAAAGACACCTGTACTGAAAAAAAAGTTCAGTATTTGTACATGCTAGAAGTTACATGCCAGTGCAATTTGATGTTACATCCTTGTTCAATTTGATGCTACATGCTAGTTAGTCACAGCTTAAAGACACTTGTAGTGAAAACAAATTCCAGTATTTTTGCATGATAGAAGTTACTTTATAGTGTATTTTGAAGTTATCTGCTACTGCAATTCGATGTTACATGACAGTTAGTAACAGTTGAAAGACATTTGTGCAGAAAACAAACTCCAGTATTTTTACATGCTAGAAGTTTCATGCTAGTTCAATTTGAAGTTACTTGCTAGTGTAATTTGATGTTACATGCCAGTTAGTCACAATTGTAAAACCCTTGTACTGAAATCAAAATCCAGTATTTTTACATGCTAGAAGTTTCCTGCCAGTTTAATTTGAAGTTACTAACCAATATAATTTGATGTTACATTCTAGTTAGTCATAGTTGAAAGACACTTGTACTGAAAAAAAAATCCAGTATTTTTGCATGCTAGAAGTTTCATGCCAATTCAATTTGAAGTTACCTACCAGTGTAATTTGATGTTACATGCCAGTTAGTCACAGTTGAAAGACATTTGTACCAAAAACAAATTCCAGTATTTTTACATGCCAGAGGTTACATGCTAGTGCAATTTGAAGTTACCTGTTAGTGCAATTTTATGTTCCATTCCAGTTAGTCACAGCTGAAAGAAACTTGTGCAGAAAATAATGTATAGTATTTTGACATGCTAGAAGTTAAATACCATTGCAATTTGAAGTTTCATGCCAATGCAATTTGATGTTACATACCAGTTAGTCACAGTTGAAAGACACCTGTACTAAAAACAAAGTCTAAAATTTTTACATGCTAGAAGTTACATGCCAGTGCAATTTGAAGTTACATGCTAGTGCAATTTGATGTTACATTCTAGTTAGTCACAGTTGAAAGACACTTGTAGTAAAAACAAATTCTAATATTTTTACATGCTAGAAGTTACATGCTAGTGCAATTTGAGATTACCTGCCAGTGCAATTTGATGTTACACGTCAGTTAGTCACAGTTAAAAGACGCTTGAACTGAAAAAAACTTCCACTAATTTTACATGCTAGAAATTACATGCTAGTGCTATTTGAAGTTACATGGAAGTGTTTTTTGATGTTACATGCCAGTTAGTCACAGTTTAATGACACTTTCCTGAAAACAAAGTTCAGTATTTTTACATGCTAGAAGTTTCATGCCAATTCAATTTAAAGTTACCTGCTAGTGTAATTTGATGTTACAGACCAGTTAGTCATAGTTGAAAGACACTTGCACTGAAAACAAATTCTAGTATTTTTACATACTAGAAGTTACATGCTAGTGGAATTCGAAGTTACATGCTAGTCCAATTCGATATTACATGCCAGTTAGTCACAACTTAAATACACTTTTACTAAAAACAAATTCTAATATTTTTACATGCTAGAAGTTTCATGCTAGTGCAATTTGAAGTTACCTGCCAGTGCCATTTGATGTTTCGGGCCAGTTAGGCACAGTTGAAAGACGCTTGTACTTAAAAGAAATTCCAGTATTTTTACATACTAGAAATTACATGCCAGTGCTGTTTGAAGTTACATGCAAGTGTTATTTGATGTTACATGCCAGTTAGTCACAGTTTAATGACACTTGTGCTAAAAACAAAGTTCAGTATTTTTACATGCTGGAAGTTTCATGCCAATTCAATTTAAAGTTACCTACCAGTGTAATTTGATGTTACAGGCTAGTTAGTCATAGTTGAAAGACACTTGCACTGAAAACAAATTCTAGTATTTTTACATACTAGAAGTTACATGTTAGTGCAATTTGAAGTTACATGCTAGTGCAATTCGATGTTACATGCCAGTTAGTCACAGTTGAAAGACAGTTGTACTGAAAACAAATTCTAGTATTTTTACATACTATAAGTTACATGCTAGTACAATTTGAAGTTACCTGCTAGTGCAATTTGATATTACATGCCAGTTAGTCACAGCTGAAAAAACTTGTGCATAAAATAATGTATAGTATTTTGACATGCTAGAAGTTAAATACCTTTGCAATTTGAAGTTACATGCCAATGCAATTTGATGTTACATACCAGTTAGTCACAGTGGAAAGTACATGTACTAAAAACAAAGTCTATAATTTTTACATGCTAGAAGTTACATGCCAGTGCAATTTGAAGTTACATGCTAGTGCAATTTGATGTTACATTCCAGTTACTCATAGTTGAAATACACTTGTACTAAAAACAAATTCTAATATTTTTACATGCTAGAAGTTACATGCTTGTGCAATTTGAAGTTACATGCTAATGCAATTTGATGTTACATTCCAGTTAGTCATAGTTGAAATACACTTGTACTAAAAACAAATTCTAATATTTTTACATGCTAGAAGTTACATGCTAGTGCAATTTGAAGTTACCTGCCAGAGCAATTTGATGTTTCAGGCCAGTTAGTCATAGTTGAAAGACACTTGTGCTAAAAACAAACTTCAGTATTTTTACATGCTGGAAGTTTCATGCCAATTCAATTTAATGTTACCTACCAGTGTAATTTGATGTTACAGGCCAGTTAGTCATAGTTGAAAGACACTTGCACTGAAAACAAATTCTAGTATTTTTACATACTAGAAGTTACATGCTAGTGCAATTTGAAGTTACATGCTAGTGCAATTCGATGTTACATGCTAGTTAGTCACAGTTGAAAGACAGTTGTACTGAAAACAAATTCCAGTAGTTTTACATGCCAAAGGTTACATGCTAGTGCAATTTGAAGTTACCTGCTAGTGCAATTTGATGTTACATGCCAGTTAGTCACAGCTGAAAGAAACTTGTTCAGAAAATAATGTATAGTATTTTGACATGCTAGAAGTTAAATACCATTGCAATTTGAAGTTACATGCCAATGCAATTTGATGTTACATACCAGTTAGTCACAGTGGAAAGTACCTGTACTAAAAACAAAGTCTATATTTTTTACATGCTAGAAGTTTCATGCCAGTGCAATTTGAAGATACATGCTAGTGCAATTTGATGTTACATTCCAGTTAGTCATAGTTGAAATACACTTGTACTAAAAACAAATTCTAATATTTTTACATGCTAGAAGTTGCATGCTAGTGCAATTTGAAGTTACCTGCCAGTGCAATTTGATGTTACAGGCCAGTTAGTCACAGTTGAAAGACGCTTGTACTGAAAACAAATTCCAGTATTTTTACATGCTGGAAATTACATGCCAGTGCTATTTGAAGTTACATGCAAGTGTTATTTGATGTTACAAGCCAGTTAGTCACAGTTTAATGACACTTGTGCTAAAAACAAAGTTCAGTATTTTTACATGCTAGAAGTTTCATGCCAATTCAATTTAAAGTTACCTACCAGTGTAATTTGATGTTACAGGCTAGTTAGTCATAGTTGAAAGACACTTGCACTGAAAACAAATTCTAGTATTTTTACATACTAGAAGTTACATGTTAGTGCAATTTGAAGTTACATGCTAGTGCAATTCGATGTTACATGCCAGTTAGTCACAGTTGAAAGACAGTTGTACTGAAAACAAATTCTAGTATTTTTACATACTAGAAGTTACATGCTAGTGCAATTTGAAGTTACCTGCTAGTGCAATTTGATATTACATGCCAGTTAGTCACAGCTGAAAAAACTTGTGCATAAAATAATGTATAGTATTTTGACATGCTAGAAGTTAAATACCTTTGCAATTTGAAGTTACATGCCAATGCAATTTGATGTTACATACCAGTTAGTCACAGTGGAAAGTACCTGTACTAAAAACAAAGTCTATAATTTTTACATGCTAGAAGTTTCATGCCAGTGCAATTTGAAGATACATGCTAGTGCAATTTGATGTTACATTCCAGTTAGTCATAGTTGAAATACACTTGTACTAAAAACAAATTCTAATATTTTTACATGCTAGAATTTGCATGCTAGTGCAATTTGAAGTTACCTGCCAGTGCAATTTGATGTTACAGGCCAGTTAGTCACAGTTGAAAGACGCTTGTACTGAAAACAAATTCCAGTATTTTTACATGCTGGAAATTACATGCCAGTGCTATTTGAAGTTACATGCAAGTGTTATTTGATGTTACAAGCCAGTTAGTCACAGTTTAATGACACTTGTGCTAAAAACAAAGTTCAGTATTTTTACATGCTAGAAGTTTCATGCCAATTCAATTTAAAGTTACCTACCAGTGTAATTTGATGTTACAGGCCAGTTAGTCATAGTTGAAAGACACTTGCACTGAAAACAAATTCTAGTATTTTTACATACTAGAAGTTACATGCTAGTGCAATTTGAAGTTACATGCTAGTGCAATTCGATGTTACATGCCAGTTAGTCACAGCTGAAAGAAACTTGTGCAGAAAATAATGTATAGTAGTTTTACATGCTAGAAGTTACATACCATTGCAATTTGAAGTTACATGCCAATGCAATTTGATGTTACATACCAGTTAGTCACAGTTGAAAGACACATGTATTGAAAACAAAGTCTATAATTTTTACATGCTAGAAGTTACTTGCCAGTGCAATTTGAAGTTATATGCCAGTGCAATTTGATGTCACATACCAGTTAGTCACAGTTGAAAGACACTTGTACTGAAAACAAATTCTAGTATTTTTACATGCTAGAAGTTACATGCTGGTGCAATTTGAAGTTACCTGCTAGTGCAATTTGATGTTACAGGCCAGTTAATCAAAGTTGAAAGACGCTTGTACTGAAAAAAACTTCCACTAATTTTACATGCTAGAAATTACATGCTAGTGCTATTTGAAGTTACATGGAAGTGTTTTTTGATGTTACATGCCAGTTAGTCACAGTTTAATGACACTTTCCTGAAAACAAAGTTCAGTATTTTTACATGCTAGAAGTTTCATGCCAATTCAATTTAAAGTTACCTGCTAGTGTAATTTGATGTTACAGACCAGTTAGTCATAGTTGAAAGACACTTGCACTGAAAACAAATTCTAGTATTTTTACATTCTAGAAGTTACATGCTAGTGGAATTCGAAGTTACATGCTAGTCCAATTCGATATTACATGCCAGTTAGTCACAACTAAAATACACTTTTACTAAAAACAAATTCTAATATTTTTACATGCTAGAAGTTTCATGCTAGTGCAATTTGAAGTTACCTGCCAGTGCCATTTGATGTTTCGGGCCAGTTAGTCATAGTTGAAAGACGCTTGTACTTAAAAGAAATTCCAATATTTTACATACTAGAAATTACATGCCAGTGCTGTTTGAAGTTACATGCAAGTTTTATTTGATGTTACATGCCAGTTAGTCACAGTTTAATGACACTTGTGCTAAAAACAAAGTTCAGTATTTTTACATGCTTGAAGTTTCATGCCAATTCAATTTAAAGTTACCTACCAGTGTAATTTGATGTTACAGGCTAGTTAGTCATAGTTGAAAGACACTTGCACTGAAAACAAATTCTAGTATTTTTACATACTAGAAGTTACATGTTAGTGCAATTTGAAGTTACATGCTAGTGCAATTCGATGTTACATGCCAGTTAGTCACAGTTGAAAGACAGTTGTACTGAAAACAAATTCTAGTATTTTTACATACTAGAAGTTACATGCTAGTGCAATTTGAAGTTACCTGCTAGTGCAATTTGATATTACATGCCAGTTAGTCACAGCTGAAAAAACTTGTGCATAAAATAATGTATAGTATTTTGACATGCTAGAAGTTAAATACCTTTGCAATTTGAAGTTACATGCCAATGCAATTTGATGTTACATACCAGTTAGTCACAGTGGAAAGTACATGTACTAAAAACAAAGTCTATAATTTTTACATGCTAGAAGTTACATGCCAGTGCAATTTGAAGTTACATGCTAGTGCAATTTGATGTTACATTCCAGTTACTCATAGTTGAAATACACTTGTACTAAAAACAAATTCTAATATTTTTACATGCTAGAAGTTACATGCTTGTGCAATTTGAAGTTACATGCTAATGCAATTTGATGTTACATTCCAGTTAGTCATAGTTGAAATACACTTGTACTAAAAACAAATTCTAATATTTTTACATGCTAGAAGTTACATGCTAGTGCAATTTGAAGTTACCTGCCAGAGCAATTTGATGTTTCAGGCCAGTTAGTCATAGTTGAAAGACACTTGTGCTAAAAACAAAGTTCAGTATTTTTACATGCTGGAAGTTTCATGCCAATTCAATTTAATGTTACCTACCAGTGTAATTTGATGTTACAGGCCAGTTAGTCATAGTTGAAAGACACTTGCACTGAAAACAAATTCTAGTATTTTTACATACTAGAAGTTACATGCTAGTGCAATTTGAAGTTACATGCTAGTGCAATTCGATGTTACATGCTAGTTAGTCACAGTTGAAAGACAGTTGTACTGAAAACAAATTCCAGTAGTTTTACATGCCAAAGGTTACATGCTAGTGCAATTTGAAGTTACCTGCTAGTGCAATTTGATGTTACATGCCAGTTAGTCACAGCTGAAAGAAACTTGTTCAGAAAATAATGTATAGTATTTTGACATGCTAGAAGTTAAATACCATTGCAATTTGAAGTTACATGCCAATGCAATTTGATGTTACATACCAGTTAGTCACAGTGGAAAGTACCTGTACTAAAAACAAAGTTTATATTTTTTACATGCTAGAAGTTTCATGCCAGTGCAATTTGAAGATACATGCTAGTGCAATTTGATGTTACATTCCAGTTAGTCATAGTTGAAATACACTTGTACTAAAAACAAATTCTAATATTTTTACATGCTAGAAGTTGCATGCTAGTGCAATTTGAAGTTACCTGCCAGTGCAATTTGATGTTACAGGCCAGTTAGTCACAGTTGAAAGACGCTTGTACTGAAAACAAATTCCAGTATTTTTACATGCTGGAAATTACATGCCAGTGCTATTTGAAGTTACATGCAAGTGTTATTTGATGTTACAAGCCAGTTAGTCACAGTTTAATGACACTTGTGCTAAAAACAAAGTTCAGTATTTTTACATGCTAGAAGTTTCATGCCAATTCAATTTAAAGTTACCTACCAGTGTAATTTGATGTTACAGGCCAGTTAGTCATAGTTGAAAGACACTTGCACTGAAAACAAATTCTAGTATTTTTACATACTAGAAGTTACATGCTAGTGCAATTTGAAGTTACATGCTAGTGCAATTCGATGTTACATGCCAGTTAGTCACAGCTGAAAGAAACTTGTGCAGAAAATAATGTATAGTAGTTTTACATGCTAGAAGTTACATACCATTGCAATTTGAAGTTACATGCCAATGCAATTTGATGTTACATACCAGTTAGTCACAGTTGAAAGACACATGTATTGAAAACAAAGTCTATAATTTTTACATGCTAGAAGTTACTTGCCAGTGCAATTTGAAGTTATATGCCAGTGCAATTTGATGCCACATACCAGTTAGTCACAGTTGAAAGACACTTGTACTGAAAACAAATTCTAGTATTTTTACATGCTAGAAGTTACATGCTGGTGCAATTTGAAGTTACCTGCTAGTGCAATTTGATGTTACAGGCCAGTTAATCAAAGTTGAAAGACGCTTGTACTGAAAAAAACTTCCACTAATTTTACATGCTAGAAATTACATGCTAGTGCTATTTGAAGTTACATGGAAGTGTTTTTTGATGTTACATGCCAGTTAGTCACAGTTTAATGACACTTTCCTGAAAACAAAGTTCAGTATTTTTACATGCTAGAAGTTTCATGCCAATTCAATTTAAAGTTACCTGCTAGTGTAATTTGATGTTACAGACCAGTTAGTCATAGTTGAAAGACACTTGCACTGAAAACAAATTCTAGTATTTTTACATTCTAGAAGTTACATGCTAGTGGAATTCGAAGTTACATGCTAGTCCAATTCGATATTACATGCCAGTTAGTCACAACTAAAATACACTTTTACTAAAAACAAATTCTAATATTTTTACATGCTAGAAGTTTCATGCTAGTGCAATTTGAAGTTACCTGCCAGTGCCATTTGATGTTTCGGGCCAGTTAGTCATAGTTGAAAGACGCTTGTACTTAAAAGAAATTCCAATATTTTACATACTAGAAATTACATGCCAGTGCTGTTTGAAGTTACATGCAAGTTTTATTTGATGTTACATGCCAGTTAGTCACAGTTTAATGACACTTGTGCTAAAAACAAAGTTCAGTATTTTTACATGCTTGAAGTTTCATGCCAATTCAATTTAAAGTTACCTACCAGTGTAATTTGATGTTACAGGCTAGTTAGTCATAGTTGAAAGACACTTGCACTGAAAACAAATTCTAGTATTTTTACATACTAGAAGTTACATGTTAGTGCAATTTGAAGTTACATGCTAGTGCAATTCGATGTTACATGCCAGTTAGTCATAGTTGAAATACACTTGTACTAAAAATAAATTCTAATATTTTTACATGCTAGAATTTGCATGCTAGTGCAATTTGAAGTTACCTGCCAGTGCAATTTGATGTTACAGGCCAGTTAGTCACAGTTGAAAGACGCTTGTACTGAAAACAAATTCCAGTATTTTTACATGCTGGAAATTACATGCCAGTGCTATTTGAAGTTACATGCAAGTGTTATTTGATGTTACAAGCCAGTTAGTCACAGTTTAATGACACTTGTGCTAAAAACAAAGTTCAGTATTTTTACATGCTAGAAGTTTCATGCCAATTCAATTTAAAGTTACCTACCAGTGTAATTTGATGTTACAGGCCAGTTAGTCATAGTTGAAAGACACTTGCACTGAAAACAAATTCTAGTATTTTTACATACTAGAAGTTACATGCTAGTGCAATTTGAAGTTACATGCTAGTGCAATTCGATGTTACATGCCAGTTAGTCACAGCTGAAAGAAACTTGTGCAGAAAATAATGTATAGTAGTTTTACATGCTAGAAGTTACCTACCATTGCAATTTGAAGTTACATGCCAATGCAATTTGATGTTACATACCAGTTAGTCACAGTTGAAAGACACATGTATTGAAAACAAAGTCTATAATTTTTACATGCTAGAAGTTACTTGCCAGTGCAATTTGAAGTTATATGCCAGTGCAATTTGATGTCACATACCAGTTAGTCACAGTTGAAAGACACTTGTACTGAAAACAAATTCTAGTATTTTTACATGCTAGAAGTTACATGCTGGTGCAATTTGAAGTTACCTGCTAGTGCAATTTGATGTTACAGGCCAGTTAATCAAAGTTGAAAGACGCTTGTACTGAAAAAAACTTCCACTAATTTTACATGCTAGAAATTACATGCTAGTGCTATTTGAAGTTACATGGAAGTGTTTTTTGATGTTACATGCCAGTTAGTCACAGTTTAATGACACTTTCCTGAAAACAAAGTTCAGTATTTTTACATGCTAGAAGTTTCATGCCAATTCAATTTAAAGTTACCTGCTAGTGTAATTTGATGTTACAGACCAGTTAGTCATAGTTGAAAGACACTTGCACTGAAAACAAATTCTAGTATTTTTACATTCTAGAAGTTACATGCTAGTGGAATTCGAAGTTACATGCTAGTCCAATTCGATATTACATGCCAGTTAGTCACAACTAAAATACACTTTTACTAAAAACAAATTCTAATATTTTTACATGCTAGAAGTTTCATGCTAGTGCAATTTGAAGTTACCTGCCAGTGCCATTTGATGTTTCGGGCCAGTTAGTCATAGTTGAAAGACGCTTGTACTTAAAAGAAATTCCAATATTTTACATACTAGAAATTACATGCCAGTGCTGTTTGAAGTTACATGCAAGTTTTATTTGATGTTACATGCCAGTTAGTCACAGTTTAATGACACTTGTGCTAAAAACAAAGTTCAGTATTTTTACATGCTTGAAGTTTCATGCCAATTCAATTTAAAGTTACCTACCAGTGTAATTTGATGTTACAGGCTAGTTAGTCATAGTTGAAAGACACTTGCACTGAAAACAAATTCTAGTATTTTTACATACTAGAAGTTACATGTTAGTGCAATTTGAAGTTACATGCTAGTGCAATTCGATGTTACATGCCAGTTAGTCACAGTTGAAAGACAGTTGTACTGAAAACAAATTCTAGTATTTTTACATACTAGAAGTTACATGCTAGTGCAATTTGAAGTTACCTGCTAGTGCAATTTGATATTACATGCCAGTTAGTCACAGCTGAAAAAACTTGTGCATAAAATAATGTATAGTATTTTGACATGCTAGAAGTTAAATACCTTTGCAATTTGAAGTTACATGCCAATGCAATTTGATGTTACATACCAGTTAGTCACAGTGGAAAGTACATGTACTAAAAACAAAGTCTATAATTTTTACATGCTAGAAGTTACATGCCACTGCAATTTGAAGTTACATGCTAGTGCAATTTGATGTTACATTCCAGTTACTCATAGTTGAAATACACTTGTACTAAAAACAAATTCTAATATTTTTACATGCTAGAAGTTACATGCTTGTGCAATTTGAAGTTACATGCTAATGCAATTTGATGTTACATTCCAGTTAGTCATAGTTGAAATACACTTGTACTAAAAACAAATTCTAATATTTTTACATGCTAGAAGTTACATGCTAGTGCAATTTGAAGTTACCTGCCAGAGCAATTTGATGTTTCAGGCCAGTTAGTCATAGTTGAAAGACACTTGTGCTAAAAACAAAGTTCAGTATTTTTACATGCTGGAAGTTTCATGCCAATTCAATTTAATGTTACCTACCAGTGTAATTTGATGTTACAGGCCAGTTAGTAATAGGTGAAAGACACTTGCACTGAAAACAAATTCTAGTATTTTTACATACTAGAAGTTACATGCTAGTGCAATTTGAAGTTACATGCTAGTGCAATTCGATGTTACATGCTAGTTAGTCACAGTTGAAAGACAGTTGTACTGAAAACAAATTCCAGTAGTTTTACATGCCAAAGGTTACATGCTAGTGCAATTTGAAGTTACCTGCTAGTGCAATTTGATGTTACATGCCAGTTAGTCACAGCTGAAAGAAACTTGTTCAGAAAATAATGTATAGTATTTTGACATGCTAGAAGTTAAATACCATTGCAATTTGAAGTTACATGCCAATGCAATTTGATGTTACATACCAGTTAGTCACAGTGGAAAGTACCTGTACTAAAAACAAAGTCTATAATTTTTACATGCTAGAAGTTACATGCCAGTGCAATTTGAAGATACATGCTAGTGCAATTTGATGTTACATTCCAGTTAGTCATAGTTGAAATACACTTGTACTAAAAACAAATTCTAATATTTTTACATGCTAGAAGTTGCATGCTAGTGCAATTTGAAGTTACCTGCCAGTGCAATTTGATGTTACAGGCCAGTTAGTCAAAGTTGAAAGACGCTTGTACTGAAAACAAATTCCAGTATTTTTACATGCTGGAAATTACATGCCAGTGCTATTTGAAGTTACATGCAAGTGTTATTTGATGTTACAAGCCAGTTAGTCACAGTTTAATGACACTTGTGCTAAAAACAAAGTTCAGTATTTTTACATGCTAGAAGTTTCATGCCAATTCAATTTAAAGTTACCTACCAGTGTAATTTGATGTTACAGGCCAGTTAGTCATAGTTGAAAGACACTTGCACTGAAAACAAATTCTAGTATTTTTACATACTAGAAGTTACATGCTAGTGCAATTTGAAGTTACATGCTAGTGCAATTCGATGTTACATGCCAGTTAGTCACAGCTGAAAGAAACTTGTGCAGAAAATAATGTATAGTAGTTTTACATGCTAGAAGTTACATACCATTGCAATTTGAAGTTACGTGCCAATGCAATTTGATGTTACATACCAGTTAGTCACAGTTGAAAGACACATGTATTGAAAACAAAGTCTATAATTTTTACATGCTAGAAGTTACTTGCCAGTGCAATTTTAAGTTATATGCCAGTGCAATTTGATGTCACATACCAGTTAGTCACAGTTGAAAGACACTTGTACTGAAAACAAATTCTAGTATTTTTACATGCTAGAAGTTACATGCTGGTGCAATTTGAAGTTACCTGCTAGTGCAATTTGATGTTACAGGCCAGTTAATCAAAGTTGAAAGACGCTTGTACTGAAAAAAACTTCCACTAATTTTACAAGCTAGAAATTACATGCTAGTGCTATTTTAAGTTACATGGAAGTGTTTTTTGATGTTACATGCCAGTTAGTCACAGTTTAATGACACTTTCCTGAAAACAAAGTTCAGTATTTTTACATGCTAGAAGTTTCATGCCAATTCAACTTAAAGTTACCTGCTAGTGTAATTTGATGTTACAGACCAGTTAGTCATAGTTGAAAGACACTTGCACTGAAAACAAATTCTAGTATTTTTACATTCTAGAAGTTACATGCTAGTGGAATTCGAAGTTACATGCTAGTGCAATTCGATATTACATGCCAGTTAGTCACAACTAAAATACACTTTTACTAAAAACAAATTCTAATATTTTTACATGCTAGAAGTTTCATGCTAGTGCAATTTGAAGTTACCTGCCAGTGCAATTTGATGTTTCGGGCCAGTTAGTCAAAGTTGAAAGACGCTTGTACTTAAAAGAAATTCCAGTATTTTTACATGCTAGAAAATACATGCCTGTGCTATTTGAAGTTACATGCAAGTGTTATTTGATGTTACATGCCAGTTAGTCACAGTTTAATGACACTTGTGCTAAAAAAAAAGTTCAGTATTTTTACATGCTGGAAGTTTCATGCCAATTCAATTTAAAGTTACCTACTAGTGTAATTTGATGTTACAGGCCAGTTAGTCATAGTTGAAAGACACTTGCACTGAAAACAAATTCTAGTATTTTTACATACTAGAAGTTACATGCTAGTGCAATTTGAAGTTACATGCTAGTGCAATTCGATGTTATATGCCAGTTAGTCACAGTTGAAAGACAGTCGTACTGAAAACAAATTCCAGTAGTTTTACATGCCAAATGTTACATGCTAGTGCAATTTGAAGTTACCTGCTAGTGCAATTTGATGTTACATGCCAGTTAGTCACAGCTGAAAGAAACTTGTGCAGAAAATAATGTATAGTATTTTGACATGCTAGAAGTTAAATACCATTGCAATTTGAAGTTACATGCCAATGCAATTTGATGTTACATACCAGTTAGTCACAGTGGAAAGTACCTGTACTAAAAACAAAGTCTATAATTTTTACATGCTAGAAGTTACATGCCAGTGCAATTTGAAGTTACATGCTAGTGCAATTTGACGTTACAGTTAGTCATAGTTGAAATACATTTGTACTAAAAACAAATTCTAATATTTTTACATGCTAGAAGTTACATGCTAGTGCAATTTGAAGTTACTTGCCAGTGCAATTTGATGTTACAGGCCAGTTAGTCACAGTTGAAAGACGCTTGTACTGAAAACAAATTCCAGCGTTTTTAAATGCTGGAAATTACATGCCAGTGCTATTTGAAGTTACATGCAAGTGTTATGTGATGTTACAAGCCAGTTAGTCACAGTTTAATGACACTTGTGCTAAAAACAAAGTTCAGTATTTTTACATGCTAGAAGGTTCATGCCAATTCAATTTAAAGTTACCTACCAGTGTAATTTGATGTTACAGGCCAGTTGGTCATAGTTGAAAGACACTTGCACTGAAAACAAATTCTAGTATTTTTACATACTAGAAGTTACATGCTAGTGCAATTTGAAGTTACATGCTAGTGCAATTCGATGTTACATGCCATTTAGTCACAGCTGAAAGAAACTTGTGCAGAAAATAATGTATAGTATTTTTACATGCTAGAAGTTACATACCATTGCAATTTGAAGTTACATGCCAATGCAATTTGATGTTACATACCAATTAGTCACAGTTGAAAGACACAAGTACTGAAAACAAAGTCTATAATATTTACGTGCTAGAAGTTACTTGCCAGTGCAATTTGAAGTTATATGCCAGTGCAATTTGATGTCACATACCAGTTAGTCACAGTTGAAAGACACTTGTACTGAAAACAAATTCTAGTATTTTTACATGCTAGAAGTTACATGCTGGTGCAATTTGAAGTTACCTGCCAGTGCAATTTGATGTTACAGGCCAGTTAGTCACAGTTGAAAGACGCTTGTACTGAAAACAAATTCCACTAATTTTACATGCTAGAAATTACATGCCAGAGCTATTTGAAGTTACATGCAAGTGTTATTTGATGTTACATGCCAGTTAGTCACAGTTTAATGACACTTTCTTGAAAACAAAGTTCAGTATTTTTACATGCTAGAAGTTTCATGCCAATTCAATTTAAAGTTACCTACTAGTGTAATTTGATGTTACAGACCAGTTAGTCATAGTTGAAAGACACTTGCACTGAAAACAAATTCTAGTATTTTTACATACTAGAAGTTACATGCTAGTGCAATTTGAAGTTACATGCTAGTGCAATTCGATATTGCATGCCAGTTAGTCACAACTAAAATACACTTTTACTAAAAACAAATTCTAATATTTTTACATGCTAGAAGTTTCATGCAAGTGCAATTTGAAGTTACCTGCCAGTGCAATTTGATGTTTCGGGCCAGTTAGTCACAGTTGAAAGACGCTTGTACTTAAAAGAAATTCCAGTATTTTTACATGCTAGAAATTACATGCCAGTGCTAATTGAAGTTACATGCAAGTGTTATTTGATATTACATGCCAGTTAGTCACAGTTTAATGACACTTGTGCTGAAAACAAAGTTCAGTATTTTTACATGCTAGAAGTTTCATGCCAATTCAATTTAAAGTTACCTGCTAGTGTAATTTGATGTTACAGGCCAGTTAGTCATAGTTGAAATGCACTTGCACTAAAAACAAATTCTAGTATTTTTACATACTATAAGTTACATGCTAGTGCAATTTAAAGTTACATGCTAGTGCAATTCGATGTTACACGCCAGTTAGTCACCGTTAAAAGACACCTGTACTGAAAACAAAGTTCAGTATTTCTACACGCTAGAAGTTACATGCCAGTGCAATTTGATGTTACATCCTTATTCAATTTGATGTTACATGCTAGTTAGTCACAGCTTAAAGACACTTGTACTGAAAACAAATTCCAGTATTTTTGCATGATAGAAGTTACATAATAGTGTATTTTGAAGTTATCTGCTAGTGCAATTCGATGTTACATGCCAGTTAGTCACAGTTGAAAGACATTTGTGCAGAAAACAAACTCCAGTATTTGTACATGCTAGAAGTTTCATGCTAGTTCAATTTGAAGTTACTTGCTAGTGTAATTTGATGTTACATACCAGTTAGTCACAATTGAAAAACCCTTGTACTGAAATCAAAATCCAGTATTTTTACATGCTAGAAGTTTCATGCCAATTTAATTTGAAGTTACTTGCCAATGTAATTTGATGTTACATTCTAGTTAGTCATAGTTGAAAGACACTTGTAATGAAAAAAAAATCCAGTATTTTTACATGCTAGAAGTTACATGCTAGTGAAATTTGAAGTTACATGCTACTGCAATTTGAAGTTATATGTTAGTGCAATTCGATGTTACATGCCAGTTAGTCACAGTTGAAAGATACTTGTACTGAAAACAAAGTTCAGTATTTCAACATGCTAGAAGTTACATGCCAGTGCAATTTGATGTTACATCCCTGTTCAATTTGATGCTACAAGCCAGTTAGTCACAATTGAAAGATATTTGTACTGAAAACAAATTCCAGTATTTTTTACATGCCAGAGGTTACATGCTAGTGCAATTTGAAGTTACCTGTTAGTGCAATTTTATGTTACATGCCAGTTAGTCACAGCTGAAAGAAACTTGTGCAGAAAAAAATGTATAGTATTTTGACATGCTAGAAGTTAACTACCATTGCAATTTGAAGTTACATGCCAATACAATTTAATGCTACATACCAGTTAGTCACAGTTGAAAGTACCTGTACTAAAAACAAAGTCTATAATTTTTACATGCTAGAAGTTACATGCCAGTGCAATTTGAAGTTACATGCTAGTGCAATTTGATGTTACATTCCAGTTAGTCATAGTTGAAATACACTTGTACTAAAAACAAATTCTAATATTTTTACATGCTAGAAGTTGCATGCTAGTGCAATTTGAAGTTACCTGCTAGTGCAATTTGATGTTACACGCCAGTTAGTCACAGCTGAAAGAAACTTGTGCAGAAAATAATGTATAGTATATTTACATGCTAGAAGTTACATACCATTGCAATTTGAAGTTACATGCCAATGCAATTTGATGTTACATACCAGTTAGGCACAGTTGAAAGACACCTGTACTGAAAACAAAGTCTATAATTTTTACATGCTAGAAGCTACATGCCAGTGCAATTTGAAGTTACAAAAAGTACAATTTGATGTTACATTCCAGTCAGTCATAGTTGAAAGACACTTGTACTAAAAACAAATTCTAATATTTTTACATGCTAGAAGTTACATGCTAGTGCAATTTGAAGTTACCTGCCAGTGAAATTTGATGTTACAGGCCAGTTAGTCACAGTTGAAAGACACTTGTAATGTAAACAATTTCCAGTATTTTTACATGCGAGAATTTAAATGCCTGTGCTATTTGAAGTTAAATGCTAGTGTTATTGAATGTTACATGCCTGTTAGTCGCAGTTGAAAGATACTTGTACTGAAAAAAAATTCCAGTATTTTTACGTGCTAGAAATTCAATGCCAGTGCTATTTGAAGTTACGTACCAGTTAGTCACAGTTTAAAGACACTTATATCGAAAACAAATTACGATATAAGCATTAGAATTCAATATTACACTCTTGCCATTGAGCATAATCCTAACATTTATATGCTAGAGGTTACATGCTAGTGCAATTTGAAGTTACCTGCCAGTGCAATTTAATGTTAAATGCCTGTTAGTCACAGCTGAAGGATACCTGTACTAAAAACAAAGTCTAGTATTTTTACATGCTAGAAGTTACATGCCAGTGCAATTTGAAGTTACGTACCAGTTAGTCACAGTTTAAAGACACTTATATCGAAAACAAATTACGAAATTTTTACATGCGAGAAGTTACATGCTAGTGCAATTTGAAGTTATCTGCCATTGCAGTTTGATGTTACGGGCCAGTTAGTCACAGTTGAAAGACACTTGTACTGAAAACAAAATCCAGTATTTTAACATGCTAGAAGTTACATGCTAGTGCAATTTGAAGTTACCTGCCAGTGCAATTTAATGTTTAATGCCTGTTAGTCACAGCTGAAGGATACCTGTACTAAAAACAAATTCTAATATTTTTACATGCTAGAAGTTACATGCTAGTGCAATTTGAAGTTACCTGCCAGTGCAATTTGATGTTACAGGCCAGTTAGTCACAGTTGAAAGACGCTTGTACTGAAAACAAATTCCAGTATTTTTACATGCTAGAAATTACATGCCAGTGCTATTTGAAGTTACATGCAAGTGTTATTTGATATTACATGCCAGTTAGTCACAGTTTAATGACACTTGTGCTGAAAACAAAGTTCAGTATTTTTACATGCTAGAAGTTTCATGCCAATTCAATTTAAAGTTACCTGCCAGTGTAATTTGATGTTACAGGCCAGTTAGTCATAGTTGAAAGACACTTGCACTGAAAACAAATTCTAGTATTTTTACATACTAGAAGTTACATGCTAGTGCAATTTAAAGTTACATGCTAGTGCAATTCGATGTTACATCCCAGCTAGTCACAGTTGAAAGACACCTGTACTGAAAACAAAGTTCAGTATTTCTACACGCTAGAAGTTACATGCCAGTGCAATTTGATGTTACATCCTTGTTCAATTTGATGCTACATGCTAGTTAGTCACAGCTTAAAGACACTTGTACTGAAAACAAATTCCAGTATTTTTGCATGATAGAAGTTACATAATAGTGTATTTTGAAGTTATCTGCTAGTGCAATTCGATGTTACATGCCAGTTAGTCACAGTTGAAAGACATTTGTGCAGAAAACAAACTCCAGTATTTGTACATGCTAGAAGTTTCATGCTAGTTCAATTTGAAGTTACTTGCTAGTGTAATTTGATGTTACATACCAGTTAGTCACAATTGAAAAACCCTTGTACTGAAATCAAAATCCAGTATTTTTACATGCTAGAAGTTTCATGCCAATTTAATTTGAAGTTACTTACCAATGTAATTTGATGTTACATTCTAGTTAGTCATAGTTGAAAGACACTTGTAATGAAAAAAAAATCCAGTATTTTTACATGCTAGAAGTTACATGCTAGTGCAATTTGAAGTTACATGCTACTGCAATTTGAAGTTACATGTTAGTGCAATTCGATGTTACATGCCAGTTAGTCACAGTTGAAAGACACTTGTACTGAAAACAAAGTTCAGTATTTCAACGTGCTAGAAGTTACATGCCAGTGCAATTTGTTGTTACATCCCTGTTCAATTTGATGCTACAAGCCAGTTAGTCACAGTTGAAAGATATTTGTACTGAAAACAAATTCCAGTATTTTTTACATGCCAGAGGTTACATGCTAGTGCAATTTGAAGTTACCTGTTAGTGCAATTTTATGTTACAAGCCAGTTAGTCACAGCTGAAAGAAACTTGTGCAGAAAATAATGTATAGTATTTTGACATGCTAGAAGTTCAATACCATTGCAATTTGAAGTTACATGCCAATACAATTTAATGTTACATACCAGTTAGTCACAGTTGAAAGTACTTGTACTAAAAACAAAGTCTATAATTTTTACATGCTAGAAGTTACATGCCAGTGCAATTTGAAGTTACATGCTAGTGCAATTTGATGTTACATTCCAGTTAGTCATAGCTGAAATACACTTGTACTAAAAACAAATTCTAATATTTTTACATGCTAGAAGTTACATGCTAGTGCAATTTGAAGTTATCTGCCAGTGCAATTTGATGTTACAGGCCAGTTAGTCACAGTTGAAAGACGCTTGTACTGAAAACAAATTCCAATATTTTTACATGCTGGAAATTACATGCCAGTGCTATTTGAAGTTACATGCAAGTGTTATTTGATGTTAGATGCCAGTTAGTCACAGTTTAATGACACTTGTGCTGAAAACAAAGTTCAGTATTTTTACATGCTAGAAGTTTCATGCCAATTCAATTTAAAGTTACCTGCCAGTGTAATTTGATGTTACAGGCCAGTTAGTCATAGTTGAAAGACACTTGCACTGAAAACAAATTCTAGTATTTTTACATACTAGAAGTTACATGCTAGTGCAATTAGAAGTTACATGCTAGTGCAATTCGATGTTACAGGCCAGTTAGTCACAGTTGAAAGACAGTTGTACTGAAAACAAATTGCAGTAGTTTTACATGCCAAAGGTTACATGCTAGTGCAATTTGAAGTTACCTGCTAGTGCAATTTGATGTTACACGCCAGTTAGTCACAGCTGAAAGAAACTTGTGCAGAAAATAATGTATAGTATATTTACATGCTAGAAGTTACATACCATTGCAATTTGAAGTTACATGCCAATGCAATTTGATGTTACATACCAGTTAGTCACAGTTGAAAGACACCCGTACTGAAAACAAAGTCTATAATTTTTACATGCTAGAAGCTACATGCCAGTGCAATTTGAAGTTACAAAAAGTACAATTTGATGTTACATTCCAGTCAGTCATAGTTGAAAGACACTTGTACTAAAAACAAATTCTAATATTTTTACATGCTAGAAGTTACATGCTAGTGCAATTTGAAGTTACCTGCCAGTGAAATTTGATGTTACAGGCCAGTTAGTCACAGTTGAAAGACACTTGTAATGTAAACAATTTCCAGTATTTTTACATGCGAGAATTTAAATGCCTGTGCTATTTGAAGTTAAATGCTAGTGTTATTGAATGTTACATGCCTGTTAGTCGCAGTTGAAAGATACTTGTACTGAAAAAAAATTCCAGTATTTTTACGTGCTAGAAATTCAATGCCAGTGCTATTTGAAGTTACGTACCAGTTAGTCACAGTTTAAAGACACTTATATCGAAAACAAATTACGATATAAGCATTAGAATTCAATATTACACTCTTGCCATTGAGCATAATCCTAACATTTATATGCTAGAGGTTACATGCTAGTGCAATTTGAAGTTACCTGCCAGTGCAATTTAATGTTAAATGCCTGTTAGTCACAGCTGAAGGATACCTGTACTAAAAACAAAGTCTAGTATTTTTACATGCTAGAAGTTACATGCCAGTGCAATTTGAAGTTACGTACCAGTTAGTCACAGTTTAAAGACACTTATATCGAAAACAAATTACGAAATTTTTACATGCGAGAAGTTACATGCTAGTGCAATTTGAAGTTATCTGCCATTGCAGTTTGATGTTACGGGCCAGTTAGTCACAGTTGAAAGACACTTGTACTGAAAACAAAATCCAGTATTTTAACATGCTAGAAGTTACATGCTAGTGCAATTTGAAGTTACCTGCCAGTGCAATTTAATGTTTAATGCCTGTTAGTCACAGCTGAAGGATACCTGTACTAAAAACAAATTCTAATATTTTTACATGCTAGAAGTTACATGCTAGTGCAATTTGAAGTTACCTGCCAGTGCAATTTGATGTTACAGGCCAGTTAGTCACAGTTGAAAGACGCTTGTACTGAAAACAAATTCCAGTATTTTTACATGCTAGAAATTACATGCCAGTGCTATTTGAAGTTACATGCAAGTGTTATTTGATATTACATGCCAGTTAGTCACAGTTTAATGACACTTGTGCTGAAAACAAAGTTCAGTATTTTTACATGCTAGAAGTTTCATGCCAATTCAATTTAAAGTTACCTGCCAGTGTAATTTGATGTTACAGGCCAGTTAGTCATAGTTGAAAGACACTTGCACTGAAAACAAATTCTAGTATTTTTACATACTAGAAGTTACATGCTAGTGCAATTTAAAGTTACATGCTAGTGCAATTCGATGTTACATCCCAGCTAGTCACAGTTGAAAGACACCTGTACTGAAAACAAAGTTCAGTATTTCTACACGCTAGAAGTTACATGCCAGTGCAATTTGATGTTACATCCTTGTTCAATTTGATGCTACATGCTAGTTAGTCACAGCTTAAAGACACTTGTACTGAAAACAAATTCCAGTATTTTTGCATGATAGAAGTTACATAATAGTGTATTTTGAAGTTATCTGCTAGTGCAATTCGATGTTACATGCCAGTTAGTCACAGTTGAAAGACATTTGTGCAGAAAACAAACTCCAGTATTTGTACATGCTAGAAGTTTCATGCTAGTTCAATTTGAAGTTACTTGCTAGTGTAATTTGATGTTACATACCAGTTAGTCACAATTGAAAAACCCTTGTACTGAAATCAAAATCCAGTATTTTTACATGCTAGAAGTTTCATGCCAATTTAATTTGAAGTTACTTACCAATGTAATTTGATGTTACATTCTAGTTAGTCATAGTTGAAAGACACTTGTAATGAAAAAAAAATCCAGTATTTTTACATGCTAGAAGTTACATGCTAGTGCAATTTGAAGTTACATGCTACTGCAATTTGAAGTTACATGTTAGTGCAATTCGATGTTACATGCCAGTTAGTCACAGTTGAAAGACACTTGTACTGAAAACAAAGTTCAGTATTTCAACGTGCTAGAAGTTACATGCCAGTGCAATTTGTTGTTACATCCCTGTTCAATTTGATGCTACAAGCCAGTTAGTCACAGTTGAAAGATATTTGTACTGAAAACAAATTCCAGTATTTTTTACATGCCAGAGGTTACATGCTAGTGCAATTTGAAGTTACCTGTTAGTGCAATTTTATGTTACAAGCCAGTTAGTCACAGCTGAAAGAAACTTGTGCAGAAAATAATGTATAGTATTTTGACATGCTAGAAGTTCAATACCATTGCAATTTGAAGTTACATGCCAATACAATTTAATGTTACATACCAGTTAGTCACAGTTGAAAGTACTTGTACTAAAAACAAAGTCTATAATTTTTACATGCTAGAAGTTACATGCCAGTGCAATTTGAAGTTACATGCTAGTGCAATTTGATGTTACATTCCAGTTAGTCATAGCTGAAATACACTTGTACTAAAAACAAATTCTAATATTTTTACATGCTAGAAGTTACATGCTAGTGCAATTTGAAGTTATCTGCCAGTGCAATTTGATGTTACAGGCCAGTTAGTCACAGTTGAAAGACGCTTGTACTGAAAACAAATTCCAATATTTTTACATGCTGGAAATTACATGCCAGTGCTATTTGAAGTTACATGCAAGTGTTATTTGATGTTAGATGCCAGTTAGTCACAGTTTAATGACACTTGTGCTGAAAACAAAGTTCAGTATTTTTACATGCTAGAAGTTTCATGCCAATTCAATTTAAAGTTACCTGCCAGTGTAATTTGATGTTACAGGCCAGTTAGTCATAGTTGAAAGACACTTGCACTGAAAACAAATTCTAGTATTTTTACATACTAGAAGTTACATGCTAGTGCAATTAGAAGTTACATGCTAGTGCAATTCGATGTTACAGGCCAGTTAGTCACAGTTGAAAGACAGTTGTACTGAAAACAAATTGCAGTAGTTTTACATGCCAAAGGTTACATGCTAGTGCAATTTGAAGTTACCTGCTAGTGCAATTTGATGTTACACGCCAGTTAGTCACAGCTGAAAGAAACTTGTGCAGAAAATAATGTATAGTATATTTACATGCTAGAAGTTACATACCATTGCAATTTGAAGTTACATGCCAATGCAATTTGATGTTACATACCAGTTAGTCACAGTTGAAAGACACCCGTACTGAAAACAAAGTCTATAATTTTTACATGCTAGAAGCTACATGCCAGTGCAATTTGAAGTTACAAAAAGTACAATTTGATGTTACATTCCAGTCAGTCATAGTTGAAAGACACTTGTACTAAAAACAAATTCTAATATTTTTACATGCTAGAAGTTACATGCTAGTGCAATTTGAAGTTACCTGCCAGTGAAATTTGATGTTACAGGCCAGTTAGTCACAGTTGAAAGACACTTGTAATGTAAACAATTTCCAGTATTTTTACATGCGAGAATTTAAATGCCTGTGCTATTTGAAGTTAAATGCTAGTGTTATTGAATGTTACATGCCTGTTAGTCGCAGTTGAAAGATACTTGTACTGAAAAAAAATTCCAGTATTTTTACGTGCTAGAAATTCAATGCCAGTGCTATTTGAAGTTAAATTCTAGTGTAATTTGATGTTACATGCCAGTTAGTCATAGTTGAAAGAGACTTGTACTGAAAACAAAGTCCAATACTTTTACATGCTAGAAGTTATCTGCCAGTGCAATTTGAAGTTACATGCCAGTGCAATTTGATGTTACATTCTAGTTAGTCGTAGTTGAAAGACACTTGTACTAAAAATAAATTCCAATACTTTTACATGCTAGAAGTTACATGCTAGTGAAATTTGAAGTTACCTGTCAGTTCAATTTGATGTTACATGCCAGTTAGTCACAGTTGAAAGACACTTGTACTGAAAACAAAATCCAGTTTTTTTACATGCTAGAAGTTACATGCTAGTGCAATTTGAAGTTACCTGCCAGTGCAATTTAATGTTAAATGCCTGTTAGTCACAGCTGAAGGATACCTGTACTAAAAACAAAGTCTAGTATTTTTACATGCTAGAAGTTACATGCCAGTGCAATTTGAAGTTACGTACCAGTTAGTCACAGTTTAAAGACACTTATATCGAAAACAAATTACGGTATTTTTACATGCGAGAAGTTACATGCTAGTGCAATTTGAAGTTATCTGCCATTGCAGTTTGATGTTACGGGCCAGTTAGTCACAGTTGAAAGACACTTGTACTGAAAACAAAATCCAGTATTTTTACATGCTAGAAGTTACTTGCTAGTGCAATTTGAAGTTACCTGCCAGTGCAATTTAATGTTAAATGCCTGTTAGTCACAGCTAAAGGATACCTGTACTGAAAACAAAGTCTAGTATTTTTACACGCTAGAAGTTACATGCCAGTGCAATTTGAAGTTACGTACCAGTTAGTCACAGCTTAAAGACACTTATATCGAAAACAAATTACAGTATTTTTACATGCGAGAAGTTACATGCTAGTGCAATTTGAAGTTATCTGCCATTGCAGTTTGATGTTACGGGCCAGTTAGTCACAGTTGAAAGACACTTGTACTGAAAATAAAATCCAATATTTTTACATGCTAGAAGTTACATGCTAGTGCAATTTGAAGTTACCTGCCAGTGCAATTTAATTTTAAATGCCTGTTAGTCACAGCTGAAGGATACCTGTACTAAAAACAAAGTCTAGTATTTTTACATGCTAGAAGTTACCTGTCAGTACAATTTGATGTTACATGCCAGTTAGTCAAAGTTGAAAGACACTTGTACTGAAAATAAAATCCAGTATTTTTACATGCTAGAAGTTACATGCTAGTGCAATTTGAAGTTACCTGCCAGTGCAATTTAATGTTAAATGTCTGTTAGTCACAGCTAAAGGATACCTGTACTGAAAACAAAGTCTAGTATTTTTACACGCTAGAAGTTACATGCCAGTGCAATTTGAAGTTACGTACCAGTTAGTCACAGCTTAAAGACACTTATATCGAAAACAAATTACGGTATTTTTTACATGCGAGAAGTTACATGCTAGTGCAATTTGAAGTTATCTGCCATTGCAGTTTGATGTTACGGGCCAGTTAGTCACAGTTGAAAGACACTTGTACTGAAAACAAAATCCAGTATTTTAACATGCTAGAAGTTACATGCTAGTGCAATTTGAAGTTACCTGCCAGTGCAATTTAATGTTAAATGCCTGTTAGTCACAGCTGAAGGATACCTGTACTAAAAACAAAGGTTAGTATTTGTACATGCTAGAAGTTACATGCCAGTTCAATTTGAAGTTACCTGCTAGTCCAATTTGATGTTATGGGCCAGTTAGTCACAGTTGAAAGGCACTTGTACTGAAAACAAAATTTAGTACTTTTACATGCTAGAAGTTACATGCTAGTGCAATTTGAAGTTACCTGCCAGTGCAATTTAATGTTAAATGCATGTTAGTCACAGCAGAAGGATACCTGTACTAAAAACAAAGTCTAGTATTTTTACATGCTAGAAGTTTCATGCCAGTGCAATTTGAAGTTACGTACCAGTTAGTCAAAGTTTAAAGACACTTATATCGAAAATAAATTACAGTATTTTTACATGCGAGAAGTTAAATGCTAGTGCAATTTGAAGTTATCTGCCATTGCAGTTTGATGTTACATGCCAGTTAGTCGTAGTTCAAAGACACTTGTACTGAAAACAAATTCCTGTATTTTTACATGCTAGAAGTTACATGCCAGTGCATTTTGAAGTTACATGCCAATGCAATTTGATGTTACATGCCAGTTAGTCATAGTTGAAAGACACTTGTAATAAAAATAAATTCCAGTATTTTTACATGCTAGAAGTTACATGCCAGTGCTATTTGAAGTTACATGCTATTGTAATTTGATGTTACTTGCCACTTAGTCACAGTTGAAAGACACTTGTACTGAATACAAATTCCAGTATTTTTATATGCTAGAAGTAACATGCTAGTGCAATTAGAAGTTATATGCCTATGCAATTTGAAGTTATATGCCAGTGCAATTCGATGCTTCATGCCAGTTAGTCACAGTTGAAAGACACTTGTACTGAAAACAAAGTCCATTATTTTTACATGCTAGAAGTTACATGCTAGTGCAATTTGAAGTTACATGCTAGTGCAATTTGATGTTACATTCCAGTTAGTTGTAGTTGAAAGACACTTGTACTAAAAACAAATTCCAATATTTTTACATGCTAGAAGTTACATGCTAGTGCAATTTAAAGTTACCTGCCAGTGCAATTTGATGTTACAGGCTAGTTAGTCACAGTTGAAAGACACTTGTACTGAAAACAAATTCCAGTATATTTACATGCTAGAAGTTACATGCCAGTGCTATTTGAAGTTACATGCTAGTGTAATTTGATGTAAATGTTAGGATTATGCTCTAGCATGTAACCTCTAGCATGTAAATGTTAGGATTATGCTCAATGGCAAGAGTGTAATATTGTAATTGACAATCTTCTCATATTATCAAAGTGAATTCTGATTCTTACAATTACTTATAGCATTTATTATTATAATTGTCAAGGTAAATAATCATAAGGTCAAAAGGCTATGAGACATGAAGAATTGTTCATACATCCGGATATGTATGAGGTAGACACAATTCTTTAGTTAGTCTTGAATAACGTTCACAACTTAAGTTAAAGGTTGGGCACCTCTATCTTGTTAAAGTTGTAGAATTCTTTTACTAGTATTTGAGTGGGATCAAATGAATATGATGAGTCTAAAATCATCGAAAGGTTTTCGAGTAAAAGAATCTAGTGCACTAGGTGCATTGAACTGGATCACAATGAAGTACTTTATCTAGAACCGCCACTAGATATAAGTCTTTTCAATAAAGAGGACAATCGGAGAGTCTATCTTAATCCTGAGATAAATGATGGACTTATGGTTGCAAGTGTTATCATTAGAGCTATCAATGAGTACGATTATATAGCATAGTCTATCCTCGATAGTTTGGTGGTATACATTTGTTAATCGATAGAGGAATTCATTTATAGATATGGACATCGTGGCTCCATTTATTAATTGAGAGTATAATATCATCATACGGATGTTTTGAGGTATTGGATATTAAATCTCAACGTTGAGTTCTCAATAATGATTGTTGAAAACATGGCTTCTGGACAAGTAAAAGTATCCAAGTTCGAAATGTGGTCATATGAGGAAATATGGTAACTTGAAGAGCTATAGGCGGTCTACGAGCTCTTGGCGATTACTGATATTATTCACGAGGATACACCATCTCCTATAAGATTGTCTAGGGTATGAATGAGAAACATCTCCTTATTCTATCTTTATTTAAGAGTTCAATTTTAGCTCTTTAGTGGAATGAGTTAAAATAACTAGATTGGACCTAAGTGAATCATTTGTTGATTGTGATTAGGTTGTGTCTATTGAAGCTTAAATTTAGATAGCCCGCCAAGATCCCCAATCCACACGTATTTGCATGGATCACTTGATATATTCTACCGGGCCGATTTAAGGGTCCATCTAGAATTGTTTTTAATATATTAAGAATATAATATGTCTATTATTTAATTAATGGGCTGCACTATTATATTAATATATTAAAAGGAGACATGTGGGCTTGTTTCTTTTAGTAAGAATGAGTCTGGTTCACATGTGGGCTTTTATTTAAAGTCCAATGGATTAAATGAAATAAGAAAATAATATTTGGCCCATTTATATAAGTGGGGCGGCAAGGTGTATATATTAACCTAATATATTATTTTGTTTCATTGTTTTAATTAAATAAGAATTAGTTAATTTATTAATTAATTGTTTAATTAAGAAACAAATATTTTTCTGATCAGGAAATATATTTCCTAAAGTTATACTATTGGTAGTAGTATATTAAAAGTAAAAGACTTGTTTGATAAGAAAATAAATAATTAATTTTATTTATTTAATCAAATAAGAAGTCTTTTTATTTAGTCAATAAAAGAATAAAAATATCTATGAGTTGGATTAGGTTTTGAAGTCTAAAGGTTGATGGAAATTAGGGTGCAACACAAACTCTTTTTGGTATGTGATTTGCGGCAACCCTAGTCCATTAAGAGGAAGATTTCGGCAATCCTAAATAGAAGAGGAAGCAAAATTTCGGCCACCTAAATAATACCACATATAGAATTCGGCCACGATAGTCGATTGAAGGATTCAATTTTTTCTTCTTCTTCTCAATTCATAGAAAAGGATAATTTTTATTCTACTAAACATAAAAGAGAGAAGAGATTATTCTTTGATAGTACATTAATTGCTTGTTCATCATTAAGCTTGTGTGTACAACATCGAATTAGGTTTACGCGAGTTTCGATCATTAGATTGAGAACTCAAAAGTGACCGGAATAATTTTTGTCTTCTTTTGATTGTTTTGTGACTAACAAAAGAAAAAGAAAACTTTGTTCATCCATTCTCAGGTTTGCAATCCAAAGAAAAAAGGAGACCACGCTCCTAGGTGATTCACGTACGTGTTCGGATTGGAAGATCTCGCGGTACTATTCACGATCACTGTTCACGGCGGGGGTACTGTTCACGATCACTGTTCACGCGGGTACTGTTCACTGGCATCGGAAAAGATTTTGCGGATTACCAATCGACGTAAGTCAATCGGATCACACGTCAAGAGGTATTTAACTCTAACCTTATATATTTGAGTTTAATTAATTAAAAGGTTAAGGTTCAACTTTGAGAAAAAATTTTAAAACCATACGAAATCTATTTTTCGTTTCTTCCGCTGCGTTTTATATCGATTTTTCCCTACAGTAAAAATACTGTATTTTGTTTTCGGTACAAATGTCTTTCAACTATGACTAACTGGCCCGTAACATCAAATTGCATTGGCAGGTAACTTCAAATTGAACTGGCATGTAACTTCTAGCATGTAAAAATACTAAACTTTGTTTTAAGCACAAGTGTCTTTCAACTGTGACTAACTAGCATGTAACATCAAATTGCACTGGCAGGTAACTTCAAATTTCACTAGCATGTAACTTCTAGCATGTAAAAATATTGGAATTTGTTTTTATTACAAGTGTCTTTCAACTACGACTAACTGGAATGTAACATCAAATTGCATTGGCATGTAACTTCTAGCATGTAAAAATATTGGACTTTGTTTTCAGTACAAGTGTCTTTCAACTATGACTAACTAGCATGTAACATCAAATTACACTAGCATTTAACTTCAAATAGCACTGGCATTTAACTTCTAGCATTTAAAAATACTGGAATTTGTTTTCAGTACAAATGTCTTTCAACTGTGACTAACTGGCATGTAACATCAAATTACACTAGCACTTAACTTCAAATAGCAATGGCAATTAACTTCTAGCATGTAAAAATACTGGAATTTGTTTTCAGTACAAGTGTCTTTCAACTGTGACTAACTGGCCTGTAACATCAAATTTCATTGGCAGGTAACTTCAAATTGCACTAGCATATAACTTCTAGCATGTAAAAATATTAGAATTTGTTTTTAGTACAAGTGTCTTTCAACTATAACTAACTGGAATATGACATCAAATTGCATTGGCATGTAACTTCAAATTGCACTGGTATGTAACTTCTAGCTTGTAAAAATACTATGCATTGTGTTCTTCACAAGTTTCTTTCAGCTGTGACTAACTAGCATGTAACATCAAATTGCACTAGCTGGTAACTTCAAGTTGCACTAGCATGTAACCTCTGGCATGTAAAAATACTGAAATTTCATTTCAGTAAAAGTGTCTTTCAACTATGACTAACTGGCATGTAGAATCAAATTGAACTGGGGTGTAACATCAAATTGCACTGGAATGTAAGTTCTAGTATGTAAAAATACTAGAATTTGTTTTAAGTGCAAAAATCTTTCAACTGTGACAAACTGGCATGTAACATCAATTTGCACTGGCATATAACTTCAATTTGCACTGGCATATAACTTCAAATTGCACTGGCATGTAACTTCTAGCATGTGAAAATACTGGAATTTGTATTCAGTACAAGTGTCTTTCAACTGTGACTAACTTGCAAGTAACATCAAATTACAATAGCATGTAACTTCAAATAGCACTGGCATGTAATTTCTAGCATGTAAAAATACTGGAATTTATTTTCAGTACAAGTGTCTTTCAACTATGACTAACTGGCATGTAATATCGAATTGCAATGGCAGATAATTTCAAATTGCACTAACATTTAACTTATAGCGTGTAAAAATACTGGAATTCGTTTTCAGTACAAGTGTCTTTCAACTGTGACTAACTGGTATGTATCATCAAATTGCACTAGCATGTAACTTCAAATTGCAATGGAAAGTAACTTCTAGCACGTAAAAATAATAGACTTTGTTTTCAGTACAAGTATCTTTCATTTGTGACTAACAGGTATGTAACATCAAATTGCATTGGCATGTAACTTCAAATTGCACTGGCATGTAACTTCTAGCATGTGAAATTAATATACATTGTTTTCAGTACAAGTGTCTTTCAGCTTTGACTAACTGGCATGTAACATCAAATTGCACTGGCATGAAACTTCAAATTGCACTGGCATGTAACTTCTAGCACGTAAAAATACTGGAATTTATTTTCAGTACATGTGTCTTTCAACTTTGACTAACTGGCATGTAATATCATATTGCAATGGTAGATAACTTCATATTGCACTAATATGTAACTTCTAGCATGTAAAAATACAGGAATTCGTTTTCAGTACAAGTGTCTTTCAACTGTGACTAATAGGTATGTAACATCAAATTGGACTGGCATGTAACATCAAATTGCAATGGCAAGTAACTTCTAGCACGTAAAAATAATAGACTTTTTTTCAGTACAAGTGTCTTTCAACTGTGACTAACTGGTATGTAACATCAAATTGCATTAGCATGTAACTTCAAATTGGACTGGCATGTAACTTCTAGCATGTAAAAATAATAGACTTTGTTTTCATTACAAGTGTCTTTCAGCTGTGACTAACTGGCATGTAACATCAAATTACTTTAGCTTGTAACTTCAAATAGCACTGGCATGTAACTTCTAGCATGTAAAAATACTGGAATTTGTTTTCAGTACAAGTGTCTTTCAAATGTGACTAACTGGCCTGTAACATCAAATTGCACTGGCAGGTAACTTTAAATTGCACTAGCATATAACTTCTAGCATGTAAAAATATTGGAATTTGTCTTTAGTACAAGTGTATTTTAACTACGACTAACTGGAAGGTAACATCAAATTACACTGACATGTAACTTCAAATTGCACTAGCATGTAACTTCTAGCATGTAAAAATATTGGACTTTGTTTTCAGTACAAGTGTCTTTCAACTGTGACTAACTAGCATGTAGCATCAAATTGAACAGGGATGTAACATCAAATTGCACTGCATGTAACTTCTAGTATGTAAAAATGTTGGACTTTGTTTTCAGTACAAGTGTCTTTCAACTGTTACTAACTGGCATGTAATATTAAATTGCAATGGTAGATAACTTAAAATTTCAATAGCATGTATAAATACTTGAATTTGTTTTCAGTACAAGTGTCTTTCAACTGTGACTAACTGGCATGTAGCATCAAATTGCACTGGCATAAAACTTCAAATTGCACTGGCATGTAAATTCTAGCATGTAAAAATACTATACATTGTTTTCAGCAGAAATTTCTTTCAGCTGTGACTAACTGGCATGTAACATCAAATTGCACTAGCAGGTTACTTTAAATTGCACTAGCATGTAACTTTTGGCATGTAAAAATACTTGAATTTGTTTTCAGTTCAAGTGTCTTTCAACTGTGACTAACTAGCAGGTAGCATCAAATTGAACTGGGATGTAACTTCAAACTGCACTAGCATGTAACTTTTGGCATGTAAAAATATTGGACTTTGTTTTCAGTACAAGTGACTTTCAACTGTGACTAACTAGCATGTAACATCAAATTGCACAGGCAGGTAACTTTAAATTGCAATAGCATGTATAAATACTGGAATTTGTTTTTAGTACAAGTGACTTTCAACTGTGACTAACTGGCATGTAGCATCAAATTGCACTGCCATAGAACTTTAAATTGCACTGGCATTTAACTTCTAGCATGTAAAAATACTGAAATTTGTATTCAGTACAAGTGTATTTCAACTGTGACTAACTGGCAAGTAACATCAAATTACAATAGCATGTAACTTCTAATAGCATGTAACTTAAAATAGCACTGGCATGTAACTTCTAGCATGTAAAAATACTGGAATTTATTTTCAGTACAAGTGACTTTCAACTATGACTAACTGGCATGTAATATTAAATTGCAATGGCAGATAACTTCAAATTGCACTAGCATGTAACTTCTAGCATGTAAAAATACTGGAATTCGTTTTCAGGACAAGTGTCTTTCAACTATGACTAACTGGTATGTAACATCAAATTGTACTGGCATGTAACTTCAAATTGCAATGGCATGTAACTTCTAGCAGGTAAAAATACAGTACATTGTTTTCTGCAGAAGTTTCTTTCAGCTGTGACTAACTGGCATGTAACATCAAATTGCACTAGTAGGTAACTTCAAATTGCACTAGCATGTAACTTCTGGCATGTAAAAATACTGGAATTTGTTTTCAATAAAAGCGTCTTTCAACTGTGACTAACTAGCATGTAGCATCAAATTGAACTGGGATGTAACATCAAATTGCACTGGCATGTAACTTGTAGCATGTAAAAGTACTGGATTTTGTTTTAAGTACAAGTGTCTTTCAACTGTGACTAAATGGTTTGTAACATCAAATTACACTAGCATGTAACTTCAAATAGCACTGGCACGGAACTTCTATCATGTAAAAATACTGGAATTTGTTTTCAGTACAAGTGTCTTTCAACTGTGACTAACTGGCCTGTAACATCAAATTGCACTAACAGGTAACTTCAAATTTCACTAGCATGTAACTTCTACCGTGTAAAATATTACAATTTATTTTTAGTGCAAGTGTCTTTCAACTGTGACTAACTGGAATGTAACATCAAATTGCACTGGCTTGTAACTTCAAATTGCACTGGCATGTAACTTCTAGCATGTAAAAATATTGGACTTTGTTTTCAGTACAAGTTTCTTTCCACTGTGACTAACTGGCATGTAACATCAAATTGCACTGGCAGGTAACTTCGAATTGCAATAGCATGTATAAATATTGTAATTTGTTTTCAGTACAAGTGTCTTTCAACTGTGACTAACTGGCATGTAGCATCAAATTGTACTGGCATATAACTTCAAATTGCACTGACATGTAACTTCTAGGATGTAAAAATACTGGAATTTGTATTAAGTACAAGTGTCTTTCAACTGTGATTAACTGGCAAGTAATATCAAATTACAATAGAATGTAACTTCAAATAGCACTGGCATGTAACTTCTAGCATGTAAAAATACTGGAATTTATTTTCAGTACAAGTGACTTTCATTTATGAATAACTGGCATGTAATATCAAATTGCAATGGCAGATATCTTCAAATTGCACTAGCATGTAACTTCTAGCATGTAAAATACTGGAATTTGTTTTCAGTACAAGTGTATTTCAACTGTGACTAACTGGTATGTAACATCAAATTGTACTAGCATGTAACTTCAAATTGCACTGGGAAGTAACTTCTAGCATGTAAAAATAATAGACTTTGTTTTCAGTACAAGTATCTTTCGGCTGTGACTAACTGGCATGTAACATCAAATTGCATTGGCATGTACCTTCAAATTGCACTAGCATGTAACGTCTAGCATTTAAAAATACTGGATTTTGTTTTCAGTACAAGTGTCTTTCAACTATGACTAATTGGAATGTAACATCAAATTACATTGGCAAGTAACTTCAAATTGAACTGGCATGAAACTTCTAGCATGTTAAAATACTGGATTTTGATTTCACTACAAGGGTCTTTCAACTGTGACTAACTGGTATGTAACATCAAATTACACTGGCAAGTAACTTCAAATTGAACTGGCATGAAACTTCTAGCATGTAAAAATACTGGAGTTTGTTTTCAGTACAAATGTCTTTCAACTGTGATTAACTGGCATGTTACATCGAATTGCACTAGCAGATAACTTCAAATTACACTAGCATGTAACTTCTATCATGCAAAAATACTGGAATTTGTTTTCAGTACAAGTGTCTTTTAACTGTGACTAACTAGCATGTAGCATCAAATTGAACTAGGATGTAACATCAAATTGCACTGGCATGTAACTTCTAGCATGTAGAAATACTGAACTTTGTTTTCAGTACAAGTGTCTTTCAACTGTGACTAACTGGCATGTAACATCGAATTGCACTAGCATGTAACTTCAAATTGCACTAGCATGTAACTTCTAGTACGTAAAAATACTAGAATTTGTTTTCAGTGCAAGTGTCTTTCGACTGTGACAAACTGGCATGTAACATCAAATTGCACCGGCAGGTAACTTCAAATTGCACTAGCATGTAACTTCTAGCATGTAAAAGTACTGGATTTTGTTTTAAGTACAAGTGTGCGTCAACTGTGACTAAATGGTATGTAACATCAAATTGCACTGCCATGTAACTTCTAGCATGTAAAAATACAAGACTTTGTTTTAAGTACATTTGTCTTTCAACTGTGACTAACAGGCATTTAACATCAAATTGCACTAGCAGGTAACTTCAAATTGCACTAGCATGTAACCTCTAGCATATAAATGTTAGGATTATGCTCAATGGCAAGAGTGTAATATTGAATTCTAATGCTTACAATTACTTATAGCATTTATTATTATAATTGTCAAGGTAAATAATCACCAGGTCAAAAGGCTATGAGACATGAAGAATTGTTCATACATCCGGATATGTATGAGGTAGACACAATTCTTTAGTTAGTCTTGAATAATGTTCACAACTTAAGTTAAAGGTTGGGCACCTTTATCTTGTTAAAGTTACAGAATTCTTTTACTAGCATTTGAGAGGGATCAAATGAATATGGTGAGTCTAAAATCATCGAAAGGTTTTAGAGTAAAAGAATCTAGTGCACTAGGTGCATTGAATTGGATCACAATGAAATACTTTATCTAGAACCGTCACTAGATATAAGTCTTTTCATTAAAGAGGACAATCGGAGAGTCTATCTTAATCCTGAGATAAATGATGGACTTATGGTTGCAAGTGTTATCATTAGAGCTATCAATGAGTACGATTATATAGCATAGTCTATCCTCGATAGTTTTGTGGTATACATTTGTTAACCAGTAGAGGACTTCATTTATAGATATGGACATCGTGGCTCCATTTATTAAATGAGAGTATAATATCATTATACGGATGTTTTGAGGTATTGGATATTCAATCTCAACGTTGAGTTTTCAATAATGATTGTTGAAAACATGGCTTCTGGACAAGTAAAAGTATCCAAGTTCGAAATGTGGTCATATGAGGAAATATGGTAACTTGGAGAGCTATAGGCGGTCTATGAGCTCTTGGCGATTACTGATATTATTCACGAGGATACACCATCTCCTATAAAATTTTCTAGGGTATGAATGAGAAACATCTCCTTATTCTATCTTTATTTAAGAGTTCCATTTTAGCTCTTTAGTGGAATGAGTTAAAATTAATAGATTGGACCTAAGTGAATCATTTGTTGATTGTGATTAGGTTGTGTCTATTGAAGCTTAAATTTAGATAGCCCGCCAAGATCCCCAATCCACACGTATTTGCATGGATCACTTGATATATTCTACCGGGCCGATTTAAGGGTCCATCTAGAATTGTTTTTAATATATCAAGAATATAATATGTCTATTATTTAATTAATGGGCTGCACTATTATATTAATATATTAAAAGGAGACATGTGAGCTTGTTTCTTTTAGTAAGAATGGGTCTAGTTCACATGTGGGCTTTTATTTAAAGTCCAATGGATTAAATGAAATAAGAAAATAATATATGGCCCATTTTTATAAGTGGGGCGGCAAGGTGTATATATTAACCTAATATATTATTTTGTTTCATTGTTTTAATTAAATAAGAATTAGTTAATTTATTAATTAATTGTTTAATTAAGAAACAAATATTTTTCTGATCAGGAAATATATTTCCTAAAGTTATACTATTGGTAGTAGTATATTAAAAGTAAAAGACTTGTTTGATAAGAAAATAAATAATTAATTTTATTTATTTAATCAAATAAGAAGTCTTTTTATTTAGTCAATAAAAGAATAAAAATATCTATGAGTTGGATTAGGTTTTGAAGTCTAAAGGTTGATGGAAATTAGGGTGCAACACAAACTCTTTTTGGTATGTGATTTGCGGCAACCCTAGTCCATTTAGAGGAAGATTTCGGCAATCCTAAATAGAATAGGAAGCGAAATTTCGGCCACCTATATAATACCACATATAGAATTCGGCCACGATAGTTGATTGAATGATTCAATTTTTTCTTCTTCTTCTCAATTCTTAGAAACTGATAATTTTTATTCTACTAAACATAAAAGAGAGAAGAGATTATTCTTTGATAGTACACTGATTGCTTGTTTATCAATAAGTTTGTGTGTACAACATCGAAATAGGTTCACGCGAGTTTCGATCATTAGATTGAGAACTCAAAAGTGACCGGAATAATTTTTGTTTTCTTTTGATTGTTTTGTGACTAACAAAAGAAAAAGAAAACTTTGTTCATCCATTCTCAGGTTTGTAATTCAAAGAAAAAGGGAGACCACGCTCCTAGGTGATTCACGTACATGTTCGGATTGGAAGATCTCGCGGTACTGTTCACGATCACTGTTCACGGGGGTACTGTTCACGATCACTGTTCACGCGGGTACTGTTCACGGGCATCGGAAAAGATTTTGCGGATTACCAATCGACGTAAGTCAATCGGATCACGCGTCAAGAGGTATTTAACTCTAACCGTATATATTTGAGTTTAATTAATTAAAAGGTTAAGGTTCAACTTTTAGAAAAATTTTAAAACCATACGAAATCTATTTTTCGTTTCTTCAGCTGCATTTTATATCGATTTTTCCCTACTGTAAAAATACTGTATTTTATTTTCGGTACAAATGTCTTTCAACTATGACTAACCGGCCCGTAACATCAAATTGCACTGGCAGGTAACTTCAAATTGAACTGGCATGTAACTTCTAGCATGTTAAAATACTAAACTATGTTTTAAGCACAAGTATCTTTCAACTGTGACTAACTAGCATGTAACATCAAATTGCACTGGCAGGTAACTTCAAATTGCACTAGCATGTAACTTCTAACATGTAAAAATATTGGAATTTGTTTTTATTAACAGTGTCTTTCAACTACGACTAACTGGAATGTAACATCAAATTGCACTGGCATGTAACTTCTAGCATGTAAAAATATTGGACTTTGTTTTCAGTACAAGTGTCTTTCAACTATGACTAACTGGCATGTAACATCAAATTACACTAGCATTTAACTTCAAATAGCACTGGCATTTAACTTCTAGCATTTAAAAATACTAAAATTTGTTTTCAGTACAAGTGTCTTTCAACTGTGACTAACTGGCATGTAACATCAAATTACGCTAGCATTTAACTTCAAACAGCAATGGCATTTAACTTCTAGCATATAAAAATACTGGAATTTGTTTTCAGTACAAGTATCTTTCAACTTTGACTAACTGGCCTGTAAACTAAAATTTCACTGGCAGGTAACTTCAAATTGCACTAGCATATAACTTCTAGAATGTAAAAATATTAGAATTTGTTTTTAGTACAATTGTCTTTCAACTATAACTAACTGGAATATAACATCAAATTGCATTGGCATGTAACTTCAAATTGCACTGGCATGTAACTTCTAGCTTGTAAAAATACTATGCGTTGTGTTCTTCACAAGTTTCTTTCAGCTGTGACTAACTAGCATGTAACATCAAATTGCACTAGCGGGTAACTTCAAGTTGCACTAGCATGTAACCTCTGGCATGTAAAAATACTGAAATTTGTTTTCAGTAAAAGTGTCTTTCAACTAAGACTAACTGGCATGTAGAATCAAATTGAACTGGGGTGTAACATCAAATTGCACTGGCATGTAAGTTCTAGTATGTAAAAATACTAGAATTTGTTTTCAGTGCAAAGATCTTTCAACTGTGACAAACTGGCATGTAACATCAATTTGCACTGGCATATAACTTCAAATTGCACTGGCATGTAACTGCTAGCATGTAAAAATACTGGAATTGTTTTTCAGTACAAATGTCTTTTACCCGTGACTAACTGGCATGTAATAACAAATTACAATAGCATGTAACTTCAAATAGCACTGGCATGTAACTTCTAGCATGTAAAAATACTGGAATTTATTTTCAGCAAGTGTCTTTCAACTACGACTAACTGGCATGTAATATCAAACTGCAATGGAAGATAACTTAAAATTGCACTAGCATGTAACTTCTCGCATGTAAAAACACTGTCATTGGTTTTCGATACAAGTGTCTTTCAACTGTGACTAACTGGTACGTAACATCAAATTGCACTGGCATTTAACTTCAAATTACACTGGCAAGTAACTTCTAGCATGTAAAAATAATAGATTTTGTTTTTAGTACAAGTATCTTTCGGCTGTGACTAACTGGCATGTAACATCAAATTGCACTGGCAGGTAACTTCCAATTGCTCTAGCATGTAACTTCTAGCATGTAAAAATACTGGAATTTGTTTTCAGTACAAGTGTCTTTCAACTGTGACTAACGGGTATGTAACATCAAATTGCACTAGCATGTAACTTCAAATTGCACTGGCATGTAACTTCTAGCATGTAAAAATACTAAACATTATTTCTTGCACAAGTTTCTTTCAGCTGTGACTACTTGGCATGTAACATTAAATTGCACTAGCAGGTAACTTCAAATTACACTAGCGTGTAACTTCTATCATGCAAAAATACTGGAATTTGTTTTCAGTACAAGTGTCTTTCGACTGTGACTAACTAGCATGTAGCATCAAATTGAACTAGGATGTATCATCAAATTGCACTGGCATGTAACTTCTAGCATATAGAAATACTGAACTTTGTTTTCAGTACAAGTGTCTTTCAACTGTGACTAACTGGCATGTAACATCGAGTTGCACTAGCATGTAACTTTAAATTGCACTAGCATGTAACTTCTAGTATTTAAAAATACTAGAATTTGTTTTCAGTGCAAGTGTCTTTCAACTGTGACAAACTGGCATGTAACATCAAAGAGCACCGGCAGGTAACTTCAAATTGCACTAGCAGATAACTTCTGGCATGTAAAAGTACTGGATTTTGTTTTAAGTACTAGTGTGTTTCAACTGTGACTAAATGGTATGTAACATCAAATTGCACTGGCATGTAACTTCTAGCATGTAAAAATACTAGACTTTGTTTTAAGTACAAGTGTCTTTCACCTGTGACTAACATGCATTTAACATCAAATTGCACTAGCATGTAACTTCAAATTGCACTAGCATGTAACTTCTAGCATGTAAAAATACTGGATTTTGTTTTCAGTACAAATGTCTTTTTGTAGGGAAAAATCGATATAAAACGCAGCGGAAGAAACGAAAAATAGATTTCGTATGGTTTTAAAATTTTTCTCAAAGTTGAACCTTAACCTTTTAATTAATTAAACTCAAATATATATTGTTAGAGTTAAATACCTCTTGACGCGTGATCCGATTGACTTACGTCGATTGGTAATCCGCAAAATCTTTTCTGATGCCCGTGAACAGTACCCGCGTGAACAGTGATTGTGAACAGTACCGCGTGTGATCATGAACAGTACCCCCTGTGAACAGTGATCGTGAACAGTACCGCGAGATCTTCCAATCCGAACACGTACGTGAATCACCTAGGAGCGTGGTCTCCCTTTTTCTTTGAATTACAAACCTGAGAATGGATGAACAAAGTTTTCTTTTTCTTTTGTTATTCACAAAACAATCAAAAGAAGATAAAGATTATTCCGGTCACTTTTGAGTTCTCAATCTAATGATCGAAACTCGCGTGAACCTAATTCGATGTTGTACACACAAGCTTATTGATGAACAAGCAATCAGTGTACTATCAAAGAATAATCTCTTCTCTCTTTTATGTTTAGTAGAATAAAAATTATCCTTTTCTATGAATTGAGAAGAAGAAGAAAAATTGAATCATTCAATCAACTATGGTGGCCGAATTCTATATGTGGTATTATATAGGTGGCCGAAATTTTGCTTCCTCTTCTATTTAGGATTGCCGAAATCTTCCTCTAAATGGACTAGGGTTGCCGCAAATCACATACCAAAAAGAGTTTGTGTTGCACCCTAATTTCCATCAACCTTTAGACTTCAAAACCTAATCAAACTCATAGATATTTTTATTCTTTTATTGACTAAATAAAAAGACTTCTTATTTGATTAAATAAATAAAATTAATTATTTATTTTCTTATCAAACAAGTCTTTTACTTTTAATATACTACTACCAATAGTATAACTTTAGGAAATATATTTCCTGATCAGAAAAAGATTTGTTTCTTAATTAAACAATTAATTAATAAATTAACTAATTCTTATTTAATTAAAACAATGAAACAAAATAATATATTAGGTTAATATATACACCTTGCCGCCCCACTTATATAAATGGGCCATATATTATTTTCTTATTTCATTTAATCCATTGGACTTTAAATAAAAGCCCACATGTGAACCAGACCCATTCTTACTAAAAGAAACAAGCTCACATGTCTCCTTTTAATATATTAATATAATAGTGCAGCCCATTAATTAAATAATAGACATATTATATTCTTGATATATTAAAAACAATTCTAGATGGACCCTTAAATCGGCCCGGTAGAATATATCAAGTGATCCATGCAAATACGTGTGGATTGCGGATCTTGGCGGACTATCTAAATTTAAGCTTCAATAGACACAACCTAATCACAATCAACAAATGATTCACTTAGGTCCAATCTATTTATTTTAACTTATTCCACTAAAGAGCTAAAATTGAACTCTTAAATAAAGATAGAATAAGGAGATGTTTCTCATTCATACCCTAGACAATCTTATAGGAGATGGTGTATCCTCGTGAATAATATCAGTAATCGCCAAGAGCTCATAGACCGCCTATACCTCTCCAAGATACCATATTTCCTCATATGACCACATTTCGAACTTGGATACTTTGACTTGTCCAGAAGCCATGTTTTCAATAATCATTATTGAAAACTCAACGTTGAGATTTAATATCCAATACCTCAAAAAATCCATACGATGATATTATACTCTCATTTAATAAATGGAGCCACGATGTCCATATCTATAAATGAAGTCCTCTATCGATTAACAAATGAATAACACCAAACTATCGAGGATAGACTATGCTATATAATCGTACTCATTGATAGCTCAAATGATAACACTCGCAACCATAAGTCCATCATTTATCTCCGGATTAAGATCGACTCTCCGATTGTCCTAATAATGAAAAGACTTATATCTAGTGACGGTTCTAGATAAAGTATTTCATTGTGATCCTGTTCAATGCACCCAATGCACTAGATTCTTTTACTCGAAAACCTTTCGATGATTTTAGACTCATCATAACCCATTTGATCCCACTCAAATGCTAGTAAAAGAATTCTACAACTTTATCAAGATAAAGGTGCCCAACCTTTAACTTAAGTTGTGAACGTTATTCAAGACTAACTAAAGAATTGTGTCTACCTCATACATATCCGGATGTATGAACAATTCTTCATGTCTCATAGTCTTTTGACCTTAAGATTATTTACCTTGACAATTATAATAATAAATGCTATAAGTAATTGTAAGAATCAGAAATCACTTTATTAATATGAGAAGATTGTCAATTACAATATTACACTCTTGCCATTGAGCATAATTCTAACACTTTCAACTATGACTAACTGGCTCGTAACATCAAATTGCACTGGCAGGTAACTTCAAATTGAACTGGCATGTAACTTCTAGCATGTAAAAATACTAAACTTTGTTTTAAGCACAAGTTTCTTTCAACTGTGACTAACTGGCATGTAACTTCAAATTGCACTGGCATGTAACTTCAAATTGCACTGGCATGTAACTTCTAGCATGTAAAAATATGGAACTTTGTTTTCAGTACAAGTGTCTTTCAACTATGACTAACTGGCATGTAACATCAAATTACACTTGCATTTAACTTCAAATAGCACTGGCATTTAACTTCTATCATGTAAAAATACTGGAATTTGTTTTCAGTACAAGTGTCTTTCAACTGTGACTAACTGGCATGTAACATTAAATTAAACTTGCATTTAACTTCAAGTAGCACTGGCATTTAACTTCTAGCATGTAAAAAAACTAGAATTTGTTTTCAGTACAAGTGTCTTTCAACTGTGACTAACTGGCATGTAACATCAAATTGCACTGACAGGTAACTTCAAATTTCACTAGCATGTAACTTCTAGCATGTAAAAATACTGGAATTTGTTTTCAGTACAAGTGTCTTTCAACTGTTACTAACTGGCCTGTAACATCAAATTTCACTGGCAGGTAACTTCAAATTGCACTAGGATGTAACTTCTAGCATGTAAAAATATTAGAATTTGTTTTTAGTACAAGTGTCTTTCAACCATGACTAACTGGAATGTAACATCAAATTGCATTGGCATGTAACTTCAAATTGCACTGGCATGTAACTTCTAGCATGCAAAATACTATGCATTGTTTTCTGCACAAGTGTGTTTCAGCTGTGACTAACTGGCATGTAACATCAAATTGCACTAGCTGGTAACCTCTGGCATGTAAAAATACTGGAATTTGTTTTCACTAAACGTGTCTTTCAACTGTGACTAACTGGCATGTAGAATCAAATTGAACTGGGATGTAACATCAAATTGCACTGGCATGTAACTTCTAGTATGTAAAAATACTAGAATTTGTTTTCAGTGCAAGTGTCTTTCAACTGTGACAAACTGGCATGTAACATCAATTTGCACTGGCATACAACTTCAAATTGCACTGGCATGTAACTTCTAGCATGTAAAAATACTGGAATTTGTTTTCAGTACAAGTGTCTTTCAACCGTGACTAACTGGCATGTAATAACAAATTACAATAGCATGTAACTTCAAATAGCACTGGCATGTAACTTCTAGCATGTAAAAATACTGGAATTTGTTTTCAATACAAGTGTCTTTCAACTATGACTAACTGGCATGTAATATCAAACTGCAATGGCAGATAACTTCAAATTGCTCTAGCATGTAACTTCTCGTATGTAAAAGTACTGTAATTTGTTTTCGATACAAGTGTCTTTCAACTGTGACTAACTGGTACGTAACATCAAATTGTTAGGATTATGCTCAATAGCAAGAGTGCAATATTGTGATTGACAATCTTTTCATATTAATAAAGTGTTTTCTGATTTTTACAAATACTTATAGCATTTATTATTATATTTGTCAAGGTAAATAATCATAAGGTCAAAAGATAATGAGATATAAAGAATTGTTCATACATCTGGATATGTGTGAGGTAGACACAATTCTTTAGTTAGTCTTGAATAACGTTCACAACTTAAGTTAAAGGTTGGGAACCTCTATCTTGATAAAGTTGTAGAATTCTTTTACTAGCATTTGAGTGGGATCAAATGAGTTATGATGAGTCTAAAATCATCGAAAGATTTTCGAGTAAAATAATCTAGTGCACTGGGTGCATTGAACAGGATCACAATGAAATACTTTATCTAGAACCGTCACTAGATATAAGTCTTTTCATTATTAGGACAATCAGAGAGTCGATCTTAATCCTGAGATAAATGATGGACTTATGGTTGCAAGTGTTATCATTTGAGCTATCAATGAGTATGATTATATAGCATAGTCTATCCTCGATAGTTTTGTGGTATTCATTTGTTAATCGATAGAGGACTTCATTTATAGATATGGACATCGTGGCTCCATTTATTAAATGAGAGTATAATATCATCATATGGATGTTTTGAGGTATTGGATATTAAATCTCAACGTTGAGTTTTCAATAAAGATTATTGAAGACATGGCTTCTGGACAAGTCAAAATATCCAAGTTCAAAATGTGGTCATATGAGGAAATATGGTAACTTGGAGAGCTATAGGCGGTCTATGAGCTCTTGGTGATTACTAATATTATTCACGAGGATACACCGTCTGCTATAAGATTGTCTAGGGTATGAATGAGAAACATCTCCTTATTCTATCTTTATTTAAGAGTTCAATTTTAGCTCTTTAGTGGAATGAGTTAAAATTAATAGATCGGACCTAAGTGAATCATTTGTTGATTATGGTTAGGTTATGTCTATTGAAGCTTAAATTTAGATAGCCCGCCAAGATCCCCAATCCACACGTATTTGCATGGATCACTTGATATATTCTACCGGGCAGATTTAAGGGTCCATCTAGAATTGTTTTTAATATATCAAGAATATAATATGTCTATTATTTAATTAATGGGCTGCACTATTATATTAGTATGTTAAAAGGAGACATGTGGGCTTGTTTCTTTTAGTAAGACTGGGTCTGGTTCACATGTGGGGTTTTATTTAAAGTCCAATGGATTAAATGAAATAAGAAAATAATATATGGCCCATTTATATAAGTGGGGCGGCAAGGTGTATATATTAACCTAATATATTATTTTGTTTCATTGTTTTAATTAAATAAGAATTAGTTAATTTATTAATTAATTGTTTAATTAAGAAACAAATCTTTTTCTGATCAGGAAATATATTTCCTAAAGTTATACTATAAATATAAGGTTATGAATTTTTGGCCACAAAGAAGCAAAATAGAGAGAGATTTTTGTTTGTTTTTAAAATAAAAAATCCTACTCTATACACATAGATTTTCGGCGAAGAGAGAAAAAAAAAATAAGTTCTCATTCGATAGTGCACTTACAAGCCTTTAACATCAAAAGGTTTTGTGCACACTTTCGATTTAGGGTTACGCGAGTTTCAATCATATTGATTGTGAATTCAAAAGTGACCGGAACTATTTTTTTAGGCTCTTGGTGTTTTACTATTGAAGATCAAGATCAGAAATTCCATACATCCATTCTAAGGTAAGCAATTCAAAGAAAAAGGGAGACCACGCTCCTAGGTGATTCACGTACGTGCTAGGATTGAAGATCTTGCGGATTACCATCGACGTAAGTCAATCGGATCACGCGACAAGAGGTATTTAACTTTAACCATATATTTGTGTTTAATTAATTAAAGGGTTAAGGTTCAAATCTTTAGAAAAATTTTAAACTATACGAAAATCTACTTTTCGCCTTCCGCTGCGGTTTTAGTTAATTTTTCCCAACAATTGATATCAGAGCCCTGGTTGTACCCTTTAATTAATTAACATATATATATATATATGTGAATCTATTTCTTTTTATTGTGATTATGCATGTTTTAGAAAGAGATGGCACTCTATATTCGCATATATAATTACATGTCGAATGTATGGATTTATATATGTTGTTATAAAGTGAATTGTTATTGCTCAATTTTGGTCCTAGATTTTCCATGTAATTTTTGTTTCGGAATTGTAACAAGAAGGGTGGCCGATTATCGTCACAAGTTCCTTCTTGATAGTTGCTTAATTTTTTTTATGTTGTATAAGATAGTGCAGTTTTTTTTAATGTATTAAAAATACTGCAGTTTTTTTTTGTGTGCAGTTTTTTATTATTAAAAAAAAATTTATTACTGCGGTATTTTATTGTATAAAATAAGCTGTAATATATTCAAGATTCGAAGAATCGAAGATTTGAAGAAATTGGAGCGTCCGGAACCCGTCTTGGCACCCGCGCGCACCGAGACAACAAGCGCGCACGCAACCAAGTTTGCAGCTGCGCTTGTTGCGGTGCAGCAGCGCGCAACCCAGGCATAGGCTGGCCGTGCGGCAGCTCATGCCCTTGCATGGGCTAGGCGTGCGCATGGGCTGCTGTGGTGATCTTTGGGCGCGCGAGTTTTGTGCGCGAGATGATCGCTTGAAGTCTTGTCCACCAACAAAGGAGTTTTTGTATTCCGTACAATTGTAATTTACATGCTTTTCTAGGATGGACCAAAATTGTGGCTATTTATTTTTTATGTATAAATATAACAATATTTGTTATTGTATGATAACATGTCATATAGAATAGGAGTGCCACTCATATATCTCTTTTGGTATGAACATGCATTGAATGATTTAGGTATCTAATTGGCATCTAGATAACTTGGTAAAATCATTCTTTGGAATTTAATCACACGCCTTAAATAATTGAGTGGGAGAAGGTGTGTTAGAACGCCTATGGCCTCCAAGGTTAGTTGAGTTTTATTATTTTTGGTAATCCCCCCAAGGGGCGTCCATAAATGAAATTTAACAAAATACTTCCTTACAAGGATAGACTAGACAATTGACTTAAACGAAATCTACTCCTCAAGGAGGGATTCTCGTGAGAGAAAATTGAGGGTCGATATCTTGGTGACACACTCAATGTAATTTTATTAATATCCTCCCAAGAGTTCTTGTTAATAAAATTGCAAGGCTAAAATTGAAAACGCTGGTTGTTATGTTAACAATTAGGTGGGACCTAGTCCAACTAGTAAATAGTACGAACTCCCAAAGGAGGCGTAAGATTTATGGGTGTTGGATCACTGTTGAATTTTTACGATTGAATTATTTATTTAATTCAAGATAAATATTTAAAAGTGCTTTATCTTGATTATTTACTTATATATGTTTTTGTTTTAATCAGAAATCATGACCTCATCACTTATGAACATCCTGAAAGATAACACCTTAACTAGAGATAATTATGTCACATGGAAAAGGAAAATTGGGTTGTTGCTGCAAAGTGAAAAACATAAATTTGTTCTGACTACTTGACAAAGACGCTTTTCCCTTATGTCGTTTTAAAAGATCAGTCCGTCAATAATATTTTAAGAAACATCACAAAGCCTAAATCAGTTTACAAACATAAATATAGTGGCAAGTGGGTGTCGTCCACAGGGAGCGAAGTTAGCCAAATTAGTTAAAGCTAAAGCAATGGTATGTATATATATATATATATATATATAATAGCAAAACATGAATTGGTGAAAATGTAGATTGTGAACCAACTCTAAATAACACTAAATTAAATAAGTAAATAAAATGAAAGGGGAATATGGAGTGAAAGATATATAGATGATGGAAACTAAGGAGCTAATGGATTTGAAAGCAAATACTGGGCAATGTAACAAACTTGTCAATAGCACGGCTCTTCAAGGTAACCGACCTAGGATTTATAGAGTCGGTTATTTATCCCTAGAAGGTGGCCAACCTAGGATGTATAGTGCGGACCACCTATTAGGGATTAATCCTTGTAAACTACCAACCTAGGATGTATAGAGTTGATTGTTTACCGGATTCTAGAAATGAAGCTCGTCTACCTAACATTGACTCAACCGATTACAAATAGTCACCCTAGGATGTATAGTGATGACTTCTAACTCTTTCACGGATTCCGACCTAGGATGTATAGTGCCGGAAACACGATCGAGGTTAGATTAAAACCGCGGTTCAAGAGTCGGAATTCATGACTTTCCGTCTATTCTTTAGAGCATTAAACAACCAAATAGGATGTATATCTAGATGCAATACTCATTCGTAATATAAAGACATCTTGCAAAGATCATGTATCTACACAAGAAATCAATGATAAACACTCACAACAAGAATAGATCAATGGAAGATAGACATGAATATCAATATAATATCAAGTTTATGTACAAGCCCAATATTAAACTAACTACTCCATCAACCCCTTAGAGGGGATTTAGCTACTCATTACAACTAGGAAATCAGTAGAGAGGAGAAAGAAATAACCCTTGGAGAATATCTCCTTCCTTGAAGTGGCTCCAATCTCCTAACTTCCTTGAAGTTGAGTAGAGAATGTGAGGATGAGAGATAGAGAGAGAAACTAGATCTAAGAATGCCTAATCTGTCTAAAACGGAGTTAAAAGCTCCTTAAAATGTTTCTATACTTTTCTATTTATACTAAATACAAAAATAGGTCACTTAAGCTTTCAAAATCAGACTGGCGCGCTCGGAGTGCGGGTGGAATACAGGTGATTTACCCGCACTGTATGGGTTGCCTGCAACTTCAGTTCTCGGATCAGGACAATAGTGCGGGTGGAGTGCGGTTGAATTACCAGCACTTGACCCGCACTTGGCCCGCACTTGGCATCGCACTGTGACCGCACTTCCTCCTCAGGTGCAAAATCTACCTTCTATCTTGAGCAACAGTGCGGGTAGAGTGCAGTTGGATGACCCGCACAGTACTTGCACTCTAATGTCAGGTGTAATTCTGCTCTTCTGTTCTTGATGCAAGTGCGGGTAGAGTGCGGTTTAATGACCCGCACAGTACCCGCACTCTAGTGTCAGGTGCGATTCTGTTCTTCTGTTCTTGGTGCAAGTGCGGGTGGAGTGCGGTTTGCTGACCCGCACAGAACCCGCACTCTAATGTCAGGTGACTGAGCAGCTTATCTGGTTTGGCATTAGTGCAGGTGGAGTGCGGTTAGCTGACCCGCACTGTACCCACACTTTATCTCTGTACTTGCATTCTGCCCTGGCTATGCACATGAGTGCGGCTGGAGTGCAGCTGGAGTGTGGTTGCGACCCGCACTGAACCTGCATTATAAACCTGTTTGTGCTCCTTTTCTGCTGGAATCACCACAATATGCTTCCAAGCCTGTCTCTGCATCATTTCCTTCAAATAAGCACAAAACAACCCATAAGAGACACAAAAACGCATGAAAACAGAACATAAGGTAAGAATCTGAGGGCCTAAATATAGTACATATTTGGCCCGATCACTACTCCTAAACCACCCCTTCCTAATAATGAATCTAGTGTGATGCAAAGAGATGAGTATGAGCAGTGGAAGACTTCTGATGATATGGCAAAATGTTATATTATGGCAACTATCTCCGACGTGTTGCAATAGCAACATGAAGGAATGGAGTCCGCTGCTAATATAATGATGTCTCTAGAGGAAATGTTTGCTATGAGGTCTAGGACGACTAAGAGAGAGGCAGTGACTGCTTTTATGAATCTTAGGATGAAACCTGGACAATCTGTGAAAGATCACATGATGAAAGTCATATCACATCTTAATATTGCTGAACTAAATGGTGCTGAGATTGATGGTGAGACCAAAATTGATATGGTAGTTAACTTACTGTTAGATTCCTTTAATCAGTTCAAGTTGGACGACACCTTGAACAAAAAGGAATACACCTTGCAGGGCCTGATGCAAGATGTTCAAAGCGCTGAAAAGATCCTTGTGAAAAACAAAGGTCAAGAGATTCATTTGGTTGGTAAAGTTGCTACTGTTAAGACCTGTAAAAAGGTCAAGAAACAATAGAAGAAAAAGCAACTTGGGCCTACCAAGAAGGAAACCAAGAAAGTAATCAAGATCAAAGGGAAATGCTTCATTTGTGGTGAAAAGGGACATTGGAAAAGAGATTGCCCAAAGTCCCATAATAAGAAGGAAGAAGGTAATATTAATTATCTTGAAACATGTTTTCTGGCAGATTCTACTTATTCTTGGATCATAGACTCTGGAGCCACTAATCATGTTTGTCATTCCTTGCAGGGGTTTCAAGAAAGGAGAAGGCTGAATGAAGATGAAGTCAATTTGCGCTTGGGCAACGGAACGTTAGTGTCTGCAAATGCAGTGGGAAATATTAGAGTTATTTTAGATTCTAGTAGGCATTTAGATTTAATAGACGTTTATTATGTACCTCAATTCAAGAGGAATTTAATTTCAGTTTCTTGTTTAAATAAATTTGGATATTCGGTTACTTTTAATAAAGCTTTTATTATTAGTAAGAATGACAAAATTGTTTGCAAAGGTACATTGGAAAACGGTCTATTCTTTTTGCATAGAAATATCTCTCACTCGTTAGACACAGAAATAACGGAACCTAATCATAAAAGAGTAAAATTATCAAAAGATGAAACCTACCTTTGGCATTTACCCCTAGGTCACATTAACCTTAATAGGATTAAAAGATTGGTATGTGATGGACCTTTAAGTGACTTAAAGGTTGATGATCTACCAACTTGTGAATCTTGTTTGGAAGGTAAAATGACCAAAAGGCCGTTCAATACCAAAGGTGCAAGAGCCACTTAATGTTTAGGACTAATACACACTGATGTATGTGGTCCTATGAGCATTCAAGCTAGAGGTGGATATGAGTACTTCATCACCTTCACAGATGATTACTCAAGATTTGGTTATGTGTATCTTATGAGACATAAGTTGGATGCTTTTGACATGTTTAAATCATTCAAAGCTGAAGTAGAAAATCAGCTTGAGAAACATATAAAAATCTTGAGATCTGATCGTGGTGGAGAATATCTATCTGGAGAGTTTCAGCAATATCTTATTGATAATAGGATAGTTTCTCAGTTTTCTGCACCAGGTACACCTCAACAAAATTGGGTAGCAGAAAGGAGAAATAGAACTCTTTTAGAGATGGTTAGGTCAATGTTGAGTTATTCAACACTTCCTATTTCTTTTTGGGGATATGCTCTACAAACAGCAATATACATTCTAAACGATGTACCATTTAAATCTGTCCCTAAAATCCCACCTGAATTGTGGACTGGGCGAAAACCTAGTTTACAACACATGAGGATATTTGGTTGTCCTGCACATGTGTTGAAAGGAAAGACAGAAAAGATGGAGTCCCGTTAAGAAACATGTATATTTGTAGGGTATCCAAAAGGAACTAAAGGATATTATTTCGATAGTCCTAATGATCTAAAAGTATTTGTTTCAACAAATGCTTCATTTCTAGAAAAGGACTATATAAAAAATTTTGTGTTCAAAAGTAGAATTGTCCTGAATGAAATGTCAGAAGATACAATTCCACAAGAGGTTTCACAACCTAGCCCAATTGTAAGTTCCACTCCAACACAAAATCAACAACCTACCGTTCCTTGTTGTAGTGGGAGGGTTATAACACAACCTGAAAGATACATCGGTCTAGGAGAATATGTGGAGAATCTCCCGGACGACGATGATCCCTACATGTACAAGGAAGCAATGGAGGATGTTGATTGTCGTCATTGGCTAAAGGCAATGCAATCTGAGATTGAATCGATGTTCAATAACAAAGTCTGGTCCCTTGTAGACTTGCCTAATGGGATAAAACCCATTGGGTGTAAGTGGGTATACAAGAGGAAAAAAGGTATGGATGGTAAGGTGGAAACCTTTAAAGCTAGACTGGTAGCTAAAGGTTATACACAGAAAGAAGGTATCGATTACGAGAAAACCTTCTCTCTTGTGGCCATGCTTAAATCCATTAGGATACTCTTATCCATTACAGCATCTCTAGACCTAGAGATTTGGCAAATGGACGTTAAGACAGCTTTCCTTAATGAAAGTCTTGACGAGAGCATCTACATGATGCAACCAGAAGGATTCATTGAAAAGGGCCAAGAGGAAAGAGTATGCAAATTGCAAAAGTCCATATATGGACTGAAGCAAGCATCCAGATCCTGGAACATAAGGTTAGATGAAGCTGTGAAAGGTTTTGGATTTATTCAAAACCCTGACGAACCTTGTGTATACAAAAGGATTAAAGGCGACAAGTTGGCTTTTCTCATTCTTTATGTTGATGATATACTACTCATTGGAAACGATGTAGGTGTATTGACATTAGTAAAAGAATGATTAGCAAAACAATTTGATATGAAGGACTTAGGAGAAGCAAGTTATATTCTTGGTATCCAAGTAATAAGGGATAGAAAGAATAGAACTATTACATTATCCCAAGCTTCATACATTGATAAAATCTTGTCTAGATTTTCCATGCAAGATTCCAAGAAAGGTATGTTACCTTTTAGACACGGAATCAAACTTTCTAAGGAACAGGTTCCTAAAAATAAGCATGAAGAGCAATTCATGAGTAGAGTTCCATATGCCTCGGCAGTTGGAAGTCTCATGTATGCAATGCTTTGTACTAGACCATATATTTGTTTTGCTGTTGGCATAGTTAGCAGGTTTCAATCGAAACCTGGTCCTGATCATTGGACGACAGTCAAGCATATTTTCAAGTATCATAAAAGAACGAGAGATTATATGCTTGTATACTCTAGAGGGGATTTAATTCCCATTGGGTATACAGATTCTGATTTCCAGTCGGATTCTGACTCTAGAAAATCCACATCAGGATCTGTGTTTACCATTGGAGGAGGAGCAGTCATATGGAGGAGTATCAAGCAATCTTGTATTGCTGATTCCACCATGGAAGCAGAGTATGTAGCTGCATGCGAAGCTGCCAAGGAGGCTGTTTGGCTTCTCCAATTATTGATTGACTTAGAAGTAGTTCCTAGCACGAATAAGCAGATCACTATCTACTGTGACAATAGTGGAGCAATGGCTAATTCGAGAGAACCAAGAAGTCATAAGAGAGGTAAACACATAGAAAGGAAATATCACCTTTTAAGGGAAATTGTTCATAGGGGAGACGTGACGATCACCAAAATCGGGTCAACAGAAAACCTAGCGGATCCTTTCATAAAGGCTCTACCTCAGAAGAGTTTTGATTAGCACCTAGAGAATATGGGAATGAGAGATATGACACACTTGCTATAGCGCAAGTGGGAGATTGTTAGGATTGTGCTCAATAGCAAGAGTGTAATATTGTAACTGACAATCTTTTCATATTAATAAAGTGTTTTCTGATTCTTACAAATACTTATAGCATTTATTATTATAATTGTCAAGGTAAATAATCATAAGGTCAAAAGACTATGAGAAATGAAGAATTGTTCATACATCCGGATATGTGTGAGGTAGACACAATTCTTTAGTTAGTCTTGAATAACGTTCACAACTTAAGTTAAAGGTTGGGCACCTTTATCTTGATAAAGTTGTAGAATTCTTTTACTAGCATTTGAGTGGGATCAAATGAGTTATGATGAGTCTAAAATCATCGAAAGGTTTTCGAGTAAAAGAATCTAGTGCACTGGGTGCATTGAACAGGATCACAATGAAATACTTTATCTAGAACCGTCACTAGATATAAGTCTTTTCATTATTAGGACAATCGGAGAGTCGATCTTAATCCTGAGATAAATGATGGACTTATGGTTGCAAGTGTTATCATTTGAGCTATCAATGAGTACGATTATATAGCATAGTCTATCCTCGATAGTTTGGTGTTATTCATTTGTTAATCGATAGAGGACTTCATTTATAGATATGGACATCGTGGCTCCATTTATTAAATGAGAGTATAATATCATCATATAGATGTTTTGAGGTATTGGATATTAAATCTCAACGTTGAGTTTTCAATAATGATTATTGAAGACATGGCTTCTGGACAAGTCAAAATATTCAAGTTCAAAATGTGGTCATATGAGGAAACATGGTAACTTGGAGAGCTATAGGCGGTCTATGAGCTCTTGGCGATTACTGATATTATTCACGAGGATACACCATCTCCTATAAGATTGTCTAGGGTATGAATGAGAAACATCTCCTTATTCTATCTTTATATAAGAGTTCAATTTTAGCTCTTTAGTGGAATGAGTTAAAATTAATAGATCGGACCTAAGTGAATCATTTGTTGATTGTGATTAGGTTATGTCTATTGAAGCTTAAATTTAGATAGCCCGCCAAGATCCACAATCCACACGTACTTGCACGGATCACTTGATATATTCTACCGGACCAATTTATGGGTCCATCTAGAATTGCATTTAATATATTAAGAATATAATATGTCTATTATTTATTTAATGGGCTGCTCTATTATATTAATATATTAAAAGGAGACATGTAGGCTTGTTTCTTTTAGTAAGAATAAGTCTGGTTCACATGTGGGCTTTTATTTAAAGTCTAATGGATTAAATAAAATAAGAAAAATAATATTGGGCCCATATATACATGGTGTGGGTGGCAAGGCTAAATAAAATAGCTCAAGATATTATTTTATTTTATTGTTTTGATTTAATAGGAATTAATTAATTATTTAATTAATTAATCATTTAATAATTGGAGCCACGATGTCCATATCTATAAATGAAGTCCTCTATCGATTAACAAATGAATACCACCAAACTATCGAGGATAGACTATGCTATATAATCGTACTCATTGATAGCTCAAATGATAACACTATTTATCTCAGGATTTAGATAGACTCTCCGATTGTCCTGATAATGAAAAGACTTATATCTAGTGACGGTTCTAGATAAAGTATTTCATTGTGATCCAGTTCAATGCACCCAGTGCACTAGATTCTTTTACTCGAAAACCTTTCGATTATTTTAGACTCATCATAACTCATTTGATCCCACTCAAATGCTAGTAAAAGAATTCTACAACTTTATCAAGATAGAGGTGCCCAACCTTTAACTTAAGTTGTGAACGTTATTCAAGACTAACTAAAGAATTGTGTCTACCTCACACATATCCGGATGTACAAACAATTCTTCATATCTCATAGTATTTTGACCTTATGATTATTTACCTTGACAATTATAATTATAAATGCTATAAGATTTTGCAGAATCAGAAATCACTTTATTTATATGAAAAGATTGTCAATTACAATATTACACTCTTGCTATTGAGCATAATCCTAACAATCTTCCACTTGCGCTATAGTAAATGTGTCGTATCTCTCATTCCCATGTTCTCTAGGTACCCATCAAAACTCTTCTGAGGTAAAGCCTTTGTGAAGGGATCTGCTAGATTTTCTGCCGACGCGATTTTGGTAATCGTCATGTCTCTCCTATGAACAATCTCCCTTAAAAGATGATACTTTCTTTCAATGTGTTTTCCTCTCTTATGACTTCTTGGTTCTTTCGAATTAGCCACTGCTCCACTGTTGTCACAGTAGATAGTGATCTTCTTATTCGCACTAGGAACTACTTCTAAGTCAATCAAGAATTGGCGAAGCCAAACAGCCTCCTTGGCAGCTTCGCATGCAGCTACATACTCTGCTTCCATGGTGGAGTCAGTAATACAAGATTGCTTGATACTCCTCCAAATGACTGCTCTTCCTCCAAGAGTAAACACAGATCCTGATGTGGATTTTCTAGAGTTAGAATCCAATTAGAAATCAGAATCTGTACACCCAAAGGGGATTAAATCCCCTCCAGAGTATACAAGCATATTATCTTTCGTTCTCCTAAGATACTTGAAAATATGCTTGACTGCCGTCCAGTGATCAGGACCAGGTTTCGATTGAAACCTGCTAACTATACCAACAGCAAAACAAATATCTGGTCTAGTACAGAGCATTGCATACATGAGACTTCCAACTGCCGATGCATATGGAATTCTACTCATGAATTGCTCTTCATGCTCATTATTAGGAACCTGTTCCTTAGAAAGTTTGATTCCATGCCTAAAAGGTAACATACCTTTCTTGGAATCTTGCATGGAAAACCTAGACAAGATTTTGTCTATGTATGAAGCTTGGGATAGTGCAATCGTTTTATTCTTTCTATCCCTTATTACTTGGATACCTAGAATAAAACTTGCTTCTCCTAAGTCCTTCATATCAAATTGTTTTGCTAACCATTCTTTTACTGATGTCAATACTCCCACATCGTTTCCAATGAGTAATATATCATCTATGTAAAGAATAAGAAAAACCAACTTGTCACCTTTGATCCTTTTGTATACACAAGGTTCTTCAAGGTTCTGTAAAAATCCAAAACCTTTTGCAGCTTGGTCGAACCTTATGTTCCAGGATCTGGATGCTTGCATTTATCCATAAATTCATTTCTGCAACTTGCATACCTTTTCCATTTGGCTCTGTAAGGACCTCAATTTTATGATTGGATTATTTCATGACAAACCACACCACATTGGGGATGATTGTGTAATGGGTAGCTTAGGTCCATGATGGCAAGCTTCCAAGCATCTCCATGACTTCAAGAGCAAAAGGTATACTCACTTGACTTTGTCTCTTGAAGAGTTTAGGTGCACACACACGCTTCATGCATGCTTTGTTCATCTTGCATTTGTGTTCTTTATTGTTTATATGTGTGCATCCATTATACAACTCACACGAGCACGTCTTTGTTTGTCCTTACGTGTGGTTGTTTTTGTTCTACGTTTTCCGTGTGTGTTCGGAAACGTTCTCACTAGCACGATGGTGTGCTTGTGTTGTGACCGCGCTTGCACATTGGTGTGCTTTGAGTCTTAGCGCGATTTATGACCATAGAGAGGTTCCATTTTTCCTCTCTTGGATTGTTATTTGGTTACATGGTTTTATACCATGGTTGTGGGAATTTTTGTTATTGACCAATTCTGACCTTTGGTCACTCTTTTGACCATAAATATTTCTACGTTTATCCAAATCTTGTTTTGTTAATTGGAGTAGAAAGTAGACTTCCATACCTTTCTAACAGTATATTATTCGTAATATTTTATGACCATTTGGGTTGGTTTTGAAGTCTCCAAAGAGACCACTGAAACAGAGCATCTCTGTTGTTATCCGGTTTTGACCTTTGGTCACTTAAATGACCATAACTCTTTCTAAAGACATCAAAACCTCATTCTGTAAATTGGCATAGAAATTCAACTTCCATACCTTTCCAACGGTATATCATACGAAAGGTATTGATGTCGTTTGGTCATGTTTTGGGTCACTTGTTTCTGGAGCTGGAGTGCTGTCCAGTGTGTTAGGCGACATGCAAGGCCACTTGAGCATGTCGCCTCCAATGTCGCCTCAGACATGTTTTTCTTCTCCAGAACGTTAGGCAACATGTTAGGCAACATCCATGTAGCCTCTTAGGCGACTTCCATGTAGCCTCTCCTAGGCGACTTCATGTAGCCTCTCATGTCGCCTGACACCAAAAACGGGGCATTTTGGTCTTTTCGAATCAGCCCATTTTTTCCACTATAAATACATATTTATCTCTTCTTCTTCATCAAGCTCTCTGAAATTACAGAAACCCTAGAGAGAGAAAGAGAGACTCTAGAGAGAGAAAGCTTCCTTTAAGCTTCATTAACTCTCCAAACCCAAAACCCATGCATCCAAAGCATCAATCATACATGGGTCTTCATCATTCATGACTTGATAAGTAAGAACAAACCTTTAATCTTTGATTATTGTTCTTTAAGTCCAAGAGTTCGTTTTTGTTGCATATAATTTGTAGAAATCATTTTTGAATGCATATTATTGTTGAATGATGACATGTTTGGGTTTTGTTTTTGATAGCTTATTTGATTAGGTTGTTTCTCTACCTAAAAAGCTAGGTTATAAATATTCATGTATGATTAATTGATAACTAAGTTGATAGATTGTGTTTTAATCAACTAGTTAATGTTAATGAATATTTATGTGTGTTTTGTTTTTGATAGCTTATTTGATTAGGTTGTTTCTCTACCTAAAAAGCTAGGTTATAAATATTCATGTATGATTAATTGGTAACTAAGTTGATAGATTGTGTTTTAATCAACTAGTTAATGTTAATGAATATTTATGTGTGTTTTATTTTGATAGCTTGCATGATTAGGTGTTGTTTTCCTAAATAGCTAAGACTTGATTATTCTTAAGAGATTAATTGATAATTAGATTGATAGATTTGTGTTTATCAATCTAGTTAAGCTCTCTTGAATATTCAAGGCTGTTTTGTGTAACAATTAGGTTGTTGGAAAATCTCTACACAACTAATTGAGTCTCTTATTGATAGTTAGAATTTGGGACCACATTGCCCTTCTAGCTAAGTCTTTATGTTTTGCATTTAGACATTGTTGTTTATGCCTCATTGATTGCATTTGTTGATTGCATATTGATTGCCCTTGTTATTTATTGTGACAACTTGTGTTGGTTGGACTTGTTTGACAATTAGGTTGCTAGAATCCCTTTGCATCTAATTGAGTCCTTATGTATGGGCATGTGGGCATTATTTGATAACTAGGATGTTGTATTGCATTATTTACATCTAGTTAAGCATTGTATGTTTGGTCTAACATATTTTGTGTTGAGCATTCATTGATTGTTCACTTAGACCTTATACTCTTCGTTGAGTCAAAGTCTTGTGGCTTTGGGGTGAAGTTGCACAAGCATTGAAGTCTTGCAACCAAGTTGTGGTTGGAAAGCATCGGTCAAGGGAATCCATTGTAAAAGGCTTGCGGGTAGAGTAGGAGGTGCTCACGCCAAGAGTAGTGCATTAGTGGATATCACTAGGGATTGAACCAAGAGTGGCGAGTGGTGGTGTCCATAGCCTGAGGTTATCTAGAGTGAGAGTCCGAGTATCACTTGAGGGTGTAACATTTTACTCATATAGTGGATTTCTGTGATCGTGTGTGGCTAGAAGGATAGCCCGTGGTTTTTCCCTTTAAAAGTTTCCACCTTTCCATCCATACCTCTTTTCCTCTTGTATACCCACTTGCACCCAATGGGTTTTATCCCTTTAGGCAAGTCTACAAGGGACCAGACTTTGTTACCGAACATGGATTCAATCTCAGATTGCATTGCCTTTTGCCAATGGTGACAATCAACATCCTCCATTGCTTCCTTGTACGTGTAGGGATCATCGTCGTCAGGGAGATTCTCAACTGATTCTCCTAGACCGATGTATCTTTCAGGTTGGGTTCTAACCCTCCCACTACGACGAGGAATGGTAGGTTGTTGATTTTGTGTTGGAGTGGAAATTACAATTGGGTTAGGTTGTGAAACCTCTTGTGGAATTGTATCTCCTGACATATCATTCAGGACAATTCTACTTTTGGGAACAAAATCATTCATATAGTCCTTTTCCAGAAATGTAGCATTTGTTGAAACAAACACTTTTAGATCTGAAGGACTATAGAAATAATATCCTTTAGTTCCTTTTGGATTCCCCACAAATATGCATGTTTCCGAACGGGACTCCATCTTTTCTATCTTTCCTTTCAACACATGTGCAGGACAACCAAATATCCTCATGTGTTGTAAACTAGGCTTTCGCCCAGTCCACAATTCATGTGGGGTTTTAGGGACAGATTTAGATGGTACATCGTTTAGAATATATATTGCTGTTTGTAGAGCATATCCCTAAAAAGAAATAGGAAGTGTTGAATAACTCAACATTGATCTAACCATCTCTAAAAGAGTCATATTTCTCCTTTCTGCTACCCCATTTTGTTGAGGTGTACCTAGTGCAGAAAGCTGAGAAACTATCCAATCATCAATAAGATATTGCTGAAACTCTCCAGATAGATATTCTCCACCACGATAGATAAACTAGGCTTTCGCCCAGTCCACAATTCATATGGTGTTCCAGGAACCGACTTCGATGGTACATCGTTTAGAATATATATTGCAGTTTGTAGAGCATATCCCCAAAAAGAAATAGGAAGTGTTGAATAACTCAACATAGACCTAACCATGTTCAAAAGAGTTCTATTTCTCCTTTCTGCTACCCCATTTTGTTGAGGTGTACCTGGTGCAGAAAACTGAGAAACTATCCCATTATCAATAAGATATTGCTGAAACTCACCAGATAGATATTCTCTACCATGATCAGATCTCAAGATTTTTATGCGTTTCTCAAGCTGATTTTCTACTTCAGCTTTGAATGCTTTGAACATGTCAAAAGCATCCGACTTATGTCTCATGAGATACACATAACCAAATCTTGAGTAATCATCTGTGAAGGTGATGAAGTACTCATATCCACCTTTAGCTTGAATGCTCATAGAACCACATACATCAGTGTGTATTAGTCCTAAACATTCAGTGGCTCTTGCACCTTTGGTATTGAATGGCCTTTTGGTCATTTTACCTTCCAAACAAGATTCACAAGTTGGTAGATCATCAACCTTTAAGTCACTTAAAGGTCCGTCACATACCAATCTTTTAATCCTATTAAGGTTAATGTGACCTAGGCATAAATGCCAAAGGTAGGTTTCATCTTTTGATAATTTTACTCTTTTATGATTAGGTTCCGTTATTTCTATGTCTAACAAGTGAGAGATATTTCTATGCAAAAAGAATAGACCATTTTCCAATGTACCTTTGCAAACAATTTTGTCATTCTTACTAATTATAAAAGCTTTATTAAAAGTAACCGAATATCCAAATTTATTTAAACAAGAAACTGAAATTAAATTCCTCTTGAATTGAGGTACATAATAAACGTCTATTAAATCTAAATGCCTACTAGAATCTATAATAACTCTAATATCTCCCACTGCACTTGCAGACACTAACGATCCGTTGCCCAAGCGCAAATTGATTTCGTTCTTATTCAGCCTTCTCCTTTCTTGGAACCCCTGCAAGGAATAACAAACATGATTAGTGGCTCCAGAGTCTATGATCCAAGAATCTGTAGAATCTGCCAGAAAACATGTTTCAAGATAATTAATATTACCTTCTTCCTTCTTGTTCTGGGACTTTGGGCAATTTCTTTTCCAATGTCCCTTTTCACCACAAAAGAAGCATTTCCCTTTGATCTTGGTTACTTTCTTGGTCTTCTTCTTGGCAGGCCCAAGTTGCTTTTTCTTCTATTGTTTCTTGACCTTCTGACGGGTCTTAACAGTAGCAACTTTACCAACCATATGAATCTCTTGGCCTTTGCTTTTCACAAGGATCTTTTCAACGCTTTGAACATCTTGCATCAGGCCCTGCAAGGTGTATTCCTTTTTGTTCAAGCAGTAGTCCAACTTGAACTGATCAAAGGAATCTAATAGTGAGTTGACAACCATGTCAATTTTGGTCTCACCATCTATCTCAGCGTCATTTAATTCTGCAATATTTAGATGTGCTAAGACTTTCATCATGTGATCTTTCACAGCCTGTCCAGGTTTCATCCTAAGATTCATAAAAGTAGTCACTGCCTCTCTCTTAGTCGTCCTAGACCTCATAGCAAACATCTCTTCCAGAGACATCATAATATCAGCAGCAGACCCCATTCCTTCATGCTGCTGTTGCAACACGTCGGAGATAGTAGCCATAATGTAAAATTTGGCCATATCATCTGAGGTCTTCCACTGCTCATACTCATCTCTTTGCAAAATACTTGATTCATTATTAGGAGCAGGTGGTTTAGGAGTAGTTAGAACAAACTTATGTTTTTCACTTTGCAGCAACAACCCAATTTTCCTTTTCCATGTGACATAATTATCTCCAGTTAAAGTGTTATCTTTCAGGATGTTCATAAGTGATGGGGTCATGATTTCTGAATAAAACAAAAAGCATATATAAGTAAATAATCATGATAAAGCACTTTCGAATATTTATCTTGAATTAATTAAATAACTCAATCGTGAAAAATTCAACGGTGATCCAACACCTATAAATGTTACGCCTCCTTCGGGAGTTCGCACCATTTACTAGTTGGACTAGGTCCCACCTAATTGTTAACATAACAACCAGCGTTTTCAATTTTATCCTTGCAATTTTATTAACAAGAACTCTCGGGAGGATATTAATAAAATTACATTGAGTGTGTTACCAAGATATCGACCCTCAATTTTCTCTCACGAAAATCCCTCCTCTGGGAGTAGATCTTGTTTGAGTCAATTGTCTAGTCTATCCTTGTTAGGAAGTATTTTGCTAAATTCCATTTATGGACGCCCCTCGGGGGGATTACCAATAAATAATAAAGCTCAACTAACCTTGGAGGCCATAGGTGCTCTAACACACCTTCTCCCACTCAATTATTTAAGGCGTGTGATTAAATTCCAAAGAATGATTCTACCAAGTTATCTAGATGCCAATTAGATATCTAAATCATTCAATGCATGTTCATACAAAAAGAGATATATGAGTGCCACTCCTATTCTATATGACATGTGATCATACAATAACAAATATTGTAATATTTATAAATAAAAAGAAATAGCCACAATTTTGGTCCGTCTTAGAAAAGCATGTAAATTACAATTGTACGGAATACAAAAAACTCCTTTCTTGGCGAACAAGACTTCAAGCGACCATCTCGCGCACGTAACTCAAGCGCCCGAAGATCACCAAGCAGCCCATGCGCACGCCTAGCCCATGCAAGGGCATGAGCTGCCGCATTGCCAGCCCATGCATGGGTTGCGCGCGCTGCTGCACCGCAACAAGCGCAGCTGCACGCTTGGTTGCGTGCGCGCTTGTTGTCTCGGTGCGCGCGGGTGCCAAGATCGGTTCCGGATGCTCCAATTTCTTCAAATCTTCGAGTCTTCGAGTCTTCGAATCTTGAATATATTACAACTTATTATATACAATAAAATACTGCAGAAATATATATATATATATATATATATTTTTATTTAAACTACTGCAGTATTTTTTTTTTTACAAATAAAAAACTGCACTTATTTTTATACAATAAAAAAACTGCAGTATTTTTACAATAAAATTAATAAGAACTTAGCAACTACCAAGAAGAAATTATGGCAATAATAGACCACCCTTCCTGTTACAATTCCTAAACAAAAAATACACTGAAATTCTAGGACCAAAATCGAGCAATAACAATTCACTTTATAACAACATATATAAATCCATACATTCCACATGTAATTATATATGCGAATACCTAGAGTGCCATCTCTTTCTAAAACATGCATAATCACAATAAAAAGAAATAGATTCACGTATATATACGTTAATTAATTAAAGGGTACAACCAAGGCTCTGATACCAATTGTAGGGAAAAATTGCTTAAAACCGCAGCAGAAGGCGAAAAAATAATTTTCGTATAGTTTAAAATTTTTCTAAAGATTTGAACCTTAATCCTTTAATTCATTAAACTCAAATATACGGTTAGAGTTAAATACCTCTTGTCGCGTGATCCGATTGACTTAGGTCGATGGTAATCCTCAAGATCTTAAATCCTAGCACGTACGTGAATCACCTAGGAGCGTGGTCTCCCTTTTTCTTTGAATTGCTTACCTTAGAATGGATGTATGGAATTTCTGATCTTGATATTCAATAGTAAAACACCAAAAGCCTAAAAAAATAGTTCCGGTCACTTTTGAATTCACAATTAATATGATTGAAACTCGCGTAACCCTAAATCGAAAGTGTGCACAAAACCTTTTGATGTTAAAGGCTTGTAAGTGCACTATCGAATGAGAACTTATTTTCTTTTTCTCTCTTGGCCGAAAATCTATGTGTATAGAGTAGGATTTTTTATTTTCAAAACAAACAAAAATCTCTCTCTATTTTGCTTCTTCTTGGTGGCCAAAAATTCATAACCTTATATTTATAGGTTGGCGGAATTTTCTCCTTCACCAAGTAGGGTTGGCCGAATTCATTGAATAGGAAATCTAGGGTTGGTTAATTTCCTTACTTGAAAAGGAATTATCCTTTTCCCTAATTCCTATCAATTCAAGAATCCTAACCCTTGTAGGACTAGTGGTGGCCGAATTCTTTGTATAATAAGGAGTGTATGTGGACTTAATCCTTACCACATTAGGACTCCTATCACTTAAAAGAATTCCAACCCTAATCCAACACATAGTATTTAATTTACTGATTAGGAAAAGATTTTGATTTAAACTATTAATTAATTAAATAATTAAGTAATTCCCATTTAATCAAAACAATAAAATAAAATAATATCTTGGGCTATTTTATTTAGCCTTGCCGCCCACACCTTTTATATATGGGCCCAATATTATTTTTCTTATTTTATTTAATCCATTAGACTTTAAATAAAAGCTCACATGTGAACCAGACTTATTCTTACTAAAAGAAACAAGCCTACATGTCTCCTTTTAATATACTAATATAATTGTGCAGCCCATTAAATAAATAATAGACATATTATATTCTTAATATATTAAATGCAATTCTAGATGGACCCATAAATTGGTCCGATAGAATATATCAAGTGATCAATGCAAGTACGTGTGGATTGTGGATCTTGGCAGGCTATCTAAATTTAAGCTTCAATAGACATAACCTAATCACAATCAACAAATGATTCACTTAGGTTCGATCTATTAATTTTAACTCATTCCACTAAAGAGCTAAAATTGAACTCTTAAATAAAGATAGAATAAGGAGATGTTTCTCATTCATACCCTAGACAATCTTATAGGAGATGGTGTATCCTCCTGAATAATATCAGTAATCACCAAGAGCTCATAGACCGCCTATAGCTCTCCAAGTTACCATATTTCCTCAAATGACCACATTTTGAACTTGGATATTTTGACTTGTCCAGAAGCCATGTCTTCAATAATCATTATTAAAAACTCAACGTTGAGATTTAATATCCAATACCTCAAAACATCCATATGATGATATTATACTCACATTTAATAAATGGAGCCACGATGTTCATATCTATAAATGAAGTCCCCTATCGATTAACAAATGAATACCACAAAACTATCGAGGATAGACTACGCTATATAATCGTACTCATTAATAGCCCAAATGACAACACTTGCAACCATAAGTCCATCATTTATCTCAGGATTTAGATAGACTCTCCGATTGTCCTGATAATGAAAAGACTTATATCTAGTGACGGTTCTAGATAAAGTATTTCATTGTGATCCAGTTCAATGCACCCAGTGCACTAGATTCTTTTACTTGAAAACCTTTCGATGATTTTAGACTCATCATAACTCATTTGATCCCACTCAAATGCTAGTAAAAGAATTCTACAACTTTATCAAGATAGAGGTGCCCAACCTTTAACTTAAGTTGTGAACGTTATTCAATACTAACTAAAGAATTGTGTCTACCTCATACATATCCGGATGTACAAACAATTCTTCATATCTCATAGTCTTTTGACCTTATGATTATTTACCTTGACAATTATAATTATAAATGCTATAAGATTTTGCAGAATCATAAATCACTTTATTTATATGAAAAGATTGTCAATTACAATATTACACTCTTGCTATTGAGTATAATCCTAACACAAATTGCACTAGCATGTATAAATACTAGAATTTGTTTTCAGTACAAGTGTCTTTCAACTGTGACTAACTGTCATGTAGCATCAAATTGCACTGGCATATAACTTCAAATTGCACTGGCATGTAACTTCTGGCATATAAAAATACTGGAGTTTGTATTCAGTACAAGTATCTTTCAACTGTGACTAACTGGCAAGTAACATCAAATTACAATAGCATGTAACTTCAAATAGCACTGGCATGTAACTTCTAGCATGTAAAAATACTGGAATTTATTTTCAGTACAAGTGTCTTTCAACTATGACTAACTGGCATGTAATATCAAATTGCAATAGCAGATAACTTTAAATTGCACTAGTATGTAACTTCTAGCATGTAAAATACTGGAATTTGTTTTCAGTACAAGTGTATTTCAACTGTGACTAACTGGTATGTAACATCAAATTGCACTGGCATGTAACTTCAAATTGCACTGGCATGTAACTTCAAATTGCACTGGCAAGTAACTTCTAGCATGTAAAAATAATAGACTTTGTTTTCAGTACATGTGTCTTTCAACTGTGACTAACTAGTATGTAACGTCAAATTGCATTGGCAAGTAATTTCAAATTGCATTGGCATGTAACTTATAGCATATAAAAATACTATATGTTAATAGCCAAAATTGGCTAAGGACCAAAGGAAAATTTTCCACCTCCCAGACCTGGTTCCATACCTGAGAGTTTCCACCAGGAGACCTCTCTATCCAGAGCTGAACTACGATATCACCCCAGGAACAAGGACAGGCTCCGGAAACATCCGGGATAGAGCCCGGAACGATCAGATCTAGCCCACATCACCAAAGCTTGAAGCTCCCCGAAGTCGAGGTCACCTCGCATACGCTCTAGAGACTCGCCCGTACCTCGATTAACACAGAAGAATGTCCTTAGAAGGCCGCACCTAGCTTCGAAAGGGTCAAGGGAAGCCAGACCTGGCTCCAAGCTGGATGAAGGAAGGCCGCACCTAGCTTCGAAAGGTCAGGGAAAGCCACACCTAGCTTCAAAAGGGTCAAGGGAAGCAAGATCTGGCTCCAAGCTGGATGAAATTTCTCAGATATCAAGGTCAGAACACTAATCAACCTCACTGGTTGGTGCACCACACCATGCCATATTCAACGACCTCTATAAAGGATCATGCTGAAAGGATACGAGGGATACACTGAATCATATCTGGAAACGTTACCTATATGCAGAACACGTAATAGAATCCAAAAAGGAAATAAGCTGATCTCCACCACGATACTCTCAATTCGGCAAAGTCAATGACATTAAAAAATCCCGCCCGATAAGGAGGGGAGAGACTGAGAAAATCAAGGGGAGAATCACTCGGTTTGACCTACAAACTATGTATAAATAGAAAAGAAAGAAAATGAAAAAAGGGACTACTATTCGACAGGCATACGACAAACAATCAACCATTCCCTAGAGAGAGTTGAGAGCAAAGATAAAAGAATCTGTGTATTTGTATACCATGCACGTTCAATAAAATATACTTGCTTTCTTGTCATTTAATAAATCATTGCTACACATATAATAAACCTTGGCCACCACCTACGTGGTAGTGGTCTTGAGGGTGTTAACTGAGATTTCTCACCTTGAGCAAAATTTCCGTTAACACTATACATTGTTTTCTACACAAGTTTCTTTCGGCTATGACTAACTGGCATGTAAAATCAAATTGCACTAGCAGGTAACTTCAAATTGCACTAGCATGTAACCTCTGGCATGTAAAAACACCGGAATTTGTTTTCAGTACAAGTGTCTTTCAGCTGTGACTAACTGGCATGTAACATCAAATTGGACTGGCAGGTAACTTCAAATTGCACTAGCATATAACTTAGAGCATGTAAAAATACTGGAATTTGTTTTCAGTACAAGTGACTTTCAACTGTGACTAACTGGTATCTAACATCAAATTGCATTGGCATGTAACCTCAATTTGCACTGGCAAGTAACTTCTAGCATGTAAAAATAATAGACTTTGTTTTCAGTACATGTGTCTTTCAACTGTGACTAACTAGTATGTAATGTCAAATTGCATTGGCAAGTAATTTCAAATTGCATTGGCATGTAACTTATAGCATATAAAAATACTATATGTTAATAGCCAAAATTGGCTAAGGACCAAAGGAAAATTTTCCACCTCCCAGACCTGGTTCCATACCTGAGAGTTTCCACCAGGAGACCTCTCTATCCAGAGCTGAACTACGATATCACCCCAGGAACAAGGACAGGCTCCGGAAACATCCGGGATAGAGCCCGGAACGATCAGATCTAGCCCACATCATCAAAGCTTGAAGCTCCCCGAAGTCGAGGTCACCTCGCATACGCTCTAGAGACTCGCCCGTACCTCGATTAACACAGAAGAATGTCCTTAGAAGGCCGCACCTAGCTTCGAAAGGGTCAAGGGAAGCCAGACCTGGCTCCAAGCTGGATGAAGGAAGGCCGCACCTAGCTTCGAAAGGTCAGGGAAAGCCACACCTAGCTTCAAAAGGGTCAAGGGAAGCAAGATCTGGCTCCAAGCTGGATGAAATTTCTCAGATATCAAGGTCAGAACACTAATCAACCTCACTGGTTGGTGCACCACACCATGCCATATTCAACGACCTCTATAAAGGATCATGCTGAAAGGATACGAGGGATACACTGAATCATATCTGGAAACGTTACCTATATGCAGAACACGTAATAGAATCCAAAAAGGAAATAAGCTGATCTCCACCACGATACTCTCAATTCGGCAAAGTCAATGACATTAAAAAATCCCGCCCGATAAGGAGGGGAGAGACTGAGAAAATCAAGGGGAGAATCACTCGGTTTGACCTACAAACTATGTATAAATAGAAAAGAAAGAAAATGAAAAAAGGGACTACTATTCGACAGGCATACGACAAACAATCAACCATTCCCTAGAGAGAGTTGAGAGCAAAGATAAAAGAATCTGTGTATTTGTATACCATGCACGTTCAATAAAATATACTTGCTTTCTTGTCATTTAATAAATCATTGCTACACATATAATAAACCTTGGCCACCACCTACGTGGTAGTGGTCTTGAGGGTGTTAACTGAGATTTCTCACCTTGAGCAAAATTTCCGTTAACACTATACATTGTTTTCTACACAAGTTTCTTTCGGCTATGACTAACTGGCATGTAAAATCAAATTGCACTAGCAGGTAACTTCAAATTGCACTAGCATGTAACCTCTGGCATGTAAAAACACCGGAATTTGTTTTCAGTACAAGTGTCTTTCAGCTGTGACTAACTGGCATGTAACATCAAATTGGACTGGCAGGTAACTTCAAATTGCACTAGCATATAACTTAGAGCATGTAAAAATACTGGAATTTGTTTTCAGTACAAGTGACTTTCAACTGTGACTAACTGGTATCTAACATCAAATTGCATTGGCATGTAACTTCAATTTGCACTGGCAAGTAACTTCTAGCATGTAAAAATAATAAACTTTGTTTTCAGTACAAGTGTCTTTCAACTGTGACTAACTGGTATGTAACATCAAATTGCATTGGCATGTAACTTCAAATTGCACTGGCTGTAGGGAAAAATTAACTAAAAACCGCAGCTGTAGGCGAAAAAAAAAAAATTTCGTATAGTTTAAAATTTTTCTAAAGTTTTGAACCTTAACCCTTTAATTAATTAAACTCAAATATACGGTTAAAGTTAAATACCTCTTGTCGCGTGATCCGATTGACTTACGTCGATGGTAATCCGCAAGATCTTCAATCCTAGCACGTACGTGAATCACCTAGGAGCGTGGTCTCCTTTTTTCTTTGAATTGCTTACCTTAGAATGGATGTATGGAATTTCTGATCTTGATCTTCAATAGTATAACATCAAGAGCCTAAAAAAATAGTTCCGGTCACTTTTGAATTCACAATCAATATGATTGAAACTCGCGTAACCCTAAATCAAAAGTGTGCACAAAACCTTTTGATGTTAAAGGCTTGTAAGTGCACTATCGAATGAGAACTTATTTTCTTTTTCTCTCTTGGCCGAAAATCTATGTGTATAGAGTAGGATTTTTTATTTTCAAAACAAACAAAAATCTCTATGTATTTTGCTTCTTCTTGGTGGCCAAAAATTCATAACCTTATATTTATAGGTTGGCGGAATTTTCTCCTTCACCAAGTAGGGTTGGCCGAATTCATTGAATAGGAAATCTAGGGGTGGTTAATTTCCTTACTTGAAAAGGAATTGTCCTTTTCCCTTATTCCTATCAATTCAAGAATCCTAAACCTTGTAGGACTAGTGGTGGCCGAATTCTTTGTATAATAAGGAGTGTATGTGGACTTAATCCTTACCACATTAGGACTCCTATCATTTAAAAGAATTCCAACCCTAATCCAACACATAGTATTTATTTTACTGATCAGGAAAAGATTTTGATTTAAACTATTAATTAATTAAATAATTAATTAATTCCCATTTAATCAAAACAATAAAATAAAATAATATCTTGGGCTATTTTATTTAGCCTTGCCGCCCACACCATGTATATGTGGGCCCAATATTATTTTTCTTATTTTATTTAATCCATTAGACTTAAATAAAAGCCCACATGTGAACCAGACTTATTCTTACTAAAAGAAACAAGCCTACATGTCTCCTTTTAATATATTAATATAATAGTGCAGCCCACTAAATAAATGATAGACATATTATATTCTTAATATATTAAATGCAATTCTAGATGGACCCATAAATTGGTCCGGTAGAATATATCAAGTGATCCATTCAAGTATGTGTGGATTGTGGATCTTGGCGGGCTATCTAAATTTAAGCTTCAATAGACATAACCTAATCACCTAATCACAATCAACAAATGATTCACTCAGGTCCGATCTATTAATTTTAACTCATTCCACTAAAGAGCTAAAATTGAACTCTTAAATAAAGATAGAATAGGAGATGTTTTTTATTCATACCCTGGACAATCTTATAGGAGATGGTGTATCCTCGTGAATAATATCAGTAATCGCCAAGAACTCTTAGACCGCCTATAGCTCTCCAATTTACCATATTTCCTCATATGACAACATTTTGAACTTGGATATTTTGACTTGTCCAGAAGCCATGTCTTCAATAATCGTTATTGAAAACTCAACGTTGAGATTTAATATCCAATACCTCAAAACATCCATATGATGATATTATACTCTCATTTAATAAATGGAGCCACGATGTCCATATCTATAAAATGAAGTCCTTTATCGATTAACAAATGAATACCACCAAACTATCGAGGATAGACTATGTTATATAATCGTACTCATTGATAGCTCAAATGATAACACTTGCAACCATAAGTCCATCATTTATCTCAAGATTTAGATAGACTCTCCGATTGTCCTGATAATGAAAAGACTTATATCTAGTGACGGTTCTAGATAAAGTATTTCATTGTGATCCTGTTGAATGCACCCAGTGCACTAGATTCTTTTACTCGAAAACCTTTCGATGATTTTAGACTCATCATAACTCATTTGATCCCACTCAAATGCTAGTAAAAGAATTCTACAACTTTATCAAGATAGAGGTGCCCAACCTTTAATTTAAGTTGTGAACGTTATTCAAGACTAAGTAAAGAATTGTGTCTACCTCATACATGTCCGGATGTACAAACAATTCTTCATATCTCATAGTCTTTTGACCTTATGATTATTTACCTTGACAATTATAATTATAAATGCTATAAGATTTTGCAGAATCAGAAATCACTTTATTTATATGAAAAGATTGTCAATTACAATATTACACTCTTGCTATTGAGCATAATCCTAACACTGGCATGTAACCTCTAGCATGTAAAACTACTATACATTGTGTTCTGCACAAGTTTCTTTTGGCTGTGACTAACTGGCATGTAACATCAAATTGCACTAGCAGGTAACTTCAAATTGCAGTAGCATTTAACCTCTGGCATGTAAAAATATTGGAATTTATTTTCTGCAAAAGTGTCTTTCAGCCGTGACTAACTGGCATGTAACATCAAATTGCAATGGCAGGTAACTTCAAATTGCACTAGCATATAACTTCTAACATGTAAAAATACTGGAATTTGTTTTCAGTACAAGTGTCTTTGAACTGTGACTAACTGGTATGTAACATTAAATTGCATTGGCATGTAACTTCAAATTGCACTGGCAAGTAACTTCTAGCATGTAAAAATAAAAGACTTTGTTTTCAGTACAAGTGTCTTTCAGCTGTAACGAACTGGCATGTAACATCAAATTGCACTGGCAGGTAACTTCAAATTACACTAGCATGTAACTTCTAGCATGTAAAAATACTAGAATTTGTTTTCAGTAAAAATGTCTTTCAACTGTGAGTAACTAGTATGTAACATCAAATTGCACTGGCATGTAACTTCAAATTGACTGGCATGTAACTTCTAGCATGTAAAAATACTATACATTGTTTTCTGCAGAAGTTTCTTTCAGCTGTGACTAACTGGCATGTAACATCAAATTGCACTAGCAGGTAACTTTAAATTGCACTAGCATGTAACTTCTGGCATGTAAAAATACTGGAATTTGATTTCAGTGCAAGTGTCTTTCAACTGTGACTAACTAGCATGTAGCATCAAATGGAACTGGGATGTAACTTCAAATTGCACTGGCATGTAACTTCTGGCTTGTAAACATACTGGACTTTGTTTTCAGTACAAGTATCTTTCAACTGTGACTAACTAGCATGTAACATCAAATTGCACTGGCAGGTAACTTCAAATTGCAATAGCATGTATAAATACTGGAATTTGTTTTCAATACAATTGACTTTCAACTGTGACTAAATGGCATGTAGCCTCAAATTGCACAGGCATATAACTTCAACTTGCACTGGCATGTAACTTCTAGCATGTAAAAATACTGGAATTTGTATTCAGTACAAGTGTCTTTAAACTGTGACTAACTGGCAAGTAACATCAAATTACAATAGCATGTAACTTCAAATAGCACTGGCATGTAACTTCTAGCATGTAAAAATACTGGAATTTATTTTCAGTACAAGTGTCTTTCAACTATGACTAACTGGCATGTAATATTAAATTGCAATGGCAGATAATTTCAAATTGCACTAGCATGTAACTTCTAGCATGTAAAATATTGGACTTTGTTTTCAGTACAAGTGTCTTTCAACTGTGACTAACTGGTATGTAACATCAAATTACACTGGCATGTAACTTCAAATTGCAATGGCATGTAACTTCTAGCATGTAAAAATACTATACATTGTTTTCTGCAGAAGTTTCTTTCAGCTGGGACTAACTGGCATGTAACATCAAATTGCACTAGCAGGTAACTTCAAATTGCACTAGCATGTAACTTCTGGCATGTAAAAATACTGGAATTTGTTTTCAATACAAGTGTCTTTCAACTGTGACTAACTAGCATATAGCATCAAATTGAATTGGGATGTAACATCAAATTGCACTGGCATGTAACTTGTAGCATGTAAAAGTACTGGATTTTCATTTAAGTACAAGTGTCTTTCAACTATGACTAAATGGTTTGTAACATCAAATTACACTAGCATATAACTTCAAATAGCACTGGCATGTAACTTCTACCATATAAAAATATTGTAATTTATTTTTAGTACAAGTGTCTTTCAACTATGACTAACTGGAATGTAACATCAAATTGCACTGGCATGTAACTTCAAATTGCACTTGCATGTAACTTCTAGCATGTAAAAATATTGGACTTTGTTTTCAGTACAAGTGTCTTTCAACTGTGACTAACTGGCATGTAACATCAAATTGCACTGGCAGGTAACTTTGAATTGCAATAGCATGTATAAATACTGGAATTTGTTTTCAGTACAAGTGTCTTTCAACTGTGACTAACTGGAATGTAGCATCAAATTGTACTGGCATATAACTTCAAATTGCACTGGCATGTAAGTTCTAGCATGGAAAAATACTAGAATTTGTATTCAGTACAAGTGTCTTTCAACTGTGACTAATTGGCAAGTAACATCAAATTACAATAGCATGTAACTTCAAATAGCACTGGCATGTAACTTCTAGCATGTAAAAATACTGGAATTTATTTTCAGTACAAGTGACTTTCAATTAAGAATAACTGGCATGTAATATCAAATTGCAATGGCAGATAACTTCAAATTGCACTAGCATGTAACTTCTAGCATGTAAAATACTGGAATTTGTTTTCAGTACAAGTGTATTTCAACTATGACTAACAGGTATGTAACATCAAATTGCACTGGCATGTAACTTCAAATTGCACTGGCAAGTAACTTCTAGCATGTAAAAATAATAGACTTTGTTTTCAGTACATGTGTCTTTCAATTGTGACTAACTAGTATGTAACATCGAATTGCATTGGCATGTAACTTTAAATTGCACTGGCATGTAACTTCTAGCATATAAAAGTACTAAACATTGTTTTCTGCACAAGTTTCTTTCAGCTATGACTAACTGGCATGTAAAATCAAATTGCACTAGTAGGTAACTTCAAATTGCACTAGCATGTAACCTCTGGCACGTAAATGTTAGGATTATGCTCAATAGCAAGAGTGTAATATTGTGATTGACAATCTTTTCATATTAACAAAGTGTTTTCTGATTTTTACAAATACTTATAACATTTATTATAATAATTGTCAAGGTAAATAATCATAAGGTCAAAAGACTATGAGATATAAAGAATTGTTCATACATCCGGATATATGGGAAGTAGACACAATTCTTTAGTTAGTCTTGAATAACGTTCACAACTTAAGTTAAAGGTTGGGCACCTCTATCTTGATAAAGTTGTAGAATTCCTTTACTAGCATTTGAGTGGGATCAAATGAGTTATGATGAGTCTAAAATCATCGAAAGGTTTTCAAGTTGTTAATAGCCAAAATTGGCTAAGGACCAAAGGAAAATTTTCCACCTCTCGAGAGTTTCACCAGGCGACATCTCAATCCAAAGCCGAACTACGATACCAACCCCAGGAACAAGGGCGGGCTCCGAAAACATCCAGGATAGAGCCAGGACCGATCAGATCTAGCCCGCATCACCAAAACTAGAAGCTCCCCGAAGTCGAGGTCACCTCGCAAATGCTCCAAAGACTCGTCTATACCTCGATTGACACAAAAGAATTTCTCTAAAAGGCCGCGAGGTCAGTCGAAGCCACACCTAGCTTTAAAAGGTCAGTTGAGGCCACACCTAGCTTCGAAAAGGTCAAGGGAAGCCAGATTCGGCTCCAAGCTGGATGAAACTTCTTAGATATCAAGGTGCACCACACCATGTCATATCCAACGGCCTCTATAAAAGATCATGCTAAAAGGATATGAGGGATACACTGAATCATATCTGAAAACGTTACCTATATGCAGAACAAGTAACAAAATCCAAAAAGGAAACAAACTGATCTCCACCATGATACTCTCAATTCGGATGTTAATCCAAAGTCAATGACATTAATACAAGAAATCCCGCCCGATAAGGAGGAGACTGAGAAAATCAAGGGAGAATCAGTCTGTTGACCTACAAACTATGTATAAATAGAAAAGAAAGGAAATGATAAAGGAGACTACTATTCGACAGGCATACGACAAACAATCAACCATTCCCTAGAGAGAGTTGAGAGCAAAGATAAAAGAATCTCTGTATTTGTATACCATGCACGTTCAATAAAATATTCTTGCTTTCTTGTCATTTTATAAATCATTGCTACACATACAATAAACCTTGGCCACCACCTACGTGGTAGTGGTCTCGAGGGCGTTAACTAAGATTTCTCATCCCGAGCAAAATTTTTGTTAACACTTTCTGGCGCCGTCTGTGGGAACATACCCTACACCCAATTAACCAGTTATTTGCATTTACATTTCAGTTGTTTTACAGGAACTATGAGGCTATGCTCCTCCCAAGGCCAGCATAGAGTCCTGGAGCAACCTCCGGCGAGGCTAACACGAAAAGCCCCAAGAAAGGGGAGAAAGTCTTGTTAACTGAAATTTTACTCGGGATGAGAAATCTCAGTTAACGCCCTCGAAACCACTACCAGGTAGGTGGTGGCCAAGATTTATTGTTTGTGTAGCAATGATCTATAAAATGACAAGAAAGCAAGAATGTTTTTATTGAATGTGCATGGTATACAAATACAGTACATAAATTCTTTTATCTTTTCTCCCAATTCTCTCTAGGGAATGGGTGATTGTTTGTCGTATGCCTGTCGAATAATAGCCTCCTCTTTTCATTTCCTTTCTTTTCTATTTATACATAGTTTGCAGGTCAACAGACTGATTCTCCCTTGATTTTCTCAGTCTCCTCCTTATCGGGCGGGATTTCTCGCTTTAATGTCATTGACTTTGAGTTAACGTCCGAATTGAGAGTATCGTGGTAAAGATCAGTTTGTTTCCTTTTTGGATTTTATTACTTGTTCTGCATATAGGTAACGTTTCCAGATGATTCAGTGTATCCCTTGTATCCTTTCAGCATGATCTTTATAGAGGTCGTTGGAGATGATATGGTGTGGTGCATCAACCAGAGAGGTTGATTAGTGTTCTGACCTTGATATCTGAGAAGTTTCATCTAGCTTGGAGCCAGATCCGGTTTCCCTTGACCTTTTCGAAGCTAGGTATGGCTTTGACTGACCTTTCGAAGATAAGTGTGGCCTCGACTGGCCTTTTGAAGCTAGGTGTGGCTTCGACTGACCTTTTGAAGCTAGGTGTGGCTTCGAATGATCTCACAGCCTTTTAGGGACATTCTTCTGTGTCAATCGAGGTACAGACGAGTCTCTGGAGCATTTGTGAGGTGACCTCAACTTCGGGGAGCTTCTAGTTTTGGTGATGCGAGCTAGATCTGATCGTTCCGGGCTCTATCCCGGATGTTTCCGGAGCCCGTCCTTGTTCCTGGGGTGGTATCGCAGTTCGGCACTGGATAGAAAGGTCTCCTGGTGGAAGCTTTTGGGTCCGGGCTCTATCCCGGATATTTCCAGAGCCCGCCCCTGTTTCTGGGGTGGTATCGCAGTTCGGCTCTGGACTGAGAGGTCTCTTGGTGAGACTCTCGGGTATGGAACCATGTCTGCGAGGTGGAAAATTTCCCTTTGGTCCTAAGCCAATTTTGGCTATTAACAGAAGTCCCCTCTGACTTGAACACCAGATGTCGAGCTCGGGGTTAAGGTCAGATTTTCACATTATTTGGGAAATCTTCCTCTTTTAACCGTTACCAAAATATTGGGGAAATTTCTTCATTTGAGTGACGTGATGCAAACCGACTAATTTATCTTCGAATTAATGTGATTGCGTTACGGCAGTCCCCGAGATTTTTTACCGTTACCAGAATCTTGGGGAGATCTTCCTCTTAACTACGTAAGTGATGTGGCGTGAGATGATTAGCCCGCTTTTGAGTTTAATCCGGTTACGTTACTTTAGTCAATTTTTTACCGTTACCAAACGAGTATCTCTGTAACTCACGCTGTTGCCCTCCTGCCTATATATATATGTCTGTTTTCCTCCTCATCTTCCTCACATCTCTTCGAGCTAAAAAACTTTTTGCTGAGAAATATTTCCATAGCTTTTCCTCCAAGCTTGCTTCTTTCTTCATTCTTCATTCTTCGTCCTTTTTGGCTTCTACAATGTCGAAAAATAGTCGCGACTCAGCTGATTCCATACTCGACGGCGAGGAGGTCGTCAGTCTTACTCTGGGGAAGCGGGCTAGGAGGAGTTTCGATGGCGATGATTCCTCGCACACCTCGCAACGTCGGCGGTCGAGTAGGAATGTATCCATCGGGACTGGGTTCTCCAACCATCCCGACCACCCTTTGGATATCATCGATGATGACTCCGACAAAGAAGTGGACGGTGGCACCACGGGGGAGCTTCGGGTCTCGGCTCCCGGTTCCCTTGTGGAGAGGCTCCCTCCTTACGATTTTCGGGTTGTCCCAGATTCCACAGTTGACCCGGTGTCAATTGATCGCTTAAGATCAAAGTTTGGCATCCCCGACAGTGTATCCATCTCGGTGCCTCCCAAAAATTACGAGTTCTTCAATCCCCCTAAAGGCGTGCTTCCGATTCATGTGGCCGCTCTTGAGAACAGGGTCAGGCTTCCCCTCAATCCAACCCTTCGACGGGCTCTAAACTCTATCCAGCTCGCTACCCTCCAGTTGACGCCTGGCTTCTGGAGGCATCTGATTGGTTTCCTTGTATTATGAAGGGAACAATGCAAGATGAGTAAAGTGACGAGGGAGCCAGGTGCAGAGGAGCTGGCTTATTTTTTCCAGATTGGGAGCTTGTTTGGGGCTCCTCGAGGCCAGTTCTATGCCAAGGCCAAGAATAAACTCAACTTCATCATTCCTGGAGCCTCGAAGAAGGACCCCGCGTGGAAGGAAGAATGGATCCTGGCGGGGGATGACTGGGGGATCTCGATTTTCATCGGGGGGCATGAATTCGAGGTTCCTACGGCTTTCAGTGACAAGCCCTCCTGGGACCGGGACTCCCTGCCTTCTGAGTCCGAAGCCGTCTTAAAGGCTATTCTAGCCCGGAATTATCTGAATCTGAAGTTCTCTACTGCTGAAGCTTTTGATCCTCGTAGGGTGAACAAGTATTTGTGGATTTCAGATGCTATTCCTCGTAAGTGTCCTTGAGTTGCTTCGCCTTATTACTTAGCTTGGTTCTAACATTTTCTTTCTTAATCTGCTTATTCACAGTTTTTGTAGTGGAACCGGCCACCCGTCACGTCTCACGCTCCCCCCAAGGCGGAGTTTCTCTTCCCTCCTCTGGGGTCGAACCTGCCTTGGCTTCGTCTATCTCTCTGACTGGGTCAAAGATGGTCACCCTTGCCTCGCGGGCTTTTCGGGCTTTAGGTGAAGCTCCCCAGGTGGTTGGCCCGACTGCTTCTGCCCCCTCGGCCTTGGCCGCTAAAGTTGCTACCCCTTCGACTCAAACACCTGAGTCCGCTGCGCTTCCAACAACCAAAGCCTCGGAGGTTTCTAGGAAAGGTGTTGCTTCTGGGAAAGGTGTTACGAAGGTTCCTTCCAGCAGCTCCCGGCCTCAGTCGAGCTCGACAGGGCAGGATGAAGTCCTAGAGCAATTCATAGCGTCTTATCCAGGTGGCGGGATCTCCAAGATGGTTTCTATGCCTGTGGACGTCCTTATAACCAAGGGGTCTGCTATTCTAGCTGAGGTAATTGTATTTCTTTCACGCTACTCTTGTTAATTCGTTCAGTTTCTAACTCGGGTTCTGTATTTTGGAGGCCTTCAAGCTTAATGTCGTGATGGGCCATTAGGTAGCCCTCATCCACGATCTGGCTATAAAAGCTGAAGCTGAAGCCAAGAAAGCCAGGGAACTGCTCAAGCAAGCTCGGTCTTTAGTGGAAGAGGTGACCTCCAGCCAGGGAAAAATTGAGGTCGAGATGGCTGAGCTTCGCTGCGATCATGAGAGAATGAAGCAATCTTATGATCATGAGCGTCTTCAATCTCTCCGGCGGGCTAGGCAGCGGGATTCCTGGAGATCTGAGGCTAAAAAGTTAGACCACGAGAACCAGTCTCTGATTACTCAGGTGACCAAGCTGCAAGCTGATGCAGAGACCTCCTTCAACGACAGGTATTTCTATGCTTCCTTTCAGGTCGCGGAGGCTCTTCCTTCTCCCTTTGATTTATCATCTATTGTGGGCTGGGATAGACAAGAAATAATGCTCAAAGTTTCCGAGTTATCTCACCCTGAAGGCGACAAGGTGGTCCCCTCGAGCCCAGTCGGAGCTGGGTAGCAGCCCGCTCAGATAGATCCCTCATTTCATCTTCCTTCCTTTATCACCTCAGGTCCCGGGGAGTCTTCCAGCAAAGTGATGTATTCTCGATTCGAGGAGGACCAATCGGGAGCTAGTGAAGAGGTTAGGAGTCCATCTGAGGACCCTCTTTTAATAGAGATGGAGGTCGACCGGAGCCAGATGGGGTCCTTGGCTGCCCTTCTTGACGCGGCTATCCCTCTCTAGGTTATGGACGTAATTAATGAAGTTTTGGAGGAAGATCCAGCTGATCATCCAATGGAGCCTCTAAATGGAGGAGCGGTCGGCGAGGGTGACATAGATGTACAGCTACCTGTAGAGGGGGTTCATAGTGAGGATCGGCAAGAAGAAGGAGGGCCAGTGGAGGGGAGCCATGAGAGTCCCAAAGCTTGAAGCGGTTCATCATTCCTTGTTTTTGATAGCCCGGAAAAGGGGGTGGGCACCCCGTTTTGCCATTATCAGTTTTTCATTTTTCTTCTTCTTTTTGTAGCCCAAGTTCGGGGGTTGGGCTCCTCATTTGGATGTAGCCTTATCGGGGGATAGGCTCCCCTTGTCCTTAATGATAAATCGAAGCGCTCTTTTGAGAACTTTTTATTTTATTTCTGGTCTTGAATGGGACCCAGAGTAGCATCTGTAGCAACAATTAAGATTCGTGTAGGGAATTATGATGATTTTGATCCTGCACACGAAAGCAAACATTATATATATATATATATTTTTTATGAGGTGATAACCCAACCAAGACATCAGGAGGGCCACTTAGCTATTTCCTAGTCTTTGAGATCTGGAGGGCAACTATGCTTTTACACTCAGATCCTTCCTGGGGGTGGTTGTAGGGAAAAATCGATATAAAACGCAGCGGAAGAAACGAAAAATAGATTTCGTATGGTTTTAAAATTTTTCTCAAAGTTGAACCTTAACCTTTTAATTAATTAAACTCAAATATATATGGTTAGAGTTAAATACCTCTTGACGCGTGATCCGATTGACTTACGTCGATTGGTAATCCGCAAAATCTTTTCCGATGCCCGTGAACAGTTCCCGCGTGAATAGTGATCATGAACAGTATCCCCGCCGTGAACAGTGATTGTGAACAGTACCGCGAGATCTTCCAATCCGAACACGTACATGAATCACCTAGGAGCGTGGTCTCCCTTTTTCTTTGAATTGCAAACATGAGAATGGATGAACAAAGTTTTCTTTTTCTTTTGTTAGTCACAAAACAATCAAAAGAAGACAAAAATTATTCCGGTCACTTTTTAGTTCTCAATCTAATGATCGAAACTCGCGTGAACCTAATTCGATGTTGTACACATAAGCTTAATGATGAACAAGCAATCAGTGTACTATCAAAGAATAATCTCTTCTCTCTTTTATGTTTAGTAGAATAAAAATTATCCTTTTCTATGAATTGAGAAGAAGAAGAAAAATTGAATCATTCAATCAACTATGCTGGCTGAATTCTATATGTGGTATTATATAGGTGGCCGAAATTTTGCTTCCTCTTCTATTTAGGATTGCCGAAATCTTCCTCTAAATGGACTAGGGTTGCCGCAAATCACATACCAAAAAGAGTTTGTGTTGCACCCTAATTTCCATCAACCTTTAGACTTCAAAACCTAATCCAACTCATAGATATTTTTATTTTTTTATTGACTAAATAAAAAGACTTCTTATTTGATTAAATAAATAAAATTAATTATTTATTTTCTTATCAAACAAGTCTTTCACTTTTAATATACTACTACCAATAGCATAACTTTAGGAAATATATTTCCTGATCAGAAAAAGATTTGTTTCTTAATTAAACAATTAATTAATAAATTAACTAATTCTTATTTAATTAAAACAATGAAACAAAATAATATATTAGGTTAATATATACACCTTGCCGCCCACTTATATAAATGGGCCATATATTATTTTCTTATTTCATTTAATCCATTGGACTTTAAATAAAAGCCCACATGTGAACCAGACCCATTCTTACTAAAAGAAATAAGCCCACATGTCTCCTTTTAATATATTAATATAATAGTGCAGCCCATTAATTAAATAATAGACATATTATATTCTTGATATATTAAAAACAATTCTAGATGGTGTTGGAACCTAGGGTTACAAATTGCGCAGCGGAAGGTTTTAAGATTTTTATGCAATCATTAAACTAACCCATTTGTACAGTAATAATCAAATGCAATAATAAAGTGATGAACATTTTCATACCTACGTAGGAGGCTCCTTCACTTTAATACGAACTGCTCCTGATTTGAACCACGTGATCTTCCTCGCTATCTCCTGGAAATGGTAACAGCGTGTGGGCGCGTCACGATATTCAGGACCTGTATGGAGGAAGAAGAGAAGAACACACACACACCAAAAAACAAACTCTAGGAGTGCAGCATTTGAGCTCGCCACACCCTATTTTTTTCTTTCTTTTTGTTTGCTTTTCGTTGCTGTGCACGATGACTTTTTTCTCTCAAGCAATCCAATTGCTTTTTATTCTACTGTGTTAGTTTTTGTCTCTTTCGGTATATTTGTAATCTGATTACTTTTTTCTTCTTTTATTAAAAAATATATATATATAATATATATTTGAAAACAAAACCGAAAATCAAATTTGATTTTTAAAAACATTTCAAAGATATCTCATATCTTTAAAAAATTAATTAAATATTTATTTTTGAATTCAAACATTTTAAATTCAATTTCAAATATTTAATTTATTAAAATAAAATAATCATATTATCTTATTTTATTCAAAATCAAATATCAACTAACACCCTCAATTTAGTGATTAACTACATAATTAAATAATTTTATTATTTAATTTATTTAATCACCATTATTCATTAATTAAATAATCTCATTATTCAATTTTCCCGAATAAATACGTGTCACTTTCGTAACACAATTAATTGGACAATCCAATTAATTAACCGTGACCCTTGTTACCTTAATCGATCGGGCTAACAAGGGGACCTAATGGACCCACAGTATTTTGAGCTCCAATAATCCTTAGAAATTATTAATTAAACTCTTTAATTAATATTTCATGATTATTAACTTCGGTGTTATTCCACTAAAAATCCGAAGCTGCACTCTCTCAACTGTAGACGTTTTTATACAAACCAATAACTCTCGGTGTCCATCGATATAGCTATTACATATGGTATAATCCTCCACAAGTAGTTCATAATTAGAGCTGGGTCATAATGTCCATTATACCCCTCTAATCATATCTTTCCATTAAGTACCATTGATTCTCTAATGAACAATAAATCATATATTCCTTACGGAATTAGGAGAGCGCTTATATTGTTCAAGCCCCGAATCAACCCTTAAGGGAACTACCATCTACTTCTCACAAGAAGGAGTGGATTCCTCTATTGTGTACAAACCTTCCCAGCCACAAGCCAAACCGCGATCCCAACATACGGAGTATATTGATCGGGAATGCAACTCCGACCTCACCCATGGTATATCAAAGACCACGATCTAACCTGAAGGAGTCGATAAGACACTCAGGATTAAGATCACCCACATATAGCCATCATTAGTTGATATATATGAATCTCATCGTTAAACGGATCTTAGTGAGAGATTCATATAGATCATGGCCCAATCTTATATGATCACATCATACAAGGTGCCTCCATTCTCATATCTACATATGAATGATCCAGGATAGGATCACCGTACACTATGAAATGGACCGCAGCTGTAGATTAACCATAAATAAAGTACCCAGCTTTATTTGCTATTTACGGACTCTTTAAATTGCTCGTTTCAAACTGAATCCATCTATATATGACACTCATATACTCAGTTCGAAATTACATCCGGCAATTTTGGATGTTAAGTGCACATGTTATATAAAGTATGACACAAAATGAATGAATATACTACTTCTTTTATTTATGTTCAAATTACATTTACATATTACAAGCTTTAGGGCAAAAACCCCAACAATCTCCCACTTGCACTAAAGCATGTGAGTCATGTCTCGTAACCCTAGACCTTCTAGGTGACCTTCAAACACTTTAGCCTGTAAGGTCTTCGTAAATGGATCAGCATGATTATCTTGTGAGGCTATCTTGGTGACGATCACATCTCCTCTCTGCACTATCTCTCTAATGAGATGATACTTTCTCTCTATATGCTTCCCTCTCTTGTGGCTTCTTGGTTCTTTGGAATTAGCCACAGCACCACTGTTTTCACAATAAAGTGTGATGGGCTTATCCAGATCTGGAACAACTTCCAGATCATTCAAGAACTAACGGAGCCAAACAGCCTCTTTAGCAGCTTCACAAGCGGCTACATATTCGGCTTCTATGGTGGAGTCAGCAATGCAAGATTACTTTATACTTCTCCACACAATGGCTCCACCATCTAGGGTGAATACTGATCCAGACGTGGATTTTCTAGAATCCCTGTCTGACTGAAAATCAGAATCTGTGTATCCTAACGGGATCAAATCCTATCCGGAATACACTAGCATATAGTTTCTCGTTCTCCGAAGATACTTGAGAATAGTCTTGACAGCAACCCAATGATCTAATCCTAGGTTGGACTGGTACCTGCTGACTACTCCCACTGCATAGCAGATGTCCGGTCTCGTGCATAACATAGCATACATAAGACTACCTACTGCTGATGCATATGGCACACGTCTCATATCCTCAACTTCTTAAGGTGTCTTAGGACACTGTTCCTTAGACAAGTGAACCCCATGTCTAGAAGGTAAATTACCTTTCTTTGAGTTCTGCATCGAAAATCGCAATAGAATCCTGTCGATATATGATGCTTGAGACAATGCAATGAGTTTGTTCTTACGATCCCTTATAAGTTGGATCCCTAGAACATAACTTGCCTCTCCCAAATCTTTCATTTGGAATTGGCTAGCCAGCTAGCCCTTTACATCAGACAACACTCCTATATCATTCCTAATAAGTAGGATGTCATCTACGTATAGGACCAAGAAAACTACTTTCTTGTCAATGATGCGCTTGTAGACACAAGGCTCATCAACGTTTTGCTCGAAGCCATAGGTTTTGATCACATCATCAAACCTTATGTTCCAAGATCTAGATGCTTGCTTAAGTCCATAAATGGACCTTTGCAACTTGCAAACCTTTTGCTCTTGATCTGGAGACACAAATCCCTCTGGTTGCATCATGTATATGCTTTCATCAAGATTGCCATTCAAGAATGCAGTCTTGACGTCCATTTGCCAAATTTCATAATCTAAATAGGCAGCAATGGATAAGAGAATCCGAATAGACTTAAACATGGCTACTGGCGAGAAGGTCTCTTCATAATCGACCCCCTCTTTCTGGGTATAACCCTTGGCCACTAGCCTTGCCTTGAAGGTCTCTACCTTCCCGTCTACTCCTCTCTTCCTCTTGTAGATCCACTTACATCCTATGGGTTTTACCCCATTCGGTAAGTCTACAAGTTCCCAGACTGAGTTAGAGTACATAGACTTCATCTCGAGATTCATGGCTTTAAGCCATTCCTCTTTATCAGGATCTTCCATTGCATTCTTAAATGTCAATGGATCATCCACACTATCAGCAGAGACAAGATCTTGTCCCTCACTTACACCCAAATAGCGTTCATGCTGTCTCACAACCCTCTCACTACGTCTAGGTTGTAGTGTATCCTGACTAGGAATTATCTGACTTTCAGATGTTAATGGATTAACAACTCTAGTTGATTGAGTACTGGTCTCACCAGGCTCCAACTCATTTAATACAATTTTAGAACGAGGTTTATGATCACTTATATAGTTATCCTCAAGAAACGTTGCATTTGTCGATACAAATACTTTGTTATCTTCAGGACTATAGAAGTATCCACCTCTGGTCTCCTTGGAATATCCTACAAACAAGCAGACCACAGACTTGGGATCTAGCTTTCCATTTCTGTTCTTCAGCACGTGTGCTAGACACCCCCATACGTGAAAATGTCGTAAACTAGCTTTACGACCATTCCAAAACTCTAGGGGAGTTTCAGGAACAGATTTGGATGGCACTACATTCAAAATGTATGCCGCTGTTTGTAACGCATATCCCCAAAAGAAATTTGGTAATGATGAGAAACTAATCATAGATCTCACCATTTCCATCAGGGTTCTATTTCTCCTCTCCGCTACACCATTTTACTGAGGTGTACCAGGAGCTGTGAGTTAGGAAACTATCCCATGCTCGACCATGAAGTCTTCAAACTCTTGGTCAAGGTACTCACCTCCACGATCTAATCGTAGTGACTTGATAGTCCTACCTAATTGATTCTCAACTTCAGCTCGGAATTCTTTAAACTTTTCAAATGTTTCCGACTTTCGTTGCATTAGGTAGACATATCTGTACCTTGAGTAGTCATCTATAAAGGTGACATAATACTCATAGCCGCCCCTAGCTCTAACATTCATCGGTCCGCAGACGGCTGTATGTATGAGTTCTAGTGGCTCTATAGCTCTAAGCCCTTTTCCAGTAAAAGGTCTCTTAGTCATCTTACCTTCTAAACAAGATTCGCAGACAGGTAAGGTGCCAACCTTTAACTCACTTAAAGGTCCACTTTTTACTAGTCTATCTATCCGGTCAAGGTTGATATGACCAAGCCTTAGATGCCAAAGATATGTGTCATTATCTGGAGAAATCTTATGTCGTTTAGTTTTAGGTTTTTCAACCTTAAACATTTCGGTGTTAAGCAGTGTAGCATGTATTAACGGTCTTAACATATACAAATTATTTTCATTAATTCCTGAACAAATATTCAGACCATTCTTTCCAATAATAACAAACTTATTATTAAAAGAAACAGAATACAATTGTTCTAACAACTTAGAAATGGAAATCAAATTCCGTGTAAATCCAGGAATATAAAAAACATTGTTCAATAATAAAAAACTATTATTATTACAAAATTGCAATCTTATTGCTCCCACTGCTTTGGCCTACACGACATCCCCCGACCCCACACGCATGGAGAAGGCTCCCTCCTCTAGCTGTGTCCAAGAATCAGTCCACTACAAAGAAGAAGAAATATGGTTAGTGGCCCCCGAATCAACAATCCAAGGTGAAGAATCATCTTCCACTAAACAAGATTCAAGAACAAGTAAATCATATTTACCTTTCTTCTTCTTCTTGGCTACCTCCTCCAAGTATTGAGGACAGTTCCTCTTCCAGTGCCCGACCTTGTTACAATGGAAACATTTTCCTTTGTCTTGGTCGGTGGAGGTGCCCTTCTTTTTACTTTGGACCTTCTTGGGTTTGGGCTTACCCTTCGTCTTTCCAGCAGACCTCTTCCTCTTCTTATTATTGGAGGAAGATGGTTCGGCAACATTTGCCTCACCGGTCTTACTTTTGCTGTCCTTGGTCATGGACTCAAAAGTAGCGAGCTCATTGAGCAACTGTGTGAGACTAAACCTTAACTTGTTTATCCCGTAGTTGTTCTTAAACTGATCGAAACTCTTCGGAAGAGTCGTCAGTATGATGCTCACTTGACTGGGTTCATCAATGGCCCCGCCATTGACTTTTACCGTGTTGAAGTAGGACATTATGCTTAGGACATGTTCCCGAACTGATGTACCTTCCTTCATGCGAGTAAGCATAGCGGAACGAACAGCTTCGTGTCGCTTTTGCTCGGAGGGCTGCCCGAACATAGCTTGCAATGACTCCATAATTTCGAATGATGTAGTCATTGCTTCGTGCTTTGTTACAAGTACGTCTGTCATAGAAGCTAACAGATATGTTCGGGCCTTCTCATCAGATGAGACCCATCGCTGGTATGCCTCACGAACAGTTCGTGTGGCATTGGCAGTAGGCACCGGAGGACATTCCTCCGTAAGCACAAACTTGAGGTCTTTTGTGACCAGTATTGCATTAATGTTAAGTTTCCATTTTGTGTAGTTATCACCAGTTAATTTATCGTTTGCAAGTATTTGTAATAGTGCAGATGACATGGCGGAAAAAAAATAAATTAAAGATTCATTCAGTCATACATTCTAAACATGTGCTAATGTTCGGCATAAAATTAAACATGATGCTTGAAAATGTTTAATGAACAAGAACAACCCTAAAAACAATGTTTCTATGCCACGACAATCCAACATACCACAAGCAAGTGCCGCCTTAGGGTCGGTCAAATTCTTGCATGTTGGATCGAGACCTTCTCAGTCAAAGGATATACCAGAATAACTCTTATGCCAATATCATTCAACCATCGTTTATTAGGTCAGGTTTTTAACTAACCAATTTAATTAAAACCTTGTGAGTGTAACCCATCATTTCAGATCTCAAGAGCTTAACTCGAGAATTGCCGCCTTAGGGTCGGTCAATCCCGAAATCCCCTCCGAAATCCTATCTGTTAGGAAGTCAACCTTGGTATTGATTCTTATGGAAACCCTCCTTAGGGAGAACGAAAACAAAGCCGTCACAAGGCCCCACTCGAATCTCACGGTGTTGAACTAATGATGGAGACCGTGGGATATAATGTCATAAATCCCTTTCCCACTCACTATTTTATATTAAGGGTTTTCTATTAATATTAATGCACCTAGGTTAAACTAGATTAAACGGCTAATTTTAATCTAAGCGTCAAGTGCATTAATCACAAATTATTAGAATCCTATTCCAATAACTAATAAACTAAATTGATTTTTAACACTTAAAAAAAATTAGTTCATTAGTGATAATTCAAATCTATGTAAACTGTTTACTAAGACTAGAATTATTATTAAATGTGTATTTACCAAGTTTTAACTATTAAAACTAAACACATTATTAGGTCCAATTATTATTAGGAGCTTAATCAAATTAATCCTAATATATTTATTAAGGACCCCACTAATCTAAGTATTTAAACTCTTTAATAAAAAGATTAGTAATTAATGAGATTTACCAAGTTTTTACTCCTAAAAACTAATCCCATTAAAAATAGCCAATTATGTGAATAACTCATTTTAATCAAATTAAAAAAAAATTAAACACATAATATAGATGGCTATAATGCATGTATGATATATCAACATATATATATATATATATATATATATATATATATGTGTAGGCACAACTAATTTAAATGACATGTATATGCATGGCAATGCTTAATCATCAAATAATTAAAACATACATGAGTTGACCGAGTGTTGTGGATTATTTAACCTAAAAATTGGAATCTAATTACAAAAAATATTCCCAAGGCATCCCTTGGTCTTCTTGTAATTTCCAAGACTTCCAATCTCTTCAGGTCATGTGCGCTGGTAGCATGCGTGGGTAGGCATCACTGGTCTGGATGGGCGCATGTAGGCTGGGAACTGGTGGTCGCGCGATGGAACATTACGCGCTGGCACGTTGCGTGCTGTTGCGCGTTGGCAGGCGCTGGTGGGAAGGCATCACAGTGCAACATGCGCTGGTCTGCATGTGCGCTCGCTGGTGGGATGCGCTTGTTTGCAGGTGCGCGCTGGCGGGTAGAGAGCGCTTGTCTGCGATGCGCGCAGGTAGGCGCTGCATTCAGTCTTCGTCAACCACCAGGTGCCATTTCATGCGATTACACATTTTTGTTTTTGTTTTTGTTTTTTTTTTAATAATTCAACAGTAAAAAAAAATAAAAAAAATATAACAACATTATACAACCCAGAAACACTCTAAATCCACAACACCATAAAAAATTACGATCAACCATATTTTTTAAATTAAACAATTTAATTAAAAAAACATCATACACTCATCAAAAAAAATATGTGCCTACACATTCATACATATCAGGAGTAATCGAATTCGATTATACTGTACAAAAATTGGCTCTGATACCAATTGTTGGAACCTAGGGTTACAGATTGCGCAACGGAAGGTTTTAAGATTTTTATGCAATCATTAAACTAATCCATTTGTACAGTAATAATCAAATGCAATAATAAAGTGATGAACATTTTCATACCTACGTAGGAGGCTCCTTCACTTTAATACGAACTGCTCCTGATTTGAACCACGTGATCCTCCTCGCTATCTCCCGGAACTGGTAACAGCGTGTGGGCGCGTCACGATATTCAGGACCTGTATGGAGGAAGAAGAGAAGAACACACACACACACCAAAAAACAAACTCTGGGAGTGCAGCATTTGAGCTCGCCACACCCTATTTTTCTCTTTCTTTTTGTTTGCTTTTCGTTGCTGTGCACGATGATTTTTTTCTCTCAAGCAATCCAATTACTTTTTATTCTACTGTGTTAGTTTTTGTCTCTTTCGGTATATTTGTAATCTGATTACTTTTTTCTTCTTTAATTAAAAAATATATATATAATATATATTTAAAAACAAAACCGAAAATCAAATTTGATTTTTAAAAACATTTCAAAGATATCTCATATTTTTAAAAAATTAATTAAATATTTATTTTTGAATTCAAACATTTTAAATTCAATTTCAAATATTTAATTTAATAAAATAAAATAATCATATTATCTTATTTTATTCAAAATCAAATATCAACTAACACCCTCCATTTAGTGATTAACTACATAATTAAATAATCTTATTATTTAATTTATTTAATCACCATTATTCATTAATTAAATAATCCCATTATTCAATTAATTCCCGAATAAATACGTGTCACTTTCGTAACACAATTAATTGGACAATCCAATTAATTAACCGTGACCCTTGTTACCTAAATCGATCGGGCTAGCAAGGGGACCTAATGGACCAACAGTATTTTGAGCTCCAATAATCCTTAGAAATTATTAATTAAACTCTTTAATTAATATTTCATGATTATTAACTTCGGTGTTATTCCACTAAAAACCCGAAGCTGCACTCTCTCAACTGTAGACGTTTTTACACAAACCAATAACTCTCGGTGTCCATCGATATAGCTATTACATATGGTATAATCCTCCACAAGTAGTTCATAATTAGAGCTGGGTCATAATGTCCGTTATACCCCTCTAATCATATCTTTCCATTAAGTACCATTGATTCTCTGATGAACAATAAATCCTATATTCCTTACGGAATTAGGAGAGCGCTCATATTGTTCAAGCCCCGAATCAACCCTTAAGGGAACTACCATCTACTTCTCACAAGAAGGAGTGGATTCCACTATTGTGTACAAACCTTCCCAGCCACAAGCCAAACCGCGATCCCAACATACGGAGTATATTGATCGGGAATGCAACTCCGACCTCACCCATGGTATATCATAGACCACGATCTAACCTGAAGGAGTCGATAAGACACTCAGGATTAAGATCACCCACATATAGCCATCATTAGTTGATATATATGAATCTCATCGTTAAACGGATCTTAGTGAGAGATTCATATAGATCATGGCCCAGTCTTATATGATCACATCATACAAGGTGCCTCCATTCTCATATCTACATATGAATGATCCAGGATAGGATCACCGTACACTATGAAATGGACCGCAGCTGTAGAATAACCACAAATAAAGTAACCAGCTTTATTTGCTATCTACGGACTCTTTAAATTGCTCGTTTCAAACTGAATCCATCTATATATGACACTCATATACTCAGTTCGAAATTACATCCGGCAATTTTGGATGTTAAGTGCACATGTTATATAAAGTATGACACAAAATGAATGAATATACTACTTCTTTTATTTATGTTCAAATTACATTTACATATTACAAGCTTTAGGGCAAAAACCCCAACAGATGGACCCTTAAATCGGCCCGGTAGAATATATCAAGTGATCCATGCAAATACGTGTGGATTGGGGATCTTGGCGGGCTATCTAAATTTAAGCTTCAATAGACACAACCTAATCACAATCAACAAATGATTCACTTAGGTCCAATCTATTAATTTTAATTCATTCCACTAAAGAGCTAAAATTGAACTCTGAAATAAAGATAGAATAAGGAGATGTTTCTCATTCATACCCTAGACAATCTTATAGGAGATGGTGTATCCTCGTGAATAATATCAGTAATCGCCAAGAGCTCATAGACTGCCTATAGCTCTCCAAGTTACCATTTTTCCTCATATGACCACATTTCGAACTTGGATACTTTGACTTGTCCAGAAGCCATGTTTTCAATAATCATTATTGAAAACTCAACGTTGAGATTTAATATCCAATACCTCAAAACATCCATATGATGATATTATACTCTCATTTAATAAATGGAGCCACGATGTCCATATCTATAAATGAAGTCCTCTATCGATTAACAAATGAATACCACCAAACTATTGAGGATAGACTATGCTATATAATCGTACTCATTGATAGCTCTAGTGATAACACTTGCAACCATAAGTCCATCATTTATCTCAGGATTAAGATAGACTCTCCGATTGTCCTCTTTAATGAAAAGACTTATATCTAGTGACGGTTCTAGATAAAGTATTTCATTGTGATCCAGTTCAATGCACTTAGTGCACTAGATTCTTTTACTTGAAAACCTTTCGATGATTTTAGACTCATCATATTCATTTGATCCCACTCAAATGCTAGTAAAAGAATTCTACAACTTTAACAAGATAGAGGTGCCCAACCTTTAACTTAAGTTGTGAACGTTATTCAAGACTAACTAAAGAATTGTGTCTACCTCATACATATCCGGATGTATAAACAATTCTTTATGTCTCATAGTCTTTTGACCTTATGATTATTTATCTTGACAAGTATAATAATAAATGCTATAAGTAATTGTAAGAATCAGAATTCACTTTATTAATATGAGAAGATTGTCAATTACAATATTACACTCTTGCCATTGAGCATAATCCTAACAATCTCCCACTTGATCTATAGCAAGTGTGTCATATCTCTCATTCCCATGTTCTCTAGATGTCCATCAAAGCTCTTCTGAGGTAGAGCCTTTGTGAAAGGATCCACTAGATTTTCTGCTGACACGATTTTGGTGATCGTCACGTCTCCCCTATGAACAATTTCCCTCAAAAGGTGATACTTCCTTTCAATGTGTTTACCTCTCTTATGACTTCTTGGTTCTTTCGAATTAGCCACTGCACCACTGTTGTCACAGTGTATAGTGATCTGCTTATTCGCACTAGGAACCACTTCTAAGTCAATCAAGAATTGGAGGAGCCAAACAGCCTCTTTGGCAGCTTCGCATGCAACAACATACTCAGCTTCCATGGTGGAATCAGCAATACAAGATTGCTTGATACTCCTCCATATGACTGCTCCTCCTCCAATGGTAAACACAGATCCTGATGTGGATTTTCTGGAGTCAGAATCCGACTGGAAATCAGAATCTGTATACCCAACGGGAATTAAATCCCCTCCAGAGTATACAAGCATATAATCTCTAGTTCTCTTGAGATACTTGAAAATATGCTTGACTGCCGTCCAATGATCAGGACCAGGTTTCGATTGAAACCTGCTAACTATGCCAACAACAAAACAAATATCTGGTCTAGTACAGAGCATTGCATACATGAGACTTCCAACTGCCGAGGCATATGGAACTCTACTCATGAATTGCTTTTCATGCTCATTCTTAGGTGCTTGACCCTTAAAAAGTTTGATTCCATGTCTAAAAGGTAACATACTTTTCTTGGAATCTTGCATGGTGAATCTAGATAAGATTTTATCAATGTATGAAGCTTGGGATAATGCAATCGTTCTATTCTTTCTATCCCTTATTACTTGGATACCAAGAATATAACTTGCTTCTCCTAAGTCCTTCATATCAAATTGTTTTGCTAACCATTCTTTCACTGATGTCAATACACCTACATCGTTTCCAATGAGTAGTATATCATCAATATAAAGAATGAGGAAAACCAACTTGTCGCCTTTGATCCTCTTGTATACACAAGGTTCGTCAGGGTTTTGAATAAATCCAAAACCCTTTACAGCTTGATCGAACCTTATGTTCCAGGATCTGGATGCTTGCTTTAGTCCATATATGGACTTTTGCAACTTGCATACTCTTTCTTCTTGTCCTTTTTCAATGAATACCTCTGGTTGCATCATGTAGATGCTCTCGTCAAGACTTCCATTAAGGAAAGCTGTCTTGACGTCCATTTGCCAAATCTCTAGGTCTAGAGATGCTGCAATGGATAAGAGTATCCTAATGGATTTAAGCATGGCCACAGGTGAGAAGGTTTCCTCGTAATCGATACCTTCTTCCTGAGTATAACCTTTAGCTACCAGTCTAGCTTTAAAGGTTTCCACCTTACCATCCATACCTCTTTTCCTCTTGTATACCCACTTGCACCCAATGGGTTTGTATCCCTTTAGGCAAGTCTACAAGGGACCAGACTTTGTTATTGAACATCGATTCAATCTCGGATTGCATTGCCTTTTGCCAATGACGACAATCAACATCCTCCATAGCTTCCTCGTACGTGTAGGGATCATCGTCGTCCGAGAGATTCTCAACAGATTCTCCTAGACCGATGTATCATTCGGGTTGTGTTCTAACCCTCCCACTACAATGAGGAATGGTAGGTTGTTGATCTTGTGTTGGAGTGGAACTTACAATTGGGCTGGGTTGTGAAACCTCTTGTGGAATTGTATCTCCTGACATCTCATTCAGGATAATTCTACTTTTTGGCACAAAATTATTCATATAGTCCTTTTCTAGAAATGAAGCATTTGTTGAATCAAATACTTTTAGATCAGAAGGACTATAGAAATAATATCCTTTAGTTCCTTTTGGATACCCCACAAATATACATGTTTCCGAACGGGACTCCATCTTTTCTGTCTTTCCTTTCAACACATGTGCAGGACAACCAAATATCCTCATGTGTTGTAAACTAGGCTTTCGCCCAGTCCACAATTCATGTGGGGTTTTAGGGACTGATTTAGATGGTACATCGTTTAGAATATATATTGCTGTTTGTAGAGCATATCCCCAAAAAGAAATAGGAAGTGTTGAATAACTCAACATTGATCTAACCATCTCTAAAAGAGTCATATTTCTCCTTTCTGCTACCCCATTTTGTTGAGGTGTACCTAGTGCAGAAAGCTGAGAAACTATCCAATCATCAATAAGATATTGCTGAAACTCTCCAGATAGATATTCTCCACCATGATCAGATCTCAAGATTTTTATATGTTTCTCAAGCTGATTTTCTACTTCAGCTTTGAATGCTTTGAACATATCAAACGCATCCGACTTATGTCTCATGAGATACACATAACCAAATCTTGAGTAATCATCTGTGAAGGTGATGAAGTACTCATATCCACCTCTAGCTTGAATGCTCATAGGACCACATACATCAGTGTGTACTAGTCCTAAACATTCAGTGGCTCTTGCACCTTTGGTATTGAACGGCCTTTTGGTCATTTTACCTTTCAAACAAGATTCACAAGTTGGTAGATCATCAACCTTTAAGTCACTTAAAGGTCCGTCACATACCAATCTTTTAATCCTATTAAGGTTAATGTGACCTAGGCGTAAATGCCAAAGATAGGTTTCATCTTTTGATAATTTTACTCTTTTATGATTAGGTTCCGTTATTTCTGTGTCTAACGAGTGAGAGATATTTCTATGCAAAAAGAATAAACTGTTTTCCAATGTACCTTTGCAAACAACTTTGTCATTCTTACTAATAATAAAAGTTTTATTAAAAGTAACCGAATATCCAAACTTATTTAAACAAGAAACTGAAATTAAATTCCTCTTGAATTGAGGTACATAATAAACGTCTATTAAATCTAAATGCCTACTAGAATCTAAAATAACTCTAATATCTCCCACTGCACTTGCAGACACTAACGTTCCGTTGCCCAAGCGCAAATTGACTTCATCTTCATTCAACCTTCTCTTTTCCTGAAACCCCTGCAAGGAATAACAAACATGATTAGTGGCTCCAGAGTCTATGATCCAAGAATCAGTAGAATCTGCCAGAAAACATATTTCTAGATAATTAACATTACCTTCTTCCTTCTTTTTCTGGGACTTTGGGCAATCTCTTTTCCAATGTCCCTTTTCACCACAAAGGAAGCATTTCCCTTTGATCTTGGTTACTTTCTTGGTTTCCTTCTTGGTAGGCCCAAGTTGCTTTTTCTTCTGTTGTTTCTTGACCTTCTTACGGGTCTTAACAGTAGCAACTTTACCAACCAAATGAATATCTTGACCTTTGTTTTTCACAAGGATCTTTTCAGCCCTTTGAACATCTTGCATCAGGCCCTGCAAGGTGTATTCCTTTTTGTTCAAGGTGTAGTCCAACTTGAACTGATCAAAGGAATCTGACAGTGAGTTAACTACCATATCAATTTTGGTCTCACCATCAATCTCAGCACCATTTAGTTCAGCAATATTGAGATGTGCTATGACTTTCATCATGTGATCTTTCACAGATTGTCCAGGTTTCATCCTAAGATTCATAAAAGCAGTCACTGCCTCTCTCTTAGTCATCCTAGACCTTATAGCAAACATTTCCTCTAGAGACATCATTATATCAGCAGCGGACTACATTCCTTCATGTTACTGTTGCAACACGTCGGAGATAGTGGCCATAATGTAACATTTTGCCATATCATCAAAAGTCTTCCACTGCTCATACTCATCTCTTTGCATCACATTAGATTCATTATTAGGAAGGGGTGGTTAAGGGTCAGAACAAACTTATGTTTTTCACTTTGCAGCAACAACCCAATTTTCCTTTTCCATGTTACGTAGTTATCTCCAGTTAAGGTGTTATCTTTCAGGATGTTCATAAGTGATGGGGTCAGGATTTCTGATTAAAACAAAAACATATATAAGTAAATAATCATGATAATAGCACTTTTAAAAATTTATCTTGAATTAAAATAAATAATTCAATCATAAAAATTCAACGGTGATCCAACACCCATAAATATTACGCCTCCTTTGGGAGTTCGCACTATTTACTAGTTAGACTAGGTCCCACCTAATTGTTAACATAACAACCAGCGTTTTCAATTTTAGCCTTGTAATTTTTATTAACAAGAACTCTTAGGAGGATATTAATAAAATTACATTGAGTGTGTTACCAAGATATCGACCCTCAATTTTCTCTCACGAAAATCCCTCATTGGGGAGTAGATTTCGTTTAAGTTAATTTGTCTAGTCTATCCTTGTAAGGAAGTATATTGTTAAATTCCATTTATGGACGCCCCTTGGGGGGATTACCAAAAATAATAAAACTCAACTAATCTTGGAGGCCATAGGCGTTCTTGCACACCTTCTCCCACTCAATTATTTAAGGCGTGTGATTAAATCCCAAAGAATCATTTTTACCAAGTTATCTAGATGCCAATTAGATACCTAAATCATTCAATGCATGTTCATACCAAAAGAGATATATGAGTGGCACTCCTATTCTAAAATGTCATGTTATCATACAACAACAAATATTGTAATATTTAAGCAAAAATTAAATAGCAACAATTTTGGCCCATCCTAGAAAAGCAAGTAAAATTACAATTGTTAGGAATACAATATCTTCAGGTGGCCATCAACCATACGCTCATCCCTCGGCCTCCTCCCATGGACGTGCACAGCCCACAACCCCACAAAGGGGCTGCCTTGCACAGCCCATAAGGCCACACAAGGCTGCCGTGCGCAGCCCACCAAGGATTGGGCTTGCCATGCGCAGCCCAATCCACTCCTAGGGTGCGCACGGTGCTCGTTCTCGGTTCCGGTTGCTTCGTTTTTCTTCGTGTCTTCGAATTTTCAATACCCGAATACATTACATCATATTACGAATAAATTACTGCAGCAAATTTTTTAATTTTTTTATTTTACTGCAGTAAGATTTACAAAAAAAATACTGCACCTGATTAAAAAAAAATATTGCACTTATTTTACATACAAAAAAAAAAACCCTAGCAACTACCAAGAAGGAATTATGGCGATAATAGACCACCCTTCTTGTAACAAATCCGAAACAAAAATTACATTGAAATTCTAGGACCAAAATCGAGCAATAACAATTCACTTTATAAAACATATATAAATCCATACATTCAACATGTAATTATATATGTGAATACCTAGAGTGCCATCTCTTTCTAAAACATGTATAATCACAATAAAAAAGAAATAGATTCACGTATATATATGTTAATTAATTAAAAGGTACAACCAAGGCTCTGATACCAATTGTAGGGAAAAATCGATATAAAACGCAGCGGAAGAAACGAAAAATAGATTTCGTATGGTTTTAAAATTTTTCTCAAAGTTGAACCTTAACCTTTTAATTAATTAAACTCAAATATATACGGTTAGAGTTAAATACCTCTTGACGCGTGATCCGATTGACTTACGTCGATTGGTAATCGGTAAAATCTTTTCCGATGCCCGTGAACAGTACCCGCGTGAACAGTGATCGTGAACAGTACACACCCCCCCCCCCCCCCCCCCCCCCCGTGAACAGTGATCGTGGACAGTACCGCGAGATCTTCCAATCCGAACACGTACGTGAATCACCTAGGAACGTGGTCTCCCTTTTTCTTTGAATTGCAAACCTGAGAATGGATGAACAAAGTTTTCTTTTTCTTTTGTTAGTCACAAAACAATCAAAAGAAGACAAAATTTATTCCGGTCACTTTTGAGTTCTCAATCTAATGATCGAAACTCGCGTGAACCTAATTCAATGTTGTACACAGATGCTTATTGATGAACAAGCAATCAGTGTACTATCAAAGAATAATCTCTTCTCTCTTTTATGTTTAGTAGAATAAAAATTATCCTTTTCTATGAATTGAGAAGAAGAAGAAAAATTGAATCATTCAATCAACTATGGTGGCCGAATTCTATATGTGGTATTATATAGGTGGCCGAAATTTTGCTTCCTCTTCTATTTAGGATTGCCGAAATCTTCCTCTAAATGGACTAGGGTTGCCGCAAATCACATACCAAAAAGAGTTTGTGTTGCACCCTAATTTCCATCAACCTTTAGACTTCAAAACCTAATCCAACTCATAGATATTTTTATTTTTTTATTGACTAAATAAAAAGACTTCTTATTTGATTAAATAAATAAAATTAATTATTTATTTTCTTATCAAACAAGTCTTTTACTTTTAATATACTACTACCAATAGCATCACTTTAGGAAATATATTTCCTGATCAGAAAAAGATTTCTTTCTTAATTAAACAATTAATTAATAAATTAACTAATTCTTATTTAATTAAAACAATGAAACAAAATAATATATTAGGTTAATATATACACCTTGCCGCCCCACTTATATAAATGGGCCATATATTATTTTCTTATTTCATTTAATCCATTGGACTTTAAATAAAAGCCCACATGTGAACCAGATCCATTCTTACTAAAAGAAACAAGCCCACATGTCTCCTTTTAATATATTAATATAATAGTGCAGCCCATTAATTAAATAATAGACATATTATATTCTTGATATATTAAAAACAATTCTAGATGGACCCTTAAATCGGCCCGGTAGAATATATCAAGTGATCCATGCAAATACTTGTGGATTGGGGATCTTGGTGGGCTATCTAAATTTAACCTTCAATAGACACAACCTAATCACAATCAACAAATGATTCACTTAGGTCCAATCTATTAATTATAACTCATTCCACTAAAGAGCTAAAATTGAACTCTGAAATAAAGATAGAATAAGGAGATGTTTCTCATTCATACCCTAGACAATCTTATAGGAGATGGTGTATCCTCGTGAATAATATCAGTAATCGCCAAGAGCTCATAGACCGCCTATAGCTCTCCAAGTTACCATATTTCCTCATATGACCACATTTCGAACTTGGATACTTTGACTTGTCCAGAAGCCATGTTTTCAATAATCATTATTGAAAACTCAACGTTGAGATTTAATATCATATACCTCAAAACATCCATATGATGATATTATACTCTCATTTAATAAATGTAGCCACGATGTCCATATCTATAAATGAAGTCCTCTATCGATTAACAAATGAATACCACCAAACTATCGAGGATAGACTATGCTATATAGTCGTACTCATTGATAGCTCTAATGATAACACTTGAAACCATAAGTCCATCATTTATCTCAGGATTAAGATAGACTCTCCGATTGTCCTCTTTAATGAAAAGACTTATATCTAGTGACGGTTCTAGATAAAGTATTTCATTGTGATCCAGTTCAATGCACCTAGTGCACTAGATTCTTTTACTCGAAAACCTTTCGATGATTTTAGACTCATCATATTCATTTGATCCCACTCAAATGCTAGTAAAAGAATTTTATAACTTTAACAAGATAGAGGTGCTCAATCTTTAACTTAAGTTGTGAACGTTATTCAAGACTAACTAAAGAATTGCATCTACCTCATACATATCCGGATGTATGAACAATTCTTCATGTCTCATAGTCTTTTGACCTTATGATTATTTACCTTGACAATTATAATATTAAATGCTATAAGTAATTGTAAGAATTAGAATTCACTTTATTAATATGAGAAGATTGTCAATTACAATATTACACTCTTGCCATTGAGCATAATCCTAACAGTGGTAGCCCGGCCAAGGCATCAGGAGGGCTATCGAGCTATTTCTTGGTCTCGAGATCTGGAGGGCAACTATGCTCTTACACTCAGATCCTTCTTGGGGGTGGTAGCCCGACCAAGGCATCAGGAGGGCTATCGAGCTATTTCCTGGTCTCGAGATCTGGAGGGCAACTATGCTCTTACACTCAGATCCTTCTTGGGGGCTATCGAGCTATTTCCTAGTCTCGAGAGGTTTATGTCGAATTCCCATACAAGGATATAGTCACTAATGTTGAACATAGTTGGAGACAAAGATGGAAGAGAAAAGGAAAATGACTTTATTGATGATCGAGATATAGTACATCTTTATTAGGATCTGTAATAAAAACTAAGTGGGGGTAGTTTGCTTGAGAGCTCCTTTCAAGGGTAGAATTTCTTCAAATGATCTGCATTCCAAGTGTGGTTGATGGATGGTCCGTCCATGTCTTCGAGTTTTTAAGCTCCGTCCGAACAACTAGCTTTATCAAATATGGCCCTTCCCAATTTGGATTTAAGACTCCATCCGACCTTTTCCGAGTGTTCATGGTCACTTTCCTAAGTACCAGATCCCCTTCCTTAAATTTTCGGGCTCTAACCTTTTGGTTGAAGTATCTAGCGATCTTTCTCTGGTAGATCGCTACTTTCTCTGCTACCCGGTCTTACTTTTCTTCTAAGAGGTCTAGACTAGCTCGGAGCTTGACTTCGTTACTTTCGGGATCAAAGTGCTGTACCCTAAACGAGGTTAATTTATTCTCAATGGGGAGGACTGCTTCAACCCCGAAAGCCAGGGAGTAAGGTGTCTCTCCGGTAGCTGTTCTTTTTGTAGTCCGGTATGCCCAGAGGACTTCTCGTAGCTCTTCGGCCCATTTACCTTTCTTCTGCTGAAGCTTCTTTTTCAGAAGTTTCTTGATAGTCTTGTTGGTGGATTCTACCAGCCCGTTAGTCTGGAGATGAGCCACTGAAGCGAGCCTGAGGTCGATCCCCAATCCCTTGCAGAAGTCTTTGAATCGGGCGTTATCAAATTGCTTTCCTAGGTCAGCTATATTGATGAGAGGGGTCCCGAACCTGCATACCACGTTAGTCTTGATGAACTTGGTTGTATTCTTTTCTGATATTCGAGAAAGAGGTTCTTCCTCGACCCATCTTGTGAAGTAGTCGATAGCCACGATAGCATGTTTCATCTGTCCAGGAGCGGTAGGAAGTGGCCCAATTATGTCGATTCCCCACATGGCAAAGGGGTAAGGTGAACTGAGGGACGACAGTCGCTCGGGTGGCTGGTGGTTCAAGTTTGAAGTTCTTTGGCAAGGTTCGCAGGATTGCACAAAACTCTTTGCGTCTTGGTGGATAGTCGGCCAATAGTACCCCATACGAACCACCTGATAGGCTAGAGCTTCCCCGCCTATGTGGTTCCCACAGTCCCCAGAGTGGACCTCACTTAATGCCCACTTAGCATCGTCGGGACGCAAGCACCTGAGTAAGGGGAGGGATCTGCCCCTCCTGTAGAGGTATCCGTCCACCGTACAGTATCAAACTGAAAGTCTCTTAATTCTTCGGGCTTGGTCGGGCTCTTCGGGAAGCTCTCCTTCAAGGAGGTAAGCGATAATTGGGTCCATCCAGCAAGGCAGGCGATCTAGGGAACAAATTTCTCCATTTGTGGCTATGCTTGGTTGGGTGATTACTTGGAGGGGAATTCCCCTTGGTAGGGATTGGCCTCTATTCGTCGCTATTTTAGCCAGAATATCTGCGCGATGGTTTTGGTGTCGAGGCACCTAATCGATCTTGAGTCCCTTAAATTTTCTTTTTAACAGCCGAGCTAGATTTAGGTAGGCAACCATATTATCTCCCTTTGCCTGGTAGACCCCAGTCACCTGGTTTACAACAAGCAACGAATCGCTCTTGATCTGCAGGTAGTCAGCCTTTAGTTCAATGGCTACCTTCATCCCGGCTAGGAGGGCTTCATATTCCGCTTCGTTGTTGGTAGCTTTAAACTCGAATCTGAAACAGTGATAGAATTCAGTCCCCTCCGGATCTATCAAAACTATGCCAGCTCCTCCCCCAGCTCATCCAGATGCTCCGTCTGAAAAGCGGATCCATGGCTTGCAGCTTTCCGGCCAATTTTTGACCTCGGATATCTTCTCTGGGACCTCGTTTGATACTGAGGGACCACCTGGATATGGGATCGCTAAAAATTCTGCCACGAAGTAGGCCAAAGCCTGTGCCTTAATCGTAGTTCGGGGCTTATACTTTAGATCGAACCGAGTGAGCTCAAGTGCCTATAGGACTAGCCTTCCTGACACGTCTGGTCTTTGCAAGAATTGGTGGAGGGGTTGGTCTGTCACCACTGTTATTGTGTAAGCTTGAAAATAGGGATGGAGTTTCCTCGCTGAGATCACCAGAGCATAAGCAAGCTTCTCTAGGAGAATGTAATTCCTTTCTGATTTGGTCAAAGCATGACTCACATAGTATATGGGTCTTTAAAAACCGTCGCTGCAATCCTTGGCCAAAGCCCCACTTACTGCAGTTTCTGATACGGCCAGGTAAATCTGTAACTCATCTTCGAGAACCGGCTTGACTAACAATGGGGGGCTTGTTAGATACTCTTTCAAAGCTTGAAACACCTGCTCGCTCTCCTGGCTCCATTTCATGTTCTTTCCTTGTTTGATGGCCTTGAAGAAAGGGAGACATTTATCGGTGGAGCGAGAGATAAACATGTTGAGTGCTGCCACCCGTCCAGTCAGAATCTGTACTTGCTTGAGCGAGGTCGGGGATTCCAAGTCCGAGATAGCTTTGATTTTTTCTAGGTTGGCTTCTGTTGATGGTGATTTTTCATCGTCATTATCAGCGAAAAAGTATTTCTCTCTGATTTCTCCTGCTAATTCTCACGTCCCCCCGTTATGTTTCTTACAGGGGTACTTATACATGTTATTGCTATGGTTTATGGTATTGCTAGGGTTTGGTGTTGTGATACCCGTATTTTGTGTGATTTCCTAGTTCTAATTGAAGTCTGTCTCTTTCTGGAGTTTATCATGTTTCCTGTTTTGACTGAGTCCGAATCTGCATCGGATTCCTCGCCCTTTATCTGCGGGAAATCTGTTTGCCTTTCAGTTGAACTCTGATAGTCGTATCGTTGCTTATTGTGGAGTTGCTTGTTGCTGATTCTGTCCATATGTGTGTGAAGTACTCGTCTTCATTATCTGATCCCGAGCATGACCGAGTATGCCCGAGCCGATTTCTTCGTCTGTGGTAAGGTTGCTTTGCTCTTTGCCGAGTAAATTCCCTTGGGGAATTTCTGCCCTTTAAAGCTTGACCTTTCTTGACTTTGCTTACGTGGCCCCTTACTGTAATGATGTGTCCTTAATGATGATTTTTACCTATAACAATACCCCCTTAAATATTTGAACCGAATGTATCCTGCTTACTCGGGATAAATATTTAACTCTTTCATGACTTGTTCTTGTTTATCGTCTTCTTCATCAATGTCGGATTTCAAATTCCTCGTTCGTTTCGAAACATTAATGGCGTGTCTTAATTACGCCCGCACGCGTTTGATTCTTTTCTTATTCGAAGATCTTTTGATGGTGACTGACTGTCTCTTCGACGGCTCGGTGCCTCTCTTTACTGCCACCTGTCTTCTTTTGTTTGGCCGTGGTACATGGCATTTATGAGACTCGACCCTTCTGTTCGTGCCCGTACAGCTTACGTCATGATTCTTATCCCAATCTTTCCCTCTTCTCCTCACCTACCCTCTCTAGGGTTTCGTGTCTTGGGATCGGTTGCATACTTATATATAGAAAGTATTGCTTCAAAGGGAAAACCCCTATTCACTTTCAAGTTTTTACCATTACTTCCCAGATTTCTGCCATCGCTTCCCTGCCTGTAATCTCGTCCTGCGAAGATTTATTTCTTTCGGTTTCCAAACCTTTTCTCGACCTTCTCGAATATCCTACCGTAGCTCACGTCTCTTTAATCCTTTAAGGTTAGTTCTCATGGATCCCTCTGCTAGACATGGTCTTTTTACTATTGCTATGATTGCCGTTGAGCAAGGTAATACTTGTACTGCTACGGTTGTCCACAGGTTGCTTGGTGATCCAATTCCCGATCAGCCCCGATTTACAGACGCTGACGTCTCCGGACTCAACTTGTCTGGACTGCGTCGTGAAGTTCCACCAGCTTCTTCCAGTTCATCACAGCCTGAATCCTATCAGCCTGAGACCGATTCCAGTTCTGCTTCTACTGCTTGTGATAGTTCTCTGCATGATAAACGTATAAACAAAGAAACAAATGAAGCATAATTTGTTCGGTCACCTATACTCGGCTCATAGATCTTAAGAATTTTTGGAAATCTTAATTTCAACCAAGTACTTGGCGACTACCAAAGTTAACCGAGTATCTTATTCAACTGGCAACTCATTTATTAAGCCGAGTATCTCATTAAACTGGCCGTCGATGTATTGGACCAAGTATCTTATTTAACTGGCAATTTTTCTTTTAAAGCCGAGTATCTTATTTAACTGGCAACTTTTTTAAGCCGAGTATCTTATTTAACTGGCAATTAATTTCTCCGATCTTGTGAAGATCGTTTTACCCTAACATTTCATCGAGGCTCACCACAACCATACGTCAAGGTCCTTACACAAGTCACCTAGGACGTCTCCCGGTTTTGTCTGTGCAAGGTTTCGTCGAATCGTTGGTGGTTATGTTGACCAGCCAACACGACTGCGCATCTCACCAGTCTTCCTGGCGGCGCTCCGAGCAGTTTTTCAGTTATCCTGGTGCCTCGGTTTTGCCTTTTGGTTAAGAAGTGCGTTTGCACTGCTTAAACCAGGCGGGCGTGCTATTCCAGCTTCTCAGCCCTTCAAGAACTACTTGTCCGCTCTCCCGCGGCCTCGTAGCGCATGATTATTTTTGAACGAGATTTACTCGGATCGGTTTGTTTTAGGTGACTAAATTTAGTCTGCTTGTTTTCGGACGAGGTGGCCACTGTTGTTTTTGCCTTTTTTGAACATTCTTTATCGTGGATTTCATCGTCTTCAATGAATAACCTCTTTATTAGCAAACGAACTTTATTAGATAACAATAAGAATTAGAAACCTCTTAACATGACTATAATTTAGTTAAAGCAAAGCTAAAATAACGTTAAACATGAATGAGCTTGTCAGGGGTAGAAAATCTTGAGATACTGAGCATTGCATGGTCGGGGTACTAAGCTGCCTTCTGGGTGAGCTATCAGGTAGGCTCCGTGCCCTGCAACTCCCTTGATGATATACGGGCCTTCCCATTTGTCAGCCAAAGATCCTGCCGACTTGTCCTTAGTGTTCGGGGACACCCTTCTTAGCACTAAATCTCCTAGCTGGAATCTACGCACACGAACATGGGAATTATAGTACCTTGCAGCCCTCTACTGATACGCTGCATTTCTCACTTGAGCTGCGTCCCTGATTTCTTCAAGCTCGTCTAAGTTCCGCTGCAACATGTTGACGTTGTGCTCGGGGCTGTATAGTTGCACCCTGGGTGACGTAAAGGTTGTTTCCGCCGGGATTACAGCCTCTGTTCCGAATGCTAGTGCAAAACGGGGCTCCCCTGTGGATGACCTGATAGTCGTTCGGTATGCCCATAGCACCTCTGGTAGTTTTTCTGCCCAACTGCCTTTCTTTGCTTCCAACTTTGCTTTCAGTGTGTGCTTGATCACTTTATTCACAGCTTCAGTTTGGCCATTGGTTTGAGGATGTGCAGGTGACGCATAGTAGTTTGCAATCTTGTACTCCTCGCACATTTCCCTGAACTTGCTGTTGTCGAACTGAGTTCCGTTATCCGTTATAATGATGCTCGGGATTCCGAACCTATATATGATGTTCTTCCTGACAAAGCTAGTGGTGTTCGCCTCCGTGATGTGCACCAATGCCTCTGCTTCTGCCCACTTGGTAAAGTAGTCTACTGCCACAATTGTGTACTTTGCTCCTCCCCTTGTTCCTGTGGGCATTGGACCAATCAGGTCGAGGCCCCACATGGCAAAATGCCAAGGGGAATTTAAGCTTCTGAGTAACTCTGGGGGTTGCCGAATGTCGTTTGCTATTCTTTGACATGTCTTGCAACTTTCCGCGAATCGCTGTGCTTCAGCAAATAAAGTCGGCCAATAAAAACCTTGCCAAAGTACCTTGTGTGCTAGACTCTTACCCCCAGTGTGGTTTCCACACACCCCACTGTGAACATCTTTCAGAATCTTGTAGGTTTCTTCTCCGGTAACACATCTTTGTAACACCTTTGAGAACCCTCTTCTGTATAGTTCTCCTCTTAGAATTGTGTACCGAGTTGACCTGTACCTGATGCGTTTTGCCTCCACAGCATCCTCCGGTAATATGTTTCCCTCCAAATACTCTCTAAGCTGGGTCATCCAATCACTTGGACCTGACCGGATTTTTGACACCATGACCTCTTCAGATTCTGCCGTACTTGGTTTGGTCAGGGGCGCCACTGGTATTGCTTTCGACCTAATACTCGTGGTGGCTGAGGCTAATTTAGACAAAGCATCTGCTTTTTCATTCTCCTCCCGAGGGATTTGAAGGATCCTGTACGCCTTAAACTTTTTAAGCAAGCTCTTTGCAATGTCTAAGTAAGCTATCATATGCTCCTCCCTCGCCTGGTATTCATCCAGCACCTGGTTAACCACAACCTGGGAATCGCTGTATACCGCCAACTCATCTGTCCCCAATGCTATGCAAACTCTCAAACCAGCCAACAAAGCTTCATACTCTGCTTGGTTATTAGTTGCTTTGAAATCGAACCTCATGGCGCATTCCACAGCATCCCCTTCTGGTGTTGTTATGACTATTCCGGCCCCACTGCCATGGGTGTTCGACGATCCATCCACAAGCAACTTCCATTGGAACTTACTCACTTGTTCGCCTTCTATCATCCTTTGTACTTCCATATCTTGCTCGGTGAACTCTGCTATGAAATCGGACACCGCTTGTCCCTAACTGCAGCTTTTGGGGTATATTTGATGTCAAATTCACTTAACTTAACCGCCCACTTAGTCAATCTTCCCGACAGTTCAGGCTTTTGCAGGATGAGTTTCAGCGGGCAGTCGGTGTACACCTCTATTGCATGCACTTGGAAGTACGGCCTTAGTTTTCTGGCTGCCGTGACCAAGGCGAGTGAAATCTTTTCGGCCGGTGAGTATCTAGTTTCTGCTAGCAGCAACGCCTTGCTGGTATAATATACCGGTTTTTGCACTCCTTCCTCCATCAGAATCAACACCGAACTTGTCGCTACCTCTGTGACTGAGAGGTACAAGTACAACGTCTCCCCGACCACCGGCTTTGAGAGGATGGGTGCTCGCCCTAAATACTCTTTCAATTTTTGAAAGGCAGCTTTGCATTCTTCACTCCATTCAAGGCCTTTTCCTTTCTTTATTGCTCTGAAGAATGGGGCGCATTTGTCTATCGACTTTGCTATGAATCGGTTAAGTGACGCAAGACATCCCGTTAGCCTCTGTACATCCCTCAGCGTCCTCGGCGAAGCCATATCTTCCAACGCTTTGATCTTCTCAGGGTTCACCTCAATCCCTCTTTGATGTACCTGAAAACCAAGAAATCTCCCTGATGGCACTCCGAACACACATTTGCTCGGGTTAAGCTTCATTTTATAACTCCTCAGCACTTCGAAGGTCTCCCTTAAGTCTTCTGAATGCCTCTCCACTGTGGCACTCTTGGTCAACATATCATCCACATAAACTTCCATGTTCCTCCCGATTTGCCGGGCAAAAATCCTGTTCACCAGTCTCTGGTAGGTTGCCCCAGCGTTCTTCAGCCCGAAAGGCATCACCTTATAGCAGTACAAACCTTGATCTGTGGTGAAGGCCGTCTTTTCTTCATATGCTTTATTCATTCTGATCTGATTGTATCTTGAATAAGCATCCATGAAGCTCAACAATTCGTGCCCAGCTGTTGCATCCACCAGTTGGTCTATTCTCGGCAATGGGAAGCTATCTTTCGGGCAGGCCTTATTCAAATTGGTGAAGTCTACACACATTCTCCACTGATTATTCTTCTTCTTGACCAGCACCACATTGGCCACCCATTCTGGGTATTTGATCTCCCTTATCGATCCTGTAGAAAGCAACTTGCCTACTTCATTCTTAATGGCCATACTCCTCTCTGGATTGAACAGCCGTCTCTTTTGCACTACCGGGCGGAACTCTGGATTGATGGAGAGGCAATGTGATATCACTTTTGGATCTATCCCGGGCATATCTTCGTGGCTCCAAGCAAAAACATCCTTGTAATCCCTTAGTAGTGAGACAAGTTGGGCTTTTATACATTCACTCAAATTTGCCCCGACTTTCACCGTCCTGCCTGGATCTTCTGGGTCCAATGCCACCGCCTTAGCTTTATTCAAGAACGGTCGGCCTAATAGGGCGTTGTATGGCCAATTTTCTGTGTCGACGACTACAAAGTCGAGTAACACTGTCTTTTGGCAAGGAGCCTTCCCAATCTTCACCGGTAATTTCACTGTGCCGAGCGACCTTACCTCCACCCCGCCAAATCCTCTAAGAGGTGTAGGAAAAGGCTGCAGGTCTTTCCTGTCCAGCCTTAGCTGGTCATAAACTTCTGCACTCAAAATATCCGCTGAGCTTCCATTGTCGATCAAAATCCGATGGACCTTCCTATGGCCAATACGTGCGCTGATTACCAGTGCATCGTTCGGTCTTACATCTACTCCATGTGAGTCAGCCTCTGTGAATATGATGGGATCCTAGCCTCCCTTGATCCTTTTTGGGTCGGGTTCAATAGAGTTGACGCCTAGATCTCTTCTAGCCTCCATGGCTTCCCGAATTTCCTGGGTCCTCTCCCTATTACTTTTGCCCGTTGATGGTCCACCAAAAATCGTGTTGATCGCTCCTTCATCCTCAGCTTTCTTAGGGCCAGGTTTTCTTGCCCGACCATCCTGTCGGTTATCTCTCTGTCCGTCTACCTTGTCGGTTTTCCTCAGGACGATATCTTTCAAGTGTCCTTCCCTGATGAGGGTCTCGATGTGATCCCTAAGTTGAAAACACTTGGAAGTTTCATGGCCATTCTCCTTATGGAACCTGCAATACTTGGTGGTGTCCCTCCGGGCATAGGATGACTGCCTAGGAGGTTCTTTAGACATGTTCTTCTCCTCCAGAATTGCCAGAATTTCCTCTTAATCCTTCCTCAGTGGGGTATAGTTTGTATATCTACCTTGGAACTTCTGCCGCCGCTGATCTGTCTTCGGATCATATGCCCGACGACCATCCCGACTATCCCGTGTCTTATTCTTTTGTTTATCACCTTTCGCATCGGGCGTCTTCGCTTGGTCCTTGGCTTTAGACCCTTCCCGGCGTCCGCCATGCACGAAGTATCCTCCCGTGGCAATTTCTTCTTCCTCCGCCAAGGCATAGCCCCCAGCCATATCCATCATGTCAGCATAACTGGTTAGACGGGCTCTTCTCAGGTCAAATGACAGCTGACCATGCTGGAGGTTATTGATGAATGCTGCAATTATAGCCTCGTCGTTTACACTTCCAATCTCAGACACTTCTTGACCGAATCTTCCCAAATACTTCTTAAGTGACTCATCCTTTCCTTGCTTAAGTTGAGACAAGTAGGCCACCGACTTCTTTCTGTGCACATTCCCGAGGAACTGCCTTGAGAAAGCCTTACTCAACTCGCTGAAGTTACTTATGCTGGCCATTGGTAACCTACCGAACCACCTAGAGCCCAGATCCCCAAGAGTTTGAGGGAAATTTAAGCATAGTAGGGCATCATTGTAAACATACTGGGCCATGGCACTTTTGTATCTTCTGACATGTTCCTTAGGGTCCGTGTCCTTTTTGAATTGCTCTACATGTGGCATTCTAAACCTCTCCGGGAATGGCGTCCTCAGGATCCTATTGGTGAAAGGGCTCCCGGACTCATCATCTGACAACTCGTTACGCCCATATCGCCTGACTAACGCATCCATTTGTCGACGGTTATTCTCCACTTCCCGGGTCAAACTCTGTATGAGTATATCTCTGTCTCCCTCCGGCTCCCCCACAGCATTGAAATTCTGACTTATAGTCAATTTTTGGCCTCTTTCTTCCGGATTTGATTCTCTTTGATCCCGATTTAAACCGTGCAGCCGAACCGTGACCCTTTGGCGCTTGTGATGATAATTCTGCTCACTCTCTCCCGAGGACGACGATCGATCTCTCCGATTAGTACGCCTCCTTGGACGGTCTCTATCCCTAGCCGTCTGGTCATGACCGTACCTTCTGTCCGAGTCATTCTCCTCTCTACGTTCTCCGCTTCCCCTGGTTGGCCTTTCAGAAAAAATCACCGGCCTGTCAATCGGATCACGGCTTGCCTTTATGGGTGCATCAGGCTTTGGTATCACCACTGTGGAGCGCAACCTCGTTGCTTGCTGATTTGGAGCAAAAAGATTGTGAGGTGACATCAAACCTTCCGTGGTGGAGAGATCAACCCCCTGCCTTGCAGCGTCTGATATAAGTTGCTGCAAGGAAGCGCGGAATCGTTGCGCAATCTCTTCGTTAGTTGGAGGAAAACGCTGAATGCCAGCCAGGGCAGTTGACTAATCTGCCGTTGCCAAGGTTACCTCTGCAGTGTTAAGGGTGGCATCATCCTCCAATTCATTGATTGGAAATCCTTGACAATACCTGGAATCGCTACCATCTCATTCGCCAGCCATTGTCACAAGTTTTGCTTGATACCCCCTCCTTCTAGCGCCAATTGTTGATGGTGATTTTTTGTCGTCACTATCAGCGAAAAAGTATTTCTCTCTGATTTCTCCTGCTAATTCTCACGTCCCCCCGTTATGTTTCTTACAGGGGTATTTATACATGTTATTGCTAGGGTTTATGGTACTGCTAGGGTTTGGTGTTGTGATACCAGTATTTTGTGTGATTTCCTAGTTCTAATTGAAGTCTGTCTCTTTCTGGAGTTTATCCTGTTTCCTGTTTTGACTGAGTCCGAATCTGCGTCGGATTCCTCGCCCTTTATCTGCGGGAAATCTGTTTGCCTTTCAGTTGAACTCTGATAGTCGTATCGTTGCTTATTGTGGAGTTGCTTGCTGCTGATTCTATCCATATGTTTGTGAAGTACTCGTCTTCATTATCTGATCCCGAGCATGACCGAGTATGCCCGAGCCGATTTCTTCGTCTGTGGTCGGGTTGCTTTGCTCTTTGCCGAGTAAATTCCCTTGGGGAATTTCTGCCCTTTAACGCTTGACTTTTCTTGACTTTGCTTACGTGGCCCCTTACTGTAATGACGTGTCCTTAATGATGATTTTTACCTATAACAGCTTCTATACCTCTCTCATGAACCATGAAGCCCAGAAACTTCCCGGCCGTTACCCCGAAGGCACATTTGGAGGGGTTCAAACGCATCTGGTTTTCCTTCAGTATGAGGAAGGTTTTGGGAAGGTCTTCCTGATGTCCCTTTGTGGTTAGGGATTTCGTGATCATGTCGTCGATATACACTTCCATCGTCCTTCCTATCTCAGGCTTGAACAGTTTGTTAACCAGCCGCTGGTATGTGGCCCCTGCATTCTTCAAACCAAACGGCATCACCTTGTAGCAGTATAAGCCCTGCCTAGTAATGAAACTGGTCTTATCTTGGTCAGCCGGGTGCATTTTAATTTGGTTGTATCCTGAGAATGCGTCCATAAAACTCAAAAGTTTATTTCCGAATGTGGAGTCAACCAGCTGGTCGATCTTTGGTAAAGGAAAACTATCTTTCGGACAAGCCCGGTTGAGGTCGGTGTAATCGACACACATACACCATTTCCCATTCGCCTTCATAACCATGACCACGTTGGTGATCCATTCAGGGTAACGTACCTCTCTGACGAACCCTGCTTTGATCAATTTATCAACCTCTTCCTGCACCCCCGCGTTCCTATCAGCGTTGAAGTGACGCCTCTTCTGCTTGACGGGCTTGACTGTTGGATCTACTGCTAGTCGGTGGGTGGCCAACGATGCTGGGATTCCGGGCATTTCATCATGGTTCCAGGTGAAGATGTCGCTGAATTCCCTGAGAAGGTCAATCAGTCCTCTTTTTACTTCCGGATCAAGGGTGGCTCCGACCTTGACGACCTTGGAGGGATCGTCATTCCTGATAGATATCTCTTCTAGTTTGTCCACGGGCTGCCCGCTGGCCCCTTCCTTACTCTGTTCTTCCTCGTAGGGCATGATAGGTTCATCCTCCAGATGCCCAGGATGTTCCACGGGCTCCTTCTCCTCTTGGATTATCCGGGATGTATCCATGTCTTCTTGGATCAATGTCAACTGTACACACTGCTTCGCTAGGGCTGTAGGATTGGCAGATACTACGTAGCATTTCTTGGCTGCCTGCTGGTCTCCGCGTACCTCTCCCACTTTGGTTCCAACCGGGAATATCAAGAAGTTGTGGTATATGGATAAGACTCCCTTCAAGGAGGACAGGAAAGGTCTCCCTAGGATGGCATTGTAGGCCGATGGGGTTTCCACCACAACAAAGTCGGTCATAACATTCTGTTGGAGCGGGGTGATCCCGATGATTACTGGGAGGATCATTGACCCCACTGGTATGATCGAGTCCCTAGTGAAACCGTAAAGCGGAGTGGTACAGCTGTTGTAGCAATGTTGCTTCAGGTTTAATTTTTCCAGGGTATCCTTGAAGAGGATATCTACACTACTACCTGTATCCACGAGCACGCGATGTACCAGACAGTTGGCGATCTTTATCGTGATTACCATAGGATCATCATGAGGTTGCATAGTGTTGAAGACATCTGCTTCGGTGAATACGATCTGAGCTGATTGGGACGGCTCTGTCCGGCTCTGGCTGACTTCGAAGATCCCTTGGCTCTCTCCGATGCGGGGAACCTTTCTTGCGTAGTTTTTCTGGGAGTTATTGGAAACGCCGGCCAATGTAGGACCTCCATTGATAGTATGTATCACCTGGATCTGTTGCATTAAGTTAGCCTGCTCCCCTTTCCTCTTTTTTGTGTCCTCAAGGATTTCAGCTTGTACATCCTTTCCAGTCCTGATATTATCTCTGACCTGTTGTAAGAACTCAATGAGGCATCCTCCCCTTATCAAGGCCTCAATCTGGTTGTGCAAATTATAGCACTCTGAGGTGTCGTGGCCTACGTCTTCGTGGAAGTCGTAGTACTTGTACCGGTTTCTCCTGTCAGTTGGGGCCTTCATGGGAGAGGGCTTTTGGAGCAACCCTTTATCTCGTATGGCAAGGTAGACTGTTTCCCTGGAAGCATTCAAAGGGGTGTAGTAGTCATACCCTTTTTCCCCTTGCATTACTGGAGCCACGGTCCTGGGAGGCGGAGAAGCCCGGGGAGGGGTTCGTTTTGCCGGATATCTTTCTTGCCTATGTAGAGGAGCAGGGAGGCGATAGGTCAACCTGTTGGGAGGTTTATTATGAGCTTTCTGCACTGGCTCAAATTTGGGAGCTTCTTTCTTCAGACGCTTTGCCGTTCTTATGTCGTCGTGTTCCATCTTGACCTTGAGTTGTTCGTCGATCTCGACCTGCTCAAGAGCTCGGTCATAGGCCTCCTGGTAAGTCTTGGGAGGTCTCTTGGCGAAGGAACGGAAAAACTTTCCTGCCCAGAGGTTTTGCCTGAAGTTGGCGAGGGTTTCTTTTTCAGTGAAAACTCCCATTTGTATGACCTCCTTGTGAAATCTCTCCACGTACGATCTAAGAGTTTCACTCCGCTCCTGGATCACATATTGGAGGTGTATGGGATCTTTCGGGCGAGGTTTAAGTCTTTGGAATTGTGAGCAAAAATCAGTTGATAATTTTGTGAAACAATCTACGCTTCCAACGGGCAGTTTCCTGAACCAGGTTTTCGCGTAGTCGGTCAAGGTCGTTGGAAACATTCTGCACATAGCTGCTCTAGTAGTGTTCTGGACCTCCATCTGTTGAACGAAACTCTCTAGGTGGCTTAGAGGATCTTCTGTTCCAGAGAACTTATCTGCTGGCATTTTGAATTTTGGGGGGAGCTCTGCTTCCCGGATCCTCATAGTGAAGGGAGCGTTCATCTCGCTCAGGGGATTCTTTTTGTCCTCCTTACTCTTTCCCTTCCTTATTTGCTGGACCTCTTTTTGTAGCTTTGCCAGCTGATCCCTCAGTCGCTTGTTCCCAGGTCTCTTCGAGTTAACCTCAGATTCCTCATTGTCGAATCTTTCTAATTAACTAGCAATTTCTATCCGGTCCTCCTCCTGTACATGATCCACTCGGGGAGTTTTTCTACTATCCTCCTATAGGGCCCGTGTAGTTCTCCTAGATGTAGTTGGACGAGATAGCCCTCGCTGTTTCTGGGTAAAAGCATCCACGGCAGACTTAACTAGCCGGGGTTGATATTGTGAAAGTCTTTTCGAAGCTGGGGGCATGGGTCCCAGCCTATCCCGGATCGAACGTTGGGGCCATGACCTGTCTCGAGCCGGCTCTGGAAGAGGAGGTCCTAGGCGATCGAAAGCTGATGGACTAGCTCCGAGCCTGCTCGGCTCTCCCTGATCATTCAGGTTGGTTGGCTGGATTGTGATGCCTTCAATGAGGAGGCGGACGTGGATGGATTCTACGAAGGCCGCCGCTTGTTGGTCAAGCGCTGCCTGGCTCACTATAGGGTGGCCAGTAGCCCGTGTATTGGTTGTCTGGATCGGAGCTGGGCTACTATATCCAGAATTTCTCCCCTTTCTTGGGGCTTTTCTTGTTAGCCTCGCCGGAGGTTGCTCCGGGATTCTATGTTGGCCTTGGGAGGAGCGGAGCCTTATAGTTCCTGTAAGACAACAAAAATGTAAATGCAAACGATTGGTTAATTGGGTGTAGGATCGTTTCCCACAGACGGCGCCAGAAAGTGTTAACGGAAATTTTGCTCGGGATGAGAAATCTCAGTTAACGCCATCGAAACCACTACCACGTAGGTGGTGGCCAAGATTTATTGTACGTGTAGCAATGATCTATAAAATGACAAGAAAGCAAGAATGTTTTTATTGAATGTGCATGGTATACAAATACAGTACAGAAATTCTTTTATCTTTTCTCCCAATTCTCTCTAGGGAATGGGTGATTGTTTGTCGTATGCTTGTCGAATAGTAGCCTCCTCTTTTCATTTCCTTTCTTTTCTATTTATACATAGTTTGTAGGTCAACAGACTGATTCTCCCTTGATTTTCTCAGTCTCCTCCTTATCGGGCGGGATTTCTCGCTTTAATGTCATTGACTTTGAGTTAACGTCCGAATTGAGAGTATCGTGGTAGAGATCAGTTTGTTTCCTTTTATGGATTTTATTACTCGTTCTGCATATAGGTAACGTTTCCAGATGATTCAGTGTATCCCTCGTATCCTTTCAGCATTATCTTTATAGAGGTCGTTGGAGATGATATGGTGTGGTACATCAACCAGGGAGGTTGATTAGTGTTCTGACCTTGATATCTGAGAAGTTTCATCCAGCTTGGAGCCAGATCCGGCTTCCCTTGACCTTTTCGAAGTTAGGTATGGCTTCGACTGACCTTTCGAAGATAGGTGTGGCCTCGACTGGCCTTTTGAAGCTAGGTATGGCTTCGACTGACCTTTTGAAGCTAGGTGTGGCTTTGACTGATCTCACGGCCTTTTAGGGACATTCTTCTGTGTCAATCGAGGTACAGACGAGTCTCTGGAGCATTTGCGAGGTGACCTCGACTTCGGGGAGCTTCTAGTTTTAGTGATGCGAGCTAGATCTGATCGTTTCGGGCTCTATCTCGGATGTTTTCGGAGCTCGTCCTTGTTCCTGGGGTGGTATCGTAGTTCGGCTCTGGATAGAGAGGTCTCCTGGTGAAAGCTCTCGGGTCCAGGCTCTATCCCGGATGTTTTCGGAGCCCGCCCCTTTTTCTGGGGTGGTATCGCAGTTCGGCTCTGGATTGAGAGGTCTCCTGGTGAGACTCTCGGGTATGGAACCATGTCTGCGAGGTGGAAAATTTCCCTTTGGTCCTTAGCCAATTTTGGCTATTAACAAGTCTGGATATAGTAGTCAAGCTCCGATCCGGACAACCAATACGCGGGCTACCGGCCACCCTATAGTAAGCCAGGCAGCGCTCGACCAACAAGCGGCGGCCTTCGTAAAATCCATCCGCGTCCGCCTTCTCGCTGAAGGAATCACGATCCAGCCAACCAACCTGAATGATCAGGGAGATCCGAGCAGGCTCGGAGCTAGGCCACCTGCTTTTGATCACCTAGGACCTCCTCTTCCAGAGCCGGCTCGAGATAGATCAGGGCCCCAACGTTCGATCCGGGATAGGCTGGGACCCATGCCCCCAGTTCCGAAAAGACCTTCATAATATCAACCCAAGCTAGTTAAGTCTACCGCGGATGCTTTTACCAGGAAGCCACGGGGGCTATCTCATCCAACTAAATCTAGGAGAACTGCCCGGGCCCTAGAGGAGGAAAGTAGACAAACTCCTCGAGTGGATTATAGGAGGAGGACCGGATAGAAATTGCCAGTTCATCAGAAAGATTCGACAGTGAGGAATCTGAGGTTAACTCGAAGAGACCTGGGAACAAGAGACTGAGGGATCAGCTGGCAAAGCTACAAAAAGAAGTCCAGCAGATAAGGAAGGGAAAGAATAAGGAGGATAAAAAGGATCCCCTGAGCGAGATGAACGCTCCCTTCACTAGGAGGATCCGGGAAGCAGAGCTCCCTCCAAAATTCAAAATGCCAGCAGATAAGTTCTCTGGAGCGGAAGATCCTCTAAGCCACCTAGAGAGCTTCGTTCAACAGATGGAGGTCCAGAACACTACCAGAGCAGCTATGTGCAAAATGTTTCCAACGACCTTGACCGACTACGAGAAAACCTAGTTCAGGAAACTGCCAGTTGGTAGCGTGGATTCTTTCACGAAATTATCAACAGATTTTTGCTCACAATTCCAAGGAGTCAAACCTCGCCCGAAAGATCCCATACACCTCCAATATGTGATCCAGGAATGGAGTGAAACTCTTCGATCGTACGTGGAGCGATTTCACAAGGAGGTGATACAACTGGGAGTCTTCACTGAAAAAGAAACCCTCGCCAACTTCAGGCGAAATCTATGGGCAGGAAAGATTTTCCGTTCCTTCGCCAAGAGACCTCCCAAGACTTACCAGGAGGCCTATGACCGGGCTCTTGAGCAGGTCGAGATCGACGAACAACTCAAGGTCAAGATGGAACACGACGACATGATAACGGCAAAGCGTCTGAAGAAAGAAGCTCCCAAATTTGAGCTAATGCAGAAAACTCAGAATAAACCTCCCAACAGGTCGACCTATTGCCTCCATGCTCCTCTGCATAGGCCAGAAAGATATCCAGCAAAACGAACCCCTCCCCGGGCTTTGCCGCCTCCCAAGACTGTGGCTCCAGTAATGCAAGGGGAAAAAGGGTATGACTACTACACCCCCTTTGAATGCTTCCAGGGAAACAGTCTACCTTGCCATACAAGATAAACGGTTGCTCCAAAAGCCCGCTCCCATGAAGGCCACAGCTGACAGGAGAAACCGGTACAAGTACTGCGACTTCCACGAAGATGTGGGCCACAACACCTCAGAGTGCTATAATTTGTGCAACCAGATTGAGGCCCTGATAAGGGGAGGATGCCTGATTGAGTTCTTACAACAGGTCAGAGATAATATCAGGACTGGAAGGGAGGTACAAGCTGAAATCCGTGAGGACGCAGAAAACAGGAAAGGGGAACAGGCTGACTTGATGCAACAGATCCAGGTGATACACACTATCAGCGGAGGTCCTACATTGGCCGGCATTTCCAATAACTCCCGAAAAAACCACGCAAGAAAGGTTCCCCGCATCGGAGAGAGCCGAGGGATCTTCGAAGTCAGCCAGAGCCCGACAGAGCCCTCCCAATCAGCTCAGATCGTATTCACCGAAGCAAATGTCTTCAACACTGTGCAACCTCATGATGATCCTATGTTAATCACGATACAGATCGCCAATTGTCTGGTCCATCGTGTGCTCGTGGATACAGGTAGCAGTGTAGATATCCTCTTCAAGGATACCTTGGAAAAATTGAACCTGAAGCAATGTTGTTACAACAGCTGTACCACTCCGCTTTACGGTTTCACTGGGGACTCGATCATACCAGTGGGGTCAATGATCCTCCCAGTAATCATCGGGATCACCCCGTGATGAGAAGGTTTTTGCCGTCAGAAAACTGTCCGTCAAAACAATTTATAAAACCTATGCGATGCATTCACAAGTAGTAATACAAGTAAAGCGGTAAGCACGGGTGTCGTCCACTGAGATCGGGGTAGCGGTGATAAGATTAGGATTAATATAACTAGTATGCATAAAAGTAAAGTGATGGTGAATGAAGATACAACATAAACAAAATTATGAAAGCAATTAAAATGGGATGACAATGGAGTGATGAATGAATGATGATGGAACTACGGAGTTGATGGACTCGTAAGTGAATATTGGGGCAATTGCAACAAACTCTCAATTAAGCACGTTTTGACAAATGTAACCAACCTAGGGTGTATAGTGTTGTTATATATCTATAGCAAGAGGTCAACCTAGGGTGTATAGCGAAGACCTCTTACTAGAGATTAATCCCTCCTAAGCAACCAACAGTGGCTAGTTACTCAATTGGGACTTGTTCCATGAATGCTCATCTATCTAGCTATGGCTTAACCTATTACTAATGTAGCCATCCTAGGATGTATAGTGATGGCTTCCAATTCCCTCACAACTGGCCGACCTAGAATGTATAGTGAAGGCCACCCGTTTGAGATTGGATGAGGCTTTAGGTTATCAACCGAATTCTACTCGAAGGTTAGTTCTCGTAGAATCACTAAAGTAGCCAACCTAGGGTGTATAGTGGAGGCTTCTAATTCTCTCACAAGTGGCTAACCTAGGATGTATAGTGAAAGCCACTAATTCAAGATTAGATAAAGGGCATGGTTTTAGAGCCGAATTTCCGGAAATCCTTCCATTCAATTGAGCATTAGACAACCTAATTGCCTACTCAAGTAATCTAAATCAATCATGCAAAGAAGGTGTATCCAAGCAAATCAATAATGGAAATCAATTCAAGCAATGGAATAAAACATAGAGATAGAATAAATATAACACATAGAGTTTATTTACAAAGCCCAAATATCCATCAAACAAATAACATCAACCCCATAGTAGGGTATTTTAGCTACTCATGTTCTATTACAAACAAATAAACTAAGAGAGAGTGTAGAGAGAACCCTTGAAGATTGATCTCCTTCCTTGAAGCTTGAATCCAAGTCTCCTAGTTGCCTTTGATTGAGTAGAGATGGTTTGGATGATAGGGAGATGTGTTTCTAGCTAAAAATACAAGTGTTGGGAGGTATGGTGATCATTTGGTTCGTTCCCATCCTTTTCTATTTATAGAGGATGGAAAAATAGGTCACTTAAACTTGAAACCAGAAGCTGTCGCGCGTAGAGTGCGGGTGGAGTGTGGGTGAATTACCTGCACTGTACCCGCACTGTAAAGGTTTTCTTCATCTTCAGTTCTCTGATCTGGACAATAGTGCGGGTGGAGTGCGGGTGGAGTGCGGTTGGATTACCCGCACTTTACCCGTACTGTACTCGCATTGTACTCGCACTCTGGTGTCAGGTGTAAATCCACTCCTCTGTCTTGAGCAACAGTGCGGGTGGAGTGCGGTTGGATTACCCGTACTTTACCCGCACTTTAGTGTCAGGTGCAAATCAGCTTCTCTGTCTTGAGCAATAGTGCAGGTAGAGTGCGGTTGGATTACCCGCACTTTACCCGCACTTTATCTGGCAGGTACGAATCAGCTAGTCTGTCTTGAGCAATAGTGCGGTTGGATGACCCGCACTTAACCCGCACTTTATCTTTCCTTCATGATTTAGGTCCCGGCTGTGGGAAGAAGTGCGGTTGGAGTGCGGTTGTGACCCGCACTTGACCCGCACTGTAGAGCTGGTTATGATCCTTTGTCTTTCCTTTTGCCCCCTTTCTGCCAGAACCACTGCAACTAGCTTCTAACACCAGAATTACATCTATTGCCTGCAATTAGACATAAAAGACATAAAATATATAGAAAATACACTCAAGAACGAGACAAAAGAATAGGAATGAGGGCCGAAATATACAACAATTTAGGCACGATCACCCCGCTCCAACAGAATGTTATGACCGACTTTGTTGTGGTGGACACCCCATCGGCCTACAACGCCATCCTAGGGAGACCTTTCCTGTCCTCCTTGAAGGGAGTCTTATCCATATACCACAACTTCTTGATATTCCCGGTTGGAACCAAAGTGGGAGAGGTACGCGGAGACCAGCAGGCAGCCAGGAAATGCTACGCAGTATTTGCCAATCCTACAGCCCTAGCGAAGCAGTGTGTACAGGTGACATTGATCCAAGAAGACATGGATACATCCCGGATAATCCAAGAGGAGAAGGAGCCCGCGGAACATCCTGGGCTTCTGGAGGATGAACCTATCATGCCCTACGAGGAAGAACAGAGTAAGGAAGGGGCCAGCGGGCAGCCCATGGATAAACTAGAAGAGATATCTATCAAGAATGACGATCCCTCCAAGGTCGTCAAGGTCGGAGCCACCCTTGATCTGGAAGTAAAAAGAGGACTGATTGACCTTCTCAGGGAATTCAGTGACATCTTCACCTGGAACCATGATGAAATGCCTGGAATCCCAGCATCATTGGCCACCCACCGACTAGCAGTAGATCCAACAGTCAAGCCCGTCAAGAGAAGAGGCGTCACTTCAACGCTGATAGGAACGCGGAGGTGCAGGAAGAGGTTGATAAATTGATCAAAGCAGGGTTCGTCAGAGAGGTACGTTACCCCGAATGGATCGCCAACGTGGTCATGGTCACGAAGGCGAATGGGAAATGGCGTATGTGTGTCAATTACACCGACCTCAACCGGGCTTGTCTGAAAGACAGTTTTCCTTTACCAAAGATCGATCAGCTGGTTGACTCCATATCCAGAAATAAACTTTTGAGTTTTATGGACGCATTCTCAGGATACAACAAAATTAAAATGCACCCGGCTGACCAAGATAAGACCAGTTTCATTACTGGGCAGGGCTTATACTGCTACAAGGTGATGCCGTTTGGTTTGAAGAATGCAGGGGCCACATACCAGAGGCTGGTTAACAAGCTGTTCAAGCCCGAGATAGGAAGGACGATGGAAGTGTACATCGACGACATGATCACAAAATCCCCAACCACAAAGGGACATCAGGAAGACCTTCGCAAAACCTTCCTCATACTGAGGGAAAACCAGATGCGTTTGAACCCCTCCAAATGTGCCTTTGGGGAAACGGCAGGGAAGTTTCTGGGCTTCATGGTTCATGAGAGAGGTATAGAAGCCAATCCAGAAAAAATCATAGCTATATTGGACTTGGAATCGCCAACCTCGCTCAAGCAAGTACAGATTCTGACTGGACGGGTGGCGGCACTCAACAGGTTTATCTCTCGTTCCACCGATAAATGTCTCCCTTTCTTCAAGGCCATCAAACAAGGGAAGAACATGAAATGGAGCCAGGACAGCGAACAGGCGTTTCAAGCTTTAAAAGAATACCTAACAAGCCCCCCATTGTTAGTCAAGCCGGTTCCCGGAAATGAGTTGCAAATCTACCTGGCCGTATCAGAAACTGCAGTAAGCGGGGCTTGGGCCAAGGATTGTAGCGACGGTTTTCAAAGACCCATATACTATGTGAGTTATGCTTTGACCAAATCAGAAAGGAATTACATTCTCCTTGAAAAGCTCGCTTATGCTTTGGTGATCTCAGCGAGGAAGCTCCGTCCCTATTTTCAGGCTCACACAATAGCAGTGGTGACATTCCAACCCCTCCTCCAATTCTTGCAAAGACCAGACGTGTCATGGAGGCTAGTCTTATGGGCACTAGAGCTCACTCAGTTCGACCTAAAGTATAAGCCCCGGACTACGATTAAGGCACAGGCTTTGGCTGACTTCGTGGCAGAATTCTTAGCGAACCCAGATCCAGATGATCCCTCAGTATCAAACGAGGTCCCTGAGAAGATATCCGAGGTCGAGAATTGGCCGGAATGCTTCAAGCCATGGATCCTCTTTTCAGATGGAGCATCCGGGCGAGCCGGGGGAGGAGCTGGCATAGTTTTAATAGATCGAGATGGGACTGAATTCTGTCACTGTTTCATATTCAAGTTTAAAGCTACCAACAACGAAGCGGAATATGAAGCCCTCCTAGCCGGGATGAAGGTAGCCATTGAACTAAAGGCCGACTACCTGCAGATCAAGAGCGATTCGTTGCTTGTTGTAAACCAGGTGACTGGGGTCTACCAGGCAAAGGGAGATAGTATGGCTGCCTACCTAAATCTAGCTCGGCTGCTAAAAAGCAAATTTAAGGGACTCAAGATCGATCAGGTGCCTCGACACCAAAACTATCGCGCAGATGTTCTAGCTAAAATAGCGGCGAACGGAGGCCAATCCCTACCAAGGGGAATTCCCCTCCAAGTAATCACCCAGCCAAGCATAGCCACAAATGGAGAAATTTGTTCCCTGGATTGCCTGCCTTGCTGGATGGACCCAATTGTCGCTTACCTCCTTGAAGGAGAGCTTCCCGAAGAGCCCGACCAAGCCCAAAGAATTAAGAGACTCTCGGTTCGATACTGTATGGTGGACGGATACCTCTACAGGAGGGGCAGATCCCTCCCCTTACTTAGGTGCTTGCATCCCGATGATGCTAAGTGGGCACTGAGAGAGGTCCACTCTGGGGATTGTGGGAACCACATAGGTGGGGAAGCTCTAGCCTATCAGGTGCTTCGTATGGGGTACTATTGGCCGACCATCCACCAAGACGCAAAGAGTTTTGTGCAATCCTGCGAACCTTGTCAAAGAACTTCAAACTTGAACCACCAGCAACCCGAGCGACTGTCGTCCCTCAGTTCACCTTACCCTTTGCCATGTGGGGAATCGACCTAATTGGGCCACTTCCTACTGCTCCTGGACAGATGAAACATGCTATCGTGGCTATCGACTACTTCACAAGATGGGTCGAGGCAGGACCTCTTTCTCAAATATCAGAAAAGAACACAACCAAGTTCATCAAGACTAACGTGGTATGCAAATTCGGTACCCCTCTCATCATTATAGCCGACCTAAGAAAGCAATTCGACAACACCAGGTTCAAAGACTTCTGCAAGGGTTTGGGGATCGACCTCAGACTCGCTTCCGTTGCTCATCCCCAGACTAACGGGCTGGTAGAATCCACCAACAAGACTATTAAGAAACTTCTGAAGAAGAAGCTACAGCTAAAGAAAGGCAAGTGGGCCGAAGAGCTACCAGAGGTCCTCTGGGCATACTGGACTACAAAAAGAACAGCTACCGGGGAGACATCTTACTCCCTGGCTTTCGGGGTTGAAGCAGTCCTCCCTATCGACCATAAGTTGACCTCGTTCAGGGTACAGCACTTTGAGCCCGAAAGCAACGAAGTCAAGCTCCGGGCTAATCTAGACCTCTTAGAAGAAAAACAAGACCGGGTAGCAGAGAAAGTAGCGATCTACCAGAGCAAGATCGCTAGATACTTCAACCAAAAGGTTAGAGCCCGGAAATTAAGAGAAAAGGATCTGGTACTTAGGAAGGTGACCCTGAACACTCGGAAAAGGTCAGATGGAGTCTTAAGTCCAAATTGGGAAGGGTCATATTTGGTAAAGCTAGTTGTTCGCAATGAAGCTTATAAACTCGAAGACATGGACGGAAGATCCATCAACCACACTTGGAATGCAGATCATTTGAAGAAATTCTACCCTTAAAAGGAGCTCTCAAGCAGACTACACCCACTTAGTTTTCATTACAGATCCTAATAAAGATGTACTACATCTCGATCATCAATAAAGTCATTTTCCTTTTCCCTTCCATCTTTGTCTCCAACTATGTTAAACATTAGTGACTATACCCGTGTATGGGAATTCGACATAAACCTCTTGAGACCAGGAAATAGCTCGATAGCCCTCCTGATGCCTTGGTCGGGCTACCACCCCCAAGAAGGATCTGAGTGTAAGAGCATAGTTGCCCTCCAGATCTCGAGACCAGGAAATAGCTCGATAGCCCTCCTAATGCCCTAGTCGGGCTACCACCCCCAAGAAGGATCTGAGTGTAAGAGCATAGTTGCCCTCCAGATCTTGAGACCAGGAAATAGCTCGATAGCCCTCCTGATGCCTTGGTCAGGCTACCACCCCCAAGAAGGATCTGAGTGTAAGAGCATAGTTGCCCTCCAGATATCGAGACCAGGAAATAGCTCGATAGCTCTCTTGATGCCTTGGTCGGGCTACCACCCCAAAGAAGGATCTTAGTGTAAGAGCATAGTTGCCCTCCAGATCTCGAGACCAGGAAATAGCTCGATAGCTCTCCTAATGCCTTGGTCGGGCTACCACCCCCAAGAAGGATCTGAGTGTAAAAGCATAGTTGCCCTCCAGATCTCAAAGACTAGGAAATAGCTACGTAGCCCTCCTGATGTCTTGGTTGGGTTATCACCTCATAAAAATATATATATATATATATACATATATATATATATAATGTTTGCTTTCGTGTGCAGGATCAAAATCATCATAATTCCCTACACGAATCTTAATTGTTGCTATAGATGCTACTCTGAATCCCATTCAAGACCAGAAATAAAAGAAAAAGTTCTCAAAAGAGCGCTTTGATTTATCATTAATGACAAGGGAAGCCTACCCCCCCCCCCCCCCCCGATAAGGCTACATCCAAATGAGGAGCCCAACCCCCGAACTCGGGCTACAAAAAGAAGAAGAAAAAGGAAAAACTGATAAGGGCAAAACCGGGTGCCCACCCCTTTTATGGGCTATCAGAAACAAGTCATGATGAAACGCTTTAAACTTTGGGACTCTCATGGCTCCCCTCCACTGGCCCTCCTTCGTCTTGCTTATCCTCGCCATCAACCCCCTATACAGATAGCTGTCCATCTTGGTTATCCTCGTCAACCGCTCCTCCATCTAGAGGCTCCATCGGTTGATCAGCTGGATCTTCCTCCAAAACCTCATTAATTACGTCCATAACCTCAGGCGGGATAGCCGCGTCAAGAAGGGCAGCCATGGACCCCGTCTGGCTCTTGTCGACCTCCATCTCTGCTAAAAGAGGATCCTCAGATGGGCTCCTAACCTCTTCACCAGCTCCCGACTGATCCTACTCGGATCGAGAAGACATCACTTTACTGGAAGACTCCCCAGGACCTGAGATGGTAAAAGTAGGAAGAGGGAATGAAGGATGTGCCTGAGCGGGCCGCTTCCCAGCTCCTGCAGGGCTTGAATAGACCACCTTGTCGCCTTCAGGATGAGATAACTCGGCAGCCTTGAGCATTATTTCCTGTCTATCCCAGCCAGCAATAAATGATAAATCAAAGGGAGGAGGAAGAGCTTCCGCGGCCTGAAAGGAAGCATAGAAATACCCGTCGCTGAAGGAGGTCTCCGCATCAGCTTACAGCTTGGTCACCTGAGTAGTCAAAGACTGGTTCTCGAGGTCCAACTTCTTAGCCTCAGATCTCCAGGAATCCCGCTGCCTAGCCCGCCAGAGAGATTGAAGACGCTCCTGATCATAAGATTGCTTCATCCTCTCATGATCGCAGCGAAGCTCAGCCATCTCAGCCTCGACTTTTCCCTGGCTGAAAGTCACCTCCTCCACTAAAGACCGAGCTTGCTTGAGTAGTTCCCCAGCTTTCTCGGCTTCAGCTTTGGCTTTTGCAGCCCAATCACAGAGGAGGGCTACCTGCTGGCCCATCGCGACATTAAGCTTGAAGGCCTACAAAATACAGAACCCGAGTTAGAAACTGAACGAATTAGCAAGAGTAGCATGAAGGAAATATAATTACCTCAGCTAAAATAGCAGACCCCTTGGTTATAAGGACGTCCACGGGCATATGAGCCATCTTGGAGATCCCCCCACCCGGACAGGACGCTATGGATTGCTCCAGGACCTCATCCCGCCCTGTGGAGCTAGACTGAGGCCGAGAGCGGCTGGAAGGAACCTTCGCGACACCTTTCCCAAAAGCAACACCTTTCCTAGAAACCTCTGAGGCTTTGGTTGTTGGAAGCGCAGCAGACTCAGGTGTATGAGTCGAAAGGGTAGCAACTTTAGAGGCCATGGCCGGGGGGGGCAGAAGCAGCCGGGCTAACCACCTGGGGAGCTTTACCCAAAGCCCGGAAAGCCCGCGAGGCAAGAGTGGCCATCTTAGACCCAGCCGGAGAGATAGACGAAGCCAGAGCTGGTTCGACCCCAGAGGAGGGAAGAGAAACTCCACCTAGAGGGGAGCGTGAGACGTGACGGGTGGCCGGCTAAGTAATAAGGCGAAGCAACTCAAGGACACTTACGAGGAATAGCGTCTGAAATCCGCAAATACTTGTTCACCCCACGAGGATCAAAAGCTTCAGCAGTAGGGAACTTCGGATTCAGATAATTCCGGGCTAGAATAGCCTTTAAGACGGCTTCGGACTCAGAAGGCAGGGAGTCCCGGTCCCAGGAGGGCTTGTCACTGAAAGCCGTATGAACCTCGAATTCATGCCCTCCGATGAAAATACAGCTCTTAACGTGTGTCTACAACCTAGAGGGGGGGTGAATGGGTTGTTAATCGATTATTACCAACTTTTTCGATTAGTCAATATTAAACATATAACCCAATTAAAACAAACATACAAAATCAAGTAAAAGTGCGGAAATATATAGAACACTTGATTTTGACGTGGAAACCCTTCGACTAGGGAAAAACCACTGGTTATCCTTCTAGCCACAAACGATCATAGAAATCCACTATATGAGTAAAAAGTTACGCCCTCAAGTGATACTCGGACTCTCACTCTCGACAACCTCAGGCTATGGACACTACCACTCACCACTATTTGTTCAGTCCCTAGTGATATCCCCTGATACACTACTCTTGGCGTGAGCACCTCTAACTCTACCCGTAGGCCTTTTACAGTGGCTCTTGACCGATGCTTGTCAACCAAAACTTGGTTGCAAGACTTCAATGCTTGTGCAACTTTACCCCGAAGCCACAAGACTTTGACTCAATGAAGAGAATTATGTGTCTATGTGATCATGTAAATGATGCTCAATGCAAATTATGCTAGACAACACAAATTGCTCAACTAGGAGTTTGTAGAAACAAATCCAAGTTGTCAAATGTCTAAATGCAAGGCATAAAGACTTAGCTAGATGTTATCAATAACAACCAATCCTAGCTATCACAAACAATCACAATCAAATATTCATGAACATTAACTAGTTGATTAAAACACAATTTCTCAACCTAGTTATCAATTAATCACACATGAATATTTATAACCTAGCTTTTAGGCAAAAATGACCAAATCAATTAAGCTATCAAAAACAAACCCAATCATGTTATAAAGACTCATAAATATGCAATAAGGTAGAGTCTAGGTATTTAATCATGCAATAAATACCTAATCTAGAGTAAGTAGAACAATAAATGATATTCAAAGAAGTTCTTGCTTACCTAGTCATGAAACAATGAAGACCCATGCTCAAATGATGTTGAATGATGCAAGATGGAGATGGGTTTTGGGTTTGGAGAGTCAAAGATGCTTTCTTAAAGCTTTCTCTCTCTAGGAGCTCTAACCTCTCACTAAAAATGATTTTGTGAGCTCTTGGTCAGCCAAGAAGAGAAGAGGAAGAATATATATGAAGCCCTAGTTAAAACTACATCGTTTTGAACTTAGGAAACAGAATCCCGTCAAAACCGCTTGCTAGACCGCGGCACAGGTAAGTGTCCAGACCGCGGTACATACAACAGTGCACCGTCTGGACAACACCGCGGTTGGGACCGCTGTGCGTGCAAGTGCACAGGTCGTGGTCCACGTCACGCATGACGCACTGGAGAATACCGCTCCGTGCGCCGCGGTGTAAACAGAGCCTGCCGAGCGGTGTAGGCCGCGCTAAAGGGAAAAATCCCTTTTTTAACACTCAAGACAAAAGTCTATCTTACTTGAATGTTGTGCAAGTGTGAAGTGAGTGAGATGCACACAATGAAGCACAATTAACATGTCAAACATGTTATCAAATAAGATACAATGCAAGATATGATATCTAATGTAAGCTAGCGAGTGTTTTTGAAAAGGATGCACACTTATATAAACAATAAAGAACACAAATGCAAGATAAACAAAACATGCATGAAGTGTGTGTGTGCACCTAAACTCTTCAAGAAACAAAGTCAAGTGAGTATACCTTTCGCTCTTGAAGTCATGGAGGTGCTTGGAAGCTTGCCAATACGGACCTAAGCTACCCATTACACAATCATCCTCAATGTGGTGTGGTTTGTCATTAAATAAGCCAATCATAAAATCGAGGTCCTTACTATCTCCCCCTTTGGCTATTTCATGACAAAACAACCACTCACAAAATAAAACAAAGCTATTGTCCATAATCACTTCTACATCACAAAAGAGATACCTAGAGTCTAAATCTTCAATATCTTCAATCTCTTTGTAGAATTATCAATGTACCTACACACAATAGCAAGAAGTACTTTCCAAGAACAAGTGCAAGTGAGGTGAACAAATAAAAACAAGCATTTCACTTAAATACAAATAAAGCAATACAAAGAATGCATGTGCAATGCTCTCCCTAAAAGGTTACTCTCTCTCTAGGCTTCTCCCCCAAAGCATAAACAATGCTCCCCCTATATCTCTCAAGACTTTCTCCCCCTTTTTGTCATGAGATAGGCAAAGGAGCTCCCCCTATCGGGTTGCTTTAGCAAAGAGAGCTATTCACACAAATACATTGCATAATCATATACACAAACTTTATGCAACTTAAATAATTGAGAGAGATTCAAGGAGTTTTATTTAATGAGAAATGTGTGAAATGTTGCTTTGCATGCAAGACATATAACATCAAAGTTCAAAAACAATGGTATTTGGCAAAGCAAACATCAAAAGGGTTTCCATAAGAAGTCAAACCAATTTTCACCCTTTTGTCATAAGCAAACATGATATAGTATTTTGAAAAGAAATTTTCAACGCACACAAAACTATATCAATCCTTAAAAGCAAATCAAGACATTGGATCAAGAGATCCTTTTAGATTTTTCTGGATAATTATCCGTATGATAGTAGTCTTGATTAACAATTAAGAAGAGAGAGAAGACTAATTTGGATATAAAATCCTTATTGATTGCATGGATACAAGATCCTTATTGATTAGTCTTCTCATTTGCATTCACACACATTTGCATTAAAGCAATCAAAACATATTTCATGCATATCATTTAAAGCATGTCATAAAAACAAGTTCACATGTCATGGAGATAAATTATAGGTCATTCAATTGTACTTCCTAATTAATTCTCCTAGTCCAAAAATGCATGTTTGAACATAGAGGTGACATGGATTGCAAACCAACCCAGGCACACTTATTAAAAAAAATAACATATAAGCTTATATGTGCAGCCAATCATCTCAAGCAATTATAAAAGTGCATAAAGTTAATCAACTTTTTGAATATAGCAAATCATGCAAGTTTGCTCTCTTTGCTTGAGCTCCCCTCATGGGGTCACAACCGTACCGTATCAGGACGAGGGGTAAATTCCACTAGACATACTAAGTCCATTTGACTCAATAGTGTCTATTGGTGATATTTTAGCACAAAGGAAAGGATGCACATTTTCCTTATTCAACCTAGGTTCTACTACATCATTTTTAGTTGACAAAATATTCAATTCACTAGATTTCCTAGGATCATTCAATTTAGCCCTACGGTTCATTCTCTTTTCTTTCATGCTCTCAATTCTACATAACTTAATGTAGTTAAAACAATTTGGTCTAATGTGACCAATCATACCACAATAATGACAAGTAGGTATAAGAGAAGAAATCATACCATTGCATTTAGCTCACATCGAGGCATGGCCATGTTGATCAGTTTGCATTTGATGTTGCACATGTTGGCTTTTTCTTGGAACATTAGCCGGATGTTGGTGCCTTTGTGGTTGAGCATGAACAACTTGATGTACTTGCCTCAAGGGTTGAGGTTGCTTGGCTTGCCTTCTTGGTTGAGGAAAGCTTGAAAGCGAAGCTCTTGGTTGTCGAGCTTGAGCTCCATTCTTTGTTGGCATCTTCACTTGGCCACATTTGGATGACTCTCCAAGATCAATCTTCCTCCTAGGATGCTGAGGAGGTGAACCTTTGCTTTTTCCTTGAGCTTGAGGTTGAGGCATCCTCAAGGGTTGAGGCATCCTCAAGGGTTGAGGTGAAACTTGTTTCCTCGGAAGCATCTTCAAGGAAGCACTTTTGGAAGACTCACCCACAATAATACATTTCTTGGGCGATGGAGGAGGACATTTAGGAGAGATCTCTTTCACAAATGTAGTCTTGCCCAGGAATGGAGTGCACTCATCATCAATGAAACCAAGCCCACGCTTGTCATTTGGCACCTTGCCAATGCTTAACATCTTGTTAAGTTTCTCCGATCCCAAAGTCAATTTAGCAAGAGACATCCTTGCTTCATCAAGTTCTCTCTTCAACTTGTCTTCACTTTCGTTGACTCTCCTCACTTCTTCATTCAAGTGAGTTACCTTGGTTGAAAGCTTGAGATTCTCCTCCTTCAATTTTTGAATCTCCCTTTTCTTTTTCAACCTAGAGTCTTCAAAGTGTTTGATGAAGCCTTCAAGGTCCATGCCTTCACAAAATCCTCTAGAGTGAGGAGAAGACTTCTCATCACTAGAGTCACTTCCTATACTAGAGAATGAGACACTCTTTTCACTTTTCCTCTCATCAAATGAGTCAACTTCCTCATCAAGACTTTCGCCTTGGTCATAAGACAAGGCACTCTTGCCTTCTTATACTTCTACATAGGAGGCTCCAAAGGCCGTGTAGTTAATGGCAAGATGTTCATCATCCGAGGAATCTTCTACACTCTCACTATCACTTGATAAGATAGCCATCGCCTTTCCTCTTCTCTTGTCCTTCAAGTTAGTATAATCCTTAGAGATATGCCCGAATCCTTCACATTCAAAGCATTGAATCCCCGTTCTTGAAGGCTTCTCTTGACTTGGCTCAATCTTCTTGAAGTGGGTTTTCTTCTTGAAGTCATTTCCCTTAGAGCCATGGCCGCTCTTTTGTAGCTTCAAGAATTTCTTGAATCTCTTCACCATTAGAGCCATGTCTTCATCCGAGTTATCATCCCCCTTCCCAATCTTGGAGATCTTCAAGACTAACCCCTTTTGCTTCTTGGGAGGTGTGGAGGTAGGACCCCGTCTAGACTCATAGGCAAGTAGCCTTCCAATCACTTCACTTGGCTTCATAGTCTTGAAGTCCTTGTTTTCTTCAAGAGCTGTCACTTTGGATTCGAATCTAGCGGGAAGTGACCTCATGATCTTTTGCTTGATCCTCCTATCCGAATACAGGTCACCTAGTTGATGGCTTTGATTCACAATGTCCATCAACTTCACTTGGAAGTCATTAAAGCACTCATGCTCCTCCATCTTGATCGTCTCAAATTGTGCTTGAAGAACTTGGAGCTTGGAATCCTTAACCACTTCGGTTCCCTCATGCGCCGTCTCTAGGATCTTCCAAGCTTCATGTGCATTTTTGGTGATTTGGATGCTTTTGTATTGGCTCTCATCCACTGCACAAAACAAAGCATGCATTGCTTTGTTGTTCCACTTTGAAGCTTCAAATTCTTATGTGCTCCATTGAAACTTAAGCTTGGAGACTTCACTTCCATCTTCGGTGGTCATTGTTGGAGGAGTGTAGCCATCTTCAATTGCCATCCAAGCTCGATCACTTATTTGGCAAATATAGGACTCCATCTTGCCTTTCCATGAGGCATAATTGTCACCCTTGAGCAAAGGAGGTCATATGCTTGATGCTCCCTCATTACTCATCCCAAAGTCACTCATAGTGTTTGGGTAATATGAATGCAAGTGAATGCAACCAACAAAATGCACACAAATGCAAGACACACACAATCAAGAGCAAGGATCACCTAAGTATGTCTAGGAACCCGCTTTGATACCAATTGAAAATACAACTCTTAACGTGTGTCTACAACCTAGAGGGGGGGGTGAATGGGTTGTTAATCGATTATTACCAACTTTTTCGATTAGTCAATATTAAACATATAACCCAATTAAAACAAACATACAAAATCAAGTAAAAGTGCGGAAATATAAAGAACACTTGATTTTGACGTGGAAACCCTTCGACAAGGGAAAAACCACTGGCTATCCTTCTAGCCACAGACGATCACAGAAATCCACTATATGAGTAAAAAGTTACACCCTCAAGTGATACTCGGACTCTCACTCTCGACAACCTCAAGCTATGGACACTACCACTCACCACTATTGGTTCAGTCCCTAGTGATATCCCCTGATACACTACTCTTGGCGTGAGCACCTCCTACTCTACCCGCAGGCCTTTTACAGTGGCTCTTGACCGATGCTTGTCAACCACAACTTGGTTGCAAGACTTCAATGCTTGTGCAACTTTGCCCCGAAGCCACAAGACTTTGACTCAATGAAGAGAATTATGTGTCTATGTGATCATGTAAATGATACTCAATGCAAATTATGCTAGACAACACAAATTTCTCAACTAGGAGTTTGTAGAAACAAATCCAAGTTGTCAAATGTCTAAATGCAAGGCACAAAGACTTAGCTAGATGTTATCAATAACAACCAATCGTAGCTATCACAAACAATCACAATCAAATATTCATGAACATTAACTAGTTGATTAAAACATAATTTCTTAACCTAGTTATCAATTAATCACACATGAATATTTATAACCTAGCTTTTAGGCAAAAATGACCAAATCAATTAAGCTATCAAAAACAAACCCAATCATGTTATAAAGACTCATAAATATGCAATAAGGTAGAGTCTAGGTATTTAATCATGCAATAAATACCTAATCTAGAGTAAGTAGAACAATAAATGATATTCAAAGAAGTTCTTGCTTACCTAGTCATGAAACAATGAAGACCCATGCTCAAATGATGTTGAATGATGCAAGATGGAGATGGGTTTTGGGTTTGGAGAGTCAAAGATGCTTTCTTGAAGCTTTCTCTCTCTAGGAGCTCTAACCTCTCTCTAAAAATGATTTTGTGAGCTTTTGGTCGGCCAAGAAGAGAAGAGGAAGAATATATATGAAGCCCTAGTTAAAACTACATCGTTTTGAACTTGGGAAACAGAATCCCGTCAAAACCGCTTGCTAGACCGCGGCGCAAGTAAGTGTCCAGACCGCGGTACATACAGCAGTGCACCGTCTGGACAACACTGCGGTTGGGACCGCTGTGCGTGCAAGTGCACTGGTCGCGGTCCACGTCGCGCATGACGCACTGGAGAATACCGCTCCGTGCGCCGTGGTGCAAGCAGAGCCTGCCGAGCGGTCTAGGCCGCGCTAAAGGGAAAAATCCCTTTTTTAACACTCAAGACAAAAGTCTATCTTACATGAATGTTGTGCAAGTGTGAAGTGAGTGAGATGCACACAATGAAGCACAATTAACATGTCAAACATGTTATCAAATAAGATACAATGCAAGATATGTTATCTAATGTAAGCTAGTGAGTGTTTTTGAAAAGGATGCACACTTATATAAACAATAAAGAACACAAATGCAAGATAAACAAAACATGCATGAAGTGTGTGTGCACCTAAACTCTTCAAGAGACAAAGTCAAGTGAGTATACCTTTCGCTCTTAAAGTCATGGAGATGCTTGGAAGCTTGCCAATACGGACCTAAGCTACCCATTACACAATCATCCCCAATGTGGTGTGGTTTGTCATGAAATAAGCCAATCATAAAATCGAGGTCCTTACAGCACCGAGATGGATACACTTCCGGGGATGCCAAACTTTGACCTCAAGCGATCAATCGACCCCGGGTCAATGGTGGAATCTGGGACAACCCGAAAATCCTAAGGAGGGAGCCTCTCCACAAGGGAACCAGGAGCCGAGTGTAGGGAAAAATTGCTTAAAACCGCAGCGGAAGGTGAAAAAATAATTTTGGTATAGTTTAAAATTTTTCTAAAGACTTGAACCTTAACCCTTTAATTAATTAAACTCAAATATACGGTTAGAGTTAAATACGTCTTGTCGCGTGATCCGATTGACTTACGTCGATGGTAATCCGCAAGATCTTCAATCCTAGCACGTACGTGAATCACCTAGGAGCGTGGTCTCCTTTTTTCTTTGAATTGCTTACCTTAGAATGGATGTATGGAATTTCTGATCTTGATCTTCAATAGTAAAACACCAAGAGCCTAAAACAATAGTTCCGGTCACTTTTGAATTCACAATCAATATGATTGAAACTCGCGTAACCCTAAATCGAAAGTGTGCACAAAACCTTTTGATGTTAAAGGCTTGTAAGTGCACTATCGAATGAGAACTTATTTTCTTTTTCTCTCTTGGCCGAAAATCTATGTGTATAGAGTAGGATTTTTATTTTCAAAACAAACAAAAATCTCTCTCTATTTTGCTTCTTGGTGGCCGAAAATTCATAGCCTTATATTTATAGGTTGGCCAAATTTTCTCCTTCACCAAGTAGGGTTGGCCGAATTCATTGAATAGGAAATCTAGGGTTGGTTAATTTCCTTACTTGAAAAGGAATTGTCCTTTTCCCTAATTCCTATCAATTCAATAATCCTAACCCTTGTAGGACTAGTGGTGGCCGAATTCTTTGTATAATAAGGAGTGTATGTGGACTTAATCCTTACCACATTAGGACTCCTATCACTTAAAAGAATTCCAACCCTAATCCAACACATAGTATTTAATTTACTGATCAGGAAAAGATTTTGATTTAAACTATTAATTAATTAAATAATTAATTAATTCCCATTTAATCAAAACAATAAAATAAAATAATATCTTGGGCTATTTTATTTAGCCTTGCCGCCCACACCATGTATATATAGGCCCAATATTATTTTTCTTATTTTATTTAATCCATTAGACTTTAAATAAAAGCCCACATGTGAACCAGACTTATTCTTACTAAAAGAAACAAGCCTACATGTCTCCTTTGAATATATTAATATAATAGTGCAGCCCATTAAATAAATAATAGATATATTATATTCTTAATATATTAAATGCAATTCTAGATGGACCCATAAATTGGTCCGGTAGAATATATCAAGTGATCCATGCAAGTACGTGTGGATTGTGGATCTTGGCGGGCTATCTAAATTTAAGCTTCAATAGACATAACCTAATCACAATCAACAAATGATTCACTTAGGTCCGATCTATTAATTTTAACTCATTCCACTAAAGAGCTAAAATTGAACTCTTAAATAAAGATAGAATAAGGAGATGTTTCTCATTCATACCCTAGACAATCTTATAGGAGATGGTGTATCCTCGTGAATAATATCAGTAATCGCCAAGAGCTCATAGACCGTCTATAGCTCTCCAAGTTACCATATTTCCTCATATGACCACATTTTGAACTTGGATATTTTGACTTGTCCAGAAGCCATGTCTTCAATAATCAATATTGAAAACTCAACGTTGAGATTTAATATCCAATACCTCAAAACATCCATATGATGATATTATACTCTCATTTAATAAATGGAGCCACGATGTCCATATCTATAAATGAAGTCCTCTATCGATTAACAAATGAATACCACCAAACTATCGAGGATAGACTATGCTATATAATCGTACTCCTTGTTAGCTCAAATGATAACACTTGCAACCATAAGTCCATCATTTATCTCAGGATTTAGATAGACTCTCCGATTGTTCTGATAATGAAAAGACTTATATCTAGTGACGGTTCTAGATAAAGTATTTCATTGTGATCCAGTTCAATGCACCCAGTGCACTAGATTCTTTTACTCGAAAACCTTTCGATGATTTTAGACTCATCATAACTCATTTGATCCCACTCAAATGCTAGTAAAAGAATTCTACAACTTTATCAAGATAGAGGTGCCCAACCTTTAACTTAAGTTGTGAACGTTATTCAAGACTAACTAAAGAATTGTGTCTGCCTCATACATATCCGGATGTACAAACAATTCTTCATATCTCATAGTCTTTTGACCTTATGATTATTTACCTTGACAATTATAATTATAAATGCTATAAGATTTTGCAGAATCAGAAATCACTTTATTTATATGAAAAGATTGTCAATTACAATATTACACTCTTGCTATTGAGCATAATCCTAACACCGAGACCCGACGCTCCCCCGTGGCACCACCGACCGCTTCTTTGTCGGAGTCATCATCGACGATATCCAAAGGGTGGTTGGGATGGTTGGAGAACCCTGTCCCGATGGATACATTCCTACTCGACAGGCCGACGTTGCGAAGTGGGTGGGGAATCATCGCCGTCAGAACTCCTCCTAGCCCGCTTCCCCAGAGTAAGACTGACGACTTTCTCGCCATCGAGTATGGAATCAGCTGAGTCACGACTGTTTTTCGACATTGTAGAAGCCAAAAAGGACGAAGAAGGAAGAAAGAAGCAAGCTTGGAGGAAAAGCTATGGAAATATTTCTCAGCAAAAATTTTTTTAGCTCGAAGAGATGTGAGGAAGATGAGGAGGAAAACAGACATATATATAGGCAGGAGGACAACAACACGAGTTACCGAGATACTCGTTTGGTAACGGTAAAAAATTGACTATAGTAACGTAACCGGATTAAACTCAAAAACGGGCTAATCATCTCACGCCACATCACTTACGCAGTTAAGAGGAAGATCTCCCCAAGATTATGGTAACGGTAAAAAATCTCGGGGACTGCCGTAACGCAATCAGATTAATTCAAAAATAAATTAGTCGATTCGCATCACGTTACTCAAATGGAGAAATTTCCCCAATATTTCTGTAACGGTTAAAAGAGGAAGATTTCCCAAATAAAGTGAAAATCTGACCTCAACCCCGAGCTTGACGTCTGGTTTTCAAGTCAGAGGGGACTTCTGTTAATAGCCAAAATTGGCTAAGGACCAAAGGAAAATTTTCCACCTCCCGAGAGTTTCACCAAGAGACATCTCAATCCAGAACCAAACTGCGATACCACCCCAGGAACAAGGGTGGGCTCCGGAAACATCCGGGATAGAGCTCGGACCCGAGAGCTTCCACCAGGAGACCTCCCTATCAAGAGCTGAGCTGCGATACCACCCCAAGAACAAGGAAGGGCTCCGGAAACATCCGGGATAGCGCCCAGAACGATCAGATCTAGCCCGCATCACTAAAACTAGAAGCTCCCCGAAGTCGAGGTCACCTCGCAAATGCTCTAGAGACTCGTCTATACCTCGATTGACATAGAAGAATGTCCCTAAAAGGCCGCGAGGTCAGTCGAAGCCACAACTAGCTTTAAAAGGTCAGTGGAGGCCACGCCTAGCTTCGAAAAGGTCAAGGGAAGCCAGATCTGGCTCCAAGCTGGATGAAACTTCTTAGATATCAAGGTGCACCACACCATGTCATATCTAACGGCCTCTATAAAGGATCATGCTGAAAGGATACGAGGGATACACTGAATCATATCTGAAAACGTTACCTATATGCAGAACAAGTAACAAAATCCAAAAAGGAAACAAACTGATCTCCACCATGATACTCTCAATTCGGATGTTAATTCAAAGTCAATGACATTAATACAATAAATCCCACCCGATAAGAAGGAGACAGAGAAAATCAAGGGAGAATCAGTCTGTTGACCTACAAACTATGTATAAATAGAAAAGAAAGGAAATGATAAAGGAGACTACTATTCGACAGGCATACGACAAACAATCAACCATTCCCTAAAGAGAGTTGAGAGCAAAGATAAAAAAATCTCTGTATTTGTATACCATGCACGTTCAATAAAATATTCTTGCTTTCTTGTCATTTTATAAATCATTGCTACACATACAATAAACCTTGGCCACCACCTACGTGGTAGTGGTCTCGAGGGCGTTAACTGAGATTTCTCATCCCGAGCAAAATTTCCGTTAACACAAGTAAAAGAATCTAGTGCACTGGGTGCATTGAACAGGATCACAATGAAATACTTTATCTAGAACCATCACTAGATATAAGTCTTATCATTATTAGGACAATCGGAGAGTCGATCTTAATCTTGAGATAAATGATGGACTTATGGTTGCAAGTGTTATCATTTGAGCTATCAATTAGTATGATTATATAGCATAGTCTATCTTCGATAGTTTGGTGGTATTCATTTGTTAATCGATAGAGGACTTCATTTATAGATATGGACATCGTGGCTCCATTTATTAAATGAGAGTATAATATCATCATATGGATATTTTGAGGTATTGGATATTAAATCTCAACGTTGAGTTTTCAATAATGATTATTGAAGACATGGCTTCTGGACAAGTCAAAATATCCAAGTTCAAAATGTGGTCATATGAGGAAATATGGTAACTTGAAGACCTATGGGCGGTCTACGAGCTCTTGGCGATTACTGATATTATTCACAAGGATACACCATCTCCTATAAGATTGTCTAGGGTATGAATGAGAAACATCTCCTTATTCTATCTTTATTTAAGAGTTCAATTTTAGCTCTTTAGTTGAATGAGTTAAAATTAATAGATCGGACCTAAGTGAATCATTTGTTGATTGTGATTAGGTTATGTCTATTGAAGCTTAAATTTAGATAGCCCGCCAAGATCCACAATCCACACGTACTTGCATGGATCACTTGATATATTCTACCAGACCAATTTATGGATCCATCTAGAATTGCATTTAATATATTAAGAATATAATATGTCTATTATTTATTTAATGGGCTGGTCTATTATATTAATATATTAAAAGGAGACATGTGGGCTTGTTTCTTTTAGTAAGAATAAGTCTGGTTCACATGTGGGCTTTTATTTAAAGTCTAATGGATTAAATAAAATAAGAAAAATAATATTAGACCCATATATATGGTGTGGGCGGCAAGGCTAATAAAATAGCCCAAGATATTATTTTATTTTATTGTTTTGAATTAATGGAAATTAATTAATTATTTAATTAATTAATAGTTTAAATCAAAATCTTTTCCTGATCAGTAAATAAAATACTATGTGTTGGATTAGGGTTAGAATTCTTTTAAGTGATAAAAGTCCTAATGTGGTAAGGATTAAGTCCACATACACTCCATACCACACAAAGAATTCGGCCACCCTAGTTCTATAAGGGTTAGGATTCTTAAATTGATAGGAATTAGGGAAAAGCACAATTCCTTTTCAAGTAAGGAAATTGGCCAACCCTAGATTTCCTACACAAAGAATTCGGCCAACCCTATTTTGAGAAGGAGAAATTTTGGTCACCTTATAAATATAAGGTGATAAATTTCGGCCACCAAGAAGCTTGAGTGAGAGAGATTTTTGTTTGCTTTGAAAAATAAAAATCTTACTCAATACACATAGAATTTCGGCCAAGAGAGAAAAAGAAAAATAAGTTCTCATTCGATAGTGCACTTGCAAGCCTTTAACATCAAAAGGTTTTGTGCACACTTTCGATTTAGGGTTACGCGAGTTCCAATCATATCAATTGTGAAGTCAAAAGTGAACGGAACTATTTTTCTAGGCTCTTTGTGTTTTGGGATTGAAGATCAGGATCAGAAGTTCCATACATCTATTCTCAGGTAAGCAATTCAAAGAAAAATGGGAGACCACGCTCCTAGGTGATTCACGTACGTGCTAGGATTGAAGATCTTGCGGATTACCATCGACGTAAGTCAATCGGATCACGCGACAAGAGGTATTTAACTCTAACCGTATATTTGTGTTTAATTAATTAAAGGGTTAAGGTTCAAATCTTTAGAAACAATTTAAACTATACGAAAATCTACTTTTTGCCTTTCGCTGCGGTTTTAGTTAATTTTTTCGTACAGTAAAAATACTGGAATTTGTTTTCAGTACAAGTGTCTTTCAGCTGTGACTAACTGGCATGTAACATCAAATTGCACTGGGCGGTAACTTCTAATTGCACTAGCATATAACATCGAGCATGTAAAAATACTAGAATTTGTTTTCAGTACAAGTGACTTTCAACTGTGACTAACTGGTATGTAACATCAAATTGCACTGGCATGTAACTTCTAGCATGTAAAAATACTAGACTTTGTTTTAAGTTGAAGTGTCTTTCAGCTGAGACTAACTGGCATGTATCATCAAATTGCACTGGCAGGTAACTTCAAATTGCACTAGCATGTAACTTCTGGCATGTAAAAATACTGAAATCTGTTTTCAGTACAGGTGTCCTTCAACTGTGACTAACTAGCATGTAGCATCAAATTGCACCGGCAAGTAACTTCAAATTGCACTAGCATGTAACTTCTAGCATGTAAAAGTACTGGATTTTGTTTTAAGTACAAGTGTCTTTCAACTGTGACTAAATGGTATGTAACATCAAATTGCACTGGCATGTAACTTCTAGCATGTAAAAATACTAGACTTTGTTTTAAGTTGAAGTGTCTTTCAGCTGAGACTAACTAGCATGTATCATCAAATTGCACTGGCAGGTAACTTCAAATTGCACTGGCATGTAACTTCTAGCATGTAAAAATACATGAATTTGTTTTCAGTACAAATGTATTTCAACTGTGACTAACTAGTATGTAACATCAAATTGCATTGGCATGTAACTTCAAATTGAACTTGCATGTAACTTCTAGCATGTAAAAATACTATACATTGTTTTCTGCACAAGTTTCTTCCAGCTGTGACTAACTGGCATGTAACATCAAATTGCACTAGCAGGTAACTTCAAATTGCACTAGCATGTAACCTCTGGCATGTAAAAATACTGGAATTTGTTTTCAGTATAAGTGTCTTTCAGCTATCACTAACTGGCATGTAGCATCAAATTACACTAACAGGTAACTTCAAATTGCACTTGCATATAACTTCTAGCATGTAAAAATACTGGAATTTGTTATCAGTACAAGTGTCTTTCAACTGTGACTAACTGGTATGTAACATCAAATTGCACTTGCATGTAACTTCAATTTGCACTAGCAAGTAACTTCTAGCATGTGAAAATAATTGACTTTGTTTTCAGTACAAGTGTCTTTTAGCTGTGACTAACTAGCATGTAATATTAAATTGCACTAGCATGTAATTTCTAGCAAGTAAAGATACTGGAATTTGTTTTCAGTATAAGTGTCTTTCAACTGTGACTAACTGGTATATAACATCAAATTGCACTGGCATGTAACTTCAAATTGCACTGGCATGTCACTTCAAATTGCACTGGCATGTAACTTCTAGCATGTAATAATACTATACATTGTTTTCTGCACAAGTTTCTTTCAGCTGTCAGTAACTGGCATGTAACATCAAGTTGCACTAGCAGGTAACTTAAAATTGCACTAGCATGTAACTTCTGGCATGTAAAAATACTGGAATTTATTTTCAGCACAAGTGACTTTCAACTGTGACTAACTAGCATGTAGCATCAAATTGAACTGGGATGTAACATCAAATTACACTAGCATGTAACTTCTAGCATGAAGAAATACTGAACTTTGTTTTAAGTACAAGTGTCTTTCAACTGTGACTAAATGGTATGTAACATCAAATTGCACTGGCATGTAACTTCTAGCTTGTAAAAATACTAGACTTTGTTTTTAGTACAAGTGTCTTTCAGCTGTAACTAATAGGCATTTCACATCAAATTGCACTGTCAGGTAACTTCAAATTGCACTAGCATGTAACTTCTAGCAGGTAAAAATACTGGATTCTGTTTTCAGGACAAGTGTCTTTCAACTATGACTAACTCGCCTGTAACATCAAATTGCACTGACAGGTAACTTCAAATTGAACTGGCATGTAACTTCTAGCATGTAAAAATACTAAACCCTGTTTTCAGCACAAGTGTCTTTCAACTGTGACTAGCTGGCATGTAACATCAAATTACACTAGCATGTAACTTCAAATAGCACTGGCATGTAACTTCTAGCATGTAAAAATACTGGAATTTGTTTTCAGTACAAGTGTCTTTCAACTGTGACTAACCGGCCTGTAACATCAAATTGCACTAGCAGGTACCTTCAAATTGCACTAGCATGTAACTTTTAACATGTAAAAAGATTGGAATTTATTTTTAGCACAAGTGTCTTTCAACTATGACTGACTGAAATAAAACATCAAACTGCACTGGCATATAACTTCAAATTGCACTGGCATATAACTTCTAGCATGTAAAAATACTGGACTTTGTTTTCAGTTTAAGTGTCTTTCAACTGTGACTAACTGGCATGTAACATCAAATTGCACTGGCAGGTAACTTTGAATTGCAATAACATGTATAAATACTGAAAAAAAAAATTCAGTACAAGTGTCTTTCAACTGTGACTAACTGGCATGTAGCATCAAATTGCACTGGCATATAACTTCAAGTTGCACTGGCGTGTAACTTCTAGCATGTAAAAATACTGGAATTTGTTTTAAGTACAAGTGTCTTTCAACCGTGACTTACTGGCAAGTAACATCAAAATACAATAGCATGTAACTTCAAATAGCACTGGCATGTAACTTC